>LJJI01000056.1:0-328108 GCA_001553865.1 Cladosporium sp. BSL10
TTTGACTGTTGACAGGCCTGTTGCAAACCTTTGCCAGCCGTTTCTTCCATTGGCATGATGTTTCAAGATGGTGACACTATGATCGGCTGGCGTCGAGAGACTCAACTCATCACCATGGCGGCTGTCAATGCTCCAGCCAGCCGCCACATCAGACCATCGGGTAACATATCCCTTTGGTGTTGCATCTGCCGGAAGCTTTGCGTAACGTATCAATGCCAGACAAAGAACACACTACGTGTGAGGCGTACTTCTTGTAACGCGCGAGACTGATCGGCGCACGACCGACAGCGTTGATCTGTATCAACGAGTGACCCATATCATGTTCTTGATTGGCCCAAACATGCTGCTGCTACCGGAGACACCGAGGCATGCAACCAATAGAGAGATACAACCTCGAATTTACGACTTGGCATTCACGCACTGCAACAGCAGCTGAGTGTCATCGACCGGTGAAGGTTTTGAGGGCAACATGCCACGGGCAGAGGCGGAATGTTAGAAGAGCATCATGGTTCATCACATGTAGACTGCGCCAGAGACACATATAAGGCTTCATCGGCCTAGGAAGGTAGGCATCCTTCTCAGACCAATTCAAAATAAATTCAAGAAACCGAAAAAATTGATCTTCATACAATTCTCAATTTCCATCATGAAGCTTTCCGCTATCACTGCGTTGCTTGCTCTCGGCCTCAGTGCCCTGACCGCACCAGTGTCGCAGGACGCCGCCATTCTCAGAAGAACCCGTCACTCCAGATCTGGAGGCCCAAGTAGCCAAATCTCCAAAGATGCCCGGCTACGATCAGAGACAGTCCAACAACGCCCGGGCTATCATCAAGCAGATCAATTGATTGCTCGAAGCCGAGGCGTTATTATCTATGAAGTTGCGGAGGTTGTGTTTCAATGTCAAATTTGGTAGCTGGAAATTGTGACGGCTGATGGTTCTTGAAGTAATTGATGGCAACTAAGCAACAATTATCTCTTCTGCTCGAGTAGCCACTGCACCCCTTTCACGGACTCTTCGACGAATTTCTTGCTTGACGGAATGGTATTCCACACCGACCAGAACCCATGAGGAAGGCCAGCGTACACATTCACCTTCGTCTTGATACCCTCGTCATCGCGTAGAATCCTCTCATAAATCAGAGCCTCATCGCGCAGTGGATCGGCGCCACAGATCTGGAAGTACGTTGGCGGCAGCCCGGCGTGGCCGGTCTTGAAGTTGAGTGGACTGAACAGCTCGCTGCCACGATCGGAGAGATTCGGCACGTAATTGTCGAAGAAGAGATCGCAAGCTTCTCGGGAGAGGATGGCGGTGTTCTTGTTCTGCTCCCAGGAGTACACGTCGTTCTTGTACTTTTCCGGCAGTTCCGTGTTGGCGCAGATGGACGGGATCATCAAGTGAGTACCAGTGAGAGGCGGACTGAGCTTCTCGTCGCGAGCCAGGTGGGTCATGGTTGTAGCGAGGTTACCGCCTGCCGAAGTGCCGCCAACGATGAATCCTTTGCTTGGATCTGCACCAAGGTGCGAAGCGTTTTCGGCAGCCTACGCTCGTTAGCAATGATTTCCAATTGACTGGCAACAGCCCACGAGCTTACCCATTTCGTCGCATCCCAACAATCGTTGTGTGCTGTCGGGAAAGTATGCTCGGGCGCAAGACGATAATCGACATTGACTACGACGAAGCCGAGTTTACCACACAGCAAGCGAGATAGCAGTTCCTCGCTCTCCAGATTTCCAATGCACCAGCCGCCGCCGTGAAACATGACGTATAATGGTCCACCAGTTTTTTCGGGCGTGTATGTTCGGACGGTAATCTTCTCGCCATCACGCACCGTAATCTGGCGGTCCGTCTCTCCTTTGACTCCGGTGATTGGACCCCAGGCCGCAGTAGAGTCCTTCTTGGTGGCCGCGAGAAAGTCACGTACAGCCTTGATATCGGGGAAGGTACCAATGTCGAAGGTCTTTCCTCCCATGGCCTCGACCACCTGTACCGCTTGTCAATGGGTGTGCCGAATGCCGAACAAGGGTGTATTCGAAGATGTATTACCGCATCCCATTCCGGGGTGGATTTACTGAGCGATCGCCAGTCTTGAATGTCAGCCATGTTTAGATGCTCGAAACGAAATACAGAAGTGGTTGAGGGAGACTTCTGAAGAGCAGGGAAAGATCCAGTTATACTTGTTCGTTCAATGTGCTTGCATAGCCATGCTCCACCTCCGGGGTACTCGGACATCCACCATCCGTCCGGCTATTGGCAATCGCGTGGTGCAGGCGGTCGCAGGTGAAGCCTCTAGAAACCCAAGTTCTGCCATACCTCGGCAGTTCCTCCTCGAGGCAGTACCTTTATGGCGTGCATCCCACTGCTTGAAGTCGAAATAGCGTTTGACGGAGGCGGGGTTCAGAGGATCAGATTGCCGAGCCGACCTTATGTCCCATGATTCGAAGGGTGTTATGCATATTGTGCATACTTTGAGCACCGTTTCAGCTTCTTCCATGCTCGTATTGTGAGTTCGCATTGTATGACATGGAATGCGATCGTTGGTGCGGAGGTGTTAGCATCTGTGGTCGTCTCAGCTCCTGGGCTTTCCAGTACAGTAGGCGGCATTTCGGGCTGCCGAAACCGACCTGCGTCATCACCCCTTTTCGCCCGCGTACACACTGATGATCATCGCACATTTACTATTTTGATATCTGTCTCAACGGCGTAGATCAAACTGGTACATATGGGCCCAAGGACAGTCTGCACACTACCTACTCTCTTCGTGGACAATTCTTGATCCCGAAAACAATTTTGTCAAGCCGAGGTAAAACTACCTTGATGGACCAGCAATCAATATCGCAGGAGCAAAAAAAAAACACACCTCCTCTATCTCCCATCTACATACCCATCAGTACACCAAGAGCCCGTGGGATTTGCACGAATTTCTCATGTGCAGGAATGTCGACAAGGCCTCTCACATGGCGCCATGCGCTATCCCGTGACGCGGCAACAGACACGTACTTATAACGCAGATCATATCGTAACGGGCGACCTTTCAAGCTATATCAAGCCTTTCTTGGCAGACTACTCTATCACCATTAAGCAATGGCCTACAAACGGTTTTGTCTCATCTTACTCCTTGTGAAAGATAACAAGTCTCCCCGGGCGAATGATGTGGCTTCCTGCCGTCTCACCACCGGTTAAGGCCGCACGCAAAGACATATTATGTATGTCGGCCAACGACGCCCGAACTCCCCGTCAACTTTCTACTTCCCCTGTGCTCTGTTGGCTGGTGTTCAATGGTCTTCAACACGGACGTCCTCACTGGAACGTGCCTTACCTCCCCGGGTGATGGGCATGATGTGCGAGCTATGTCTCATCTCTTGAGATCTTCTCCATGTGATGGCGTACTCACCGGTTGTCGAGTGCACGTTTGCTGGACTACTGGAGGATGAGCCGTTTTGGTCTTCACTCAGCTGTCCGCCTGCAACTCCCTTGGTGGACCACGTTGGTATCGCAGTCTGCACACTGGGCCCAGACCACAGATCATCGTTACCAAGGAGTCGGCTACTACTTGTCCCTTGAGCAAACCATCCACAGGCTTCGTGCAACTACTTTCGCCTACCCGCTTACCTTCAGGACTTTATCTTATAAGATGTCAAGGAGCAATAGCAACGCGGCACGATCATGGCCATACGCAAACGTCCCTGGCTCGAAAAATCACCCTGAGCCCATCATAATCAGCGTCCCAAGCCAAAATGACACACGATGGGTGGAATGTCGAGAACTCCCATCACTCGCCATCAACGACCTCGAGTCGCAAGGAACAGCCGCTCAAGGTCCAAGAACCTCCCGACTCAGCCGCCTATCGATGCTCAACCACGACGACATCACAAATTTCTCCGCCCACGACGAGAGCGGCAGACGCGGCTTCCACCCCTGGACTTTCCTAGTCATTTGCTGGAATTCGTCCTCGTGCATGAGCATGATGACCAACTCTCTCTGGCCCTTCACCATCGCAGCATTGGCCCTGCACTTCTGTGATACTACCAACCAGCTCTGGATCTTCGTCACAGCATACATAGGAATGGTCCCCGCGGCCAACCTCGTAGGCTTCGCAGGCCACCAACTTGCTCGAAAATTGCCCACGACTTTCGGCGTGCTGGTGGAAACGGCAATAGGCTCTTGCGTCGAACTCGTCTTACTCACAGTCCTCATCCAGCAGCCAGGCAATTTGAGCATCCGCGTCATCCGCGCCGTGATCCTCGGCTCCATCCTAGCCAATCTGCTCCTGTGCCTGGGCCTCTGCTTCTTCGTCGGCGGCATCTTCTACCCCAACCAGTCCTTCCACGTCGCCATCAGCGAAGTGGCCTGCAACCTAATGCTGGTAGCCGGTATGGGCCTGGTCGTCCCTTCCATCTTCTACAACTCCCTCCGCTTAAGCTCGAACCACTCCACTGAGTTTCTGGAA
The DNA here is from genome assembly GCA_001553865.1 of Cladosporium sp. BSL10. Classification (NCBI taxonomy): domain Eukaryota; kingdom Fungi; phylum Ascomycota; class Dothideomycetes; order Cladosporiales; family Cladosporiaceae; genus Cladosporium; species Cladosporium sp. BSL10. The sequence continues at coordinate 4,449 of LJJI01000056.1, forward strand.
GTGAGCGCGCTGCGGTTGTCGAGAGTTGTAGCCGTGGTTTTGTTGCTGGCGTTTCTGGCTTACCTTTGGTTCCAGACGAGGTCGCATTTCGGGATCTATCAGGATATCCTGCAAGCGGATGAGAGCAGGGATCGCAGGAATCGGCACAAAGTCGCTGCGAAGCTTACGCTGACTGAAGCTTTGGTGGCCGTTGCCATTGGAGTCACGTTTGTGTCGTTTATGGCGGTGTTTCTGGTGCAGCAGATTGAGGTGAGTGATGTCCACAATGTGGCATGCTGTTCCTTGTCACAGAGGAATTCTTACGCTAACATGATGGTCTCATTCGCAGTACATCGTCATCGACCGCAACCTCAGCGAAGAGTTCAAAGGCCTAATCCTCGTCCCAATCGTCGAAAAAGTCTCCGAGCACCTCACAGCCATGAACAAAGCGCGACAAAACCAGATGAACTACGCGATCGCGCAGGTCCTCGGATCATCCATCCAGACGGCGCTCTTGAACACGCCGCTCGTCATCCTCATCGGCTGGGCACTGGGGAAAGAGATGAGCTTGAATTTCGAGGTGTTTGATGCGGCGATGTTGATTTTGGCTGTCATTGTCGTGAGCAGCTTTCTGAAGGACGGCAAGAGCGATTATCTTGAGGGAATGCTGGGGGTTTTTGTGTATTTGCTGATTGCTGTGGCGGCGTTTTATTATCCGAATCCCACACCGCATGGGCAGTCGGTGCAGGGGAATGGAAGTGGAGAGTGATGGTTATAGGGCTGGGACAGAATGCTTTATGGGTTCAATGGGATATATGTGAACAGGCGCGAGAGCTGCGGTGAGGATGATTGGGTGTTTCAATGGCAGGGAACTTTTATGACAGATCGGATCGTCTGGTATGAGAACAATTTGTTTAGAGTTTTGAGTAAATATCTGTAGTTTTTCGACAGAGATGCTAGTGAAGAATGGCAGACTTCTGGCAGGTCCACGCGCGCTATCGTGGTCTCGGAGACGTGAGTCAAAGAAGCCTTCTGGCAGTCGCCGAACTCCTACTTGTATCGCCGAGCTGCCTTCGGCGTAGGCCGAGTCTTTGCAACAGTAGAAGCATAAATACTGTTAGAGAGTCAGCATATGGACACCGGGAAAATTGTCAGTGTTTCTTCTACAGACAAGGCTGAACAGGAATCTAGACCAGAGCCTCTGACCGCCTTCACCCACTTGCCGGACGCTATGAATATCAGCAACAAGTCAACAGTCATGGCCGCTGCCAAGCCGGATAAATGAGAGCAGCTCGCCTTCTCCCTATCCGGCTGCAGGGACCGTCGCTGTGTCGTGGAGCCGAGTTAGGGCGTCGGTGTTTGCTGGGGGACTATCTCCAGAATTCTTGTGTAGCCTGAACGCATCGATGCACAAATGCCCACTTTAGGCGGATCATTAACACGTAAGTTTATATTTTTCTGTTCCTTGTTGTTGAGTCCCTCCATTGAGCTACCACTACTGTCTTACTGCTCCTCCTCACCAAATACCACACCACATACATATCGTTACCATGGGCGCAGAAGTAAGTGCAACACCACCCAATGCCCCGCTGTGATGCCCCTCCACCGCCCGCGGGACAAGGATTACTGTCGCACACCGCCGGCAAGAGAACACGTCGAGCATTGGGAAACGCCTCAAACACACTAACCCATTATCCCACAGAACCTTTCCTTCGTGCTCGAGAAGCCGTACGCCGTCAAATTCGAAGACCGCCCCGTCCCAACCGTCGCCGACCCTCACGATGTCATCGTCAACGTCAAATTCACCGGCATCTGCGGCAGCGATGTGCACTACTGGACTCACGGCGCCATTGGCCACTTCGTCGTGAAGGACCCCATGGTCCTGGGCCACGAGTCCGCTGGCATCGTGCACTCTGTCGGCGATGCCGTCACCACCCTCAAAGTCGGCGACCGCGTCGCCATGGAGCCTGGCATTCCTTGCCGCCGCTGCGTCAGGTGTAAGGAGGGAGACTACAACCTTTGCGTCGACATGCGCTTCGCTGCCACTCCGCCTTACGATGGCACTCTCGCCAAGTACTACCGCTTGCCTGAGGATTTCTGCTACAAGCTGCCTGAGAGCGTGTCGCTGGAGGAAGGTGCGCTCGTTGAGCCTCTCGCTGTCGGCGTTCACATCACCCGTCAGGGTAACATCAAGCCGGGCAACAGTGTCGTTGTCTTCGGTGCCGGCCCTGTCGGCCTGCTTTGCATGGCTGTCGCCAAGGCTTTCGGTGCCAGCAAGATCGTCAGCGTCGACATCAACGAGGACCGCTTGCAGTTCGCCCGCAAGTACGCCGCCACACACCTCTTCCGCTCTGCTCGCGTCTCAGCACAAGAGAACGCAGCCAACCTGATCAAGGAGTGCGAGCTCGGCCTCGGCGCAGACGTGATCATCGACGCCTCGGGCGCCGAGCCATGCATTCAGACTGCTATCCACGCGCTCCGCGTCGGTGGTACCTACGTGCAGGGTGGCATGGGCAAGGACGAGATCACATGGCCCATCGCCGCCATGTGCTCCAAGGAGCTGACCGTTAAGGGCAGCTTCCGCTACTCGCAGGGCGACTACGAGCTGGCCGTCAAGCTGCTCGAGACTGGCGAGGTCAAGGTTCAGGATCTCATCACAGGAACTGTCGAGTTCGGCGACGCGGAGAAGGCTTTCGAGAGTGTGCGCAAGGCCGAGGGTATCAAGACCCTCATCAAGGGCCCTGAGTAGAGAGGTGTGTGTTGCAGTCGCATACCTCAAGCAAAGATAACGAAGGCTACGAGGACGACGACGATGGTGTAGAACTTTGCATGAAAACCCGAGAAAGGGATGATGATACTTGTAATTAGCGAACGATATGAAGCGAAAAGCGTACATTCAGAACAACGATTCGAGAGTGATGTGGAGGCCCGACCATAACTTTGCCAAAACTGAGATCTATCGCATTTAGGGCTGTATGACCATGAGAACCATATCCAGCTAAATAGGAGTCACCTTGATTCCTTCCAGACTCTTATACTCGACATCACCAACACCGATGGCACCCGGCCCATCGCCAATAAACCACCTTCCTGCTCTGGCATCTCCTCGCAGCACCCACTGCAATATATGCCTCCCAACGACCCCCGGAATGCCAGCATTCAGCATATCAAACGCAGTCGAATGCCCCAACCCATGGTTGCCCTTCCAAGCAGGCGTCCCTTCCGGCAGACTCGCATAATCCCTCTCCCCATTCGGATACGCCACATCCTCCGGCCCACCAAGAAGGTAGAAAACCGGTTTACTCAGCCTCCCAGCAACGCCCTCGCTCGCCGAAGCATTCAACTGCCCGCTGTTAAAGATACCCAAATGCCCCACGCGCGGGTCGTCGACGCCAGCGCCGTACGCTTCCAGCCCGCCGCAGCTCTGGCCCCAGACGCCGATCCGAGAAGCGTCGATGTGTGTCCATCCGCCTTTACCTGCGTGCGCGTGCACCCAGTCTATGGCGGCGGTGAGGGCACCGGGATTCTCGCCGAGGCTGTTGGGGTCGAGCGGCGAGTCGTCGACGGGGTAGGTTTCCGGGTCGATGTAGATGGGGCCTGTGGCGATTGCGAGGGCGCCGTAGGAGGTCACTTCACCGAGGAGGGCGCGGAAGGCAGAGCCGACTGGTAGTCGTCACATTGTTAACGAAGGTTAGTGAATGGTTTAATGGGTGATTTCGTACTGGACGGTGGTTTAGCTTTGGTTCGGTTTTATTGAGGGTTATGGGGGTGGACTGACCATGGTTTACAGCCTCCGTTGCCCCATACTATCACGGGCAGTTTCAAAGAGGAGTTTACGGCTGATTCTAGTGGTTGGTAGAACGTGTGGTTGACCAGCGATTCTACTTCGAATGAATACTTCATTGCGTCAGTATGTTCCATGCTGTCCTAGCTCGGTCACTTGGTTTGGGGAGTACTCACAGACTTGTAAGGACCGGATCCGCCGTACTGCACAGCGTTCTCATTAGCATAATCGATCTACCATGTCCAACGTAAGGAACATACAGTGGGACCATGGTCAGTAGCGCAAGCTACTGTGGCGAAGCAAAGAAAAAAACAATTCGCTCCATCATTTCTCTGAGATCCGTTCTTTCGATCTTGACATGCTACCAAAGCAGCGGCTCCCGAACTATCTTATGTATCCCAAACTCCGATCGTCATAAAATGCAAGTGCCGGTGCCCAGTTGTATGCGGCCCCATGATCATTAGAGACTTATCCGAGGTCACTCGATACGTTCACCGTGGAAAGAACATCGCCATGTCTCTTTTGGCTTTGGTAATGATGAAGGTGGAGTCTACATGGCTCTCTGGAAGATGTCAACCCCGTTGTCTCCACATTCGGAGGCGGGTCCATGTCGATCACGACATGTGGGAAAACCGGACTTTCCCACTTCTATGCGCGGAGAAGTATGTGGGATCGCTTGAGTGCTGCGCATCTTGAATCATGTCGAGTAGCACGCCATGTCCTGGGGGCATCTCGTTTGGAAGTGCCGAAAGCGATTTGGACCGAGAGATGGACAAGTGGAGAAGTGCGGCCTTGGGCTTTCTTCCAAATGCAAGCACAGTATAATGATTGGCTTTTAGCCATGTGTAGCAAAGAACCCAAGCTTGCTGGATCTCTTTGACATCCTCTCTCGAGACGGTGAATTTCGGAGGAACAATCGATAACCATGTTCCCTTTCCACGTGCGAGGCTTGACCTTGCTCTGGATCATAGGCACTGTTACTCATGCTTCTGTCCATATCCCCAACGGCACCGTACATGGTATTTTCGACAACGGCAGTGGCGTTGAGAAGTTCTTGGGCATACCATTTGCTGAGCCTCCTGTAGGCGCTCGACGTCTTCGTCAAGCTGCGCCATTGGAACAGTCGTTTGGAACAATTGAAGCCGACAAGTTTGGACCCAGCTGCATCTCTGCAAGAGATCAAGGCCTGGAAAGCGAGGACTGTTTGACGTTGAACATTTGGAGACCCTTGGGTGCGGTCGAGAGGAATGTCTCTCTTCCAGTGCTGGTCTGGCTGTACGGTGGCTCGTTGACATCTGGATCCACGGTAGGCTCGCACTCAGCTCGTTTTACTAAACATCAATCACTGATGTCGACAGGCCGATCCTAGGAATGAGGCTACCGCTATCACACGGATCTCCAACGAGATCGGAAAGCCGATCATCGTTGTCTCTGTTGTAGGGCTTGACCGATAGTACACAAACAGGATGCAGGCTGACGTGTTCCCCGAAGGATTATCGGTTGGGTCCATTCGGCTTCTTAAATGGAGCAGAGATGGCCTCTCTGAACCAACTTAATCTTGGAATGCTTGATCAAAGATTGGCGCTGCATTGGCTTCAAGACAATATTGAGGCATTCGGAGGCAACCCCAAGAAGGTCACATTAGCCGGACAATCGTAAGACTTTCATCTCGATTTTCGAAACATCAGCTAAAGAACTGCAGGGCTGGTGCAGTGTCGATATACTCCCACATGATGGCATATGGCGGTCGAGATGACGGACTCTTCCGAGGTGCCATTCTTCAAAGTGGAGGGGCCTTTCCACTAACGGCACCAAATACGACGGCTTTTCAGTCTACTTTCGACACACTGATTACGAACACGACCTGTGATCCGCTTTTCGACTCGTCTGCGGCTGATAAATTGGATTGCATTAGATCGCTACCGCTGGAAGACTTTAGAGCGAGCGTCGGATCATCGACTGGACAATCAATAGACGGCGATTTCGCACGGACGTCCATACAGCGAGCGCTGTCAGCAGGCAAATATGTCAAGGTCGCCACTATAGTGGGATGTATGCGCATGTAATATTGAGAACACGAAATGAGGCTAACAACGGATTAGCGAACACGGATGAAGGGATAACATCGGCACCGACTGGAGTCAACTCAACGGAGGAACTCTTGGATCCGGTCTGTAAGTTCTGTTTTCCATACAGTCCCTACAAAATGGCATTGCTCAAACGATCATAGCTCGAGGATTCTTCAGACCTCAAAAACTCCCAAGCGAGACCGTTTCGGCATTGATCGACCTATATCCCGACAATCCACAACTAGGCTGCCCGTACAACACAGGCAATTCTCCATTGACACCGGGCAAACTGGATAAGAAGGCATGCTCCATATTCGGAGACATTGTTCAGATCGGACCCGCGCGCATGATCGCTCAGAGTCTTGCTCGAGACGGCGTACCGGTGTACAGGTATAGATTCAACCACCTCCTATACAACACGTCAACAGTAAACAGAGGTATAACTACTGGATCGGAGCTACCGTATATGTTCTCGAATGGGGTTCCGGATTATGCCTGGGATCAGAACCTAGCTTATCAGATGACTGCGGCGTGGGCGAGTTTCGCTCATGATCTTGACCCGAACGCCGGGGCAGCTGGTAAGTGTCATTGAAAGCAATAGTTCAGTGTAAGGGTGGAGCTGATCAAAACTACAGATACAGGACCGCCGCATTGGCCTCAGTATAGGGAAGAAGCGAGCACAATGGTATTCAACGGGTATGGATCTAGTGTACAGCCGGACAACGATCGATCGGATGGTATCCAATACATCATCGACAACGTCTTAAAGGACGGTGCGTTGTAAGGCTATGGATGGTAAACAGTAATGTAGTCATTACGTACAACGCGCCTCCCAAGAACCCACTACTTCTTCCATTTCCTGTGTCACGCCCCAGTTCTGAGACAGACTGTGGAGTAACATTCTGAGGGAGCTGAGCTCGTAGAACAAATTGCGCGCTGTCCAATTTGCTGACGGCATGTCAATACTGCTCTCCAGAAATCTCAATGAGTCCCGTCTATCATCGCCTGGCAAAGATGTCGTAGGCGCCTGGACACCGTCGTCATCGAGTCCGCTGAGAATGACCGTGTCCCAGTCAATAGAATTTGGCAGAAAGACCTTGGTCATACCAGGCAGAGCGAATGAAGCGTAAGTCGTCGCAGCGGCAAAGAGTGCTCCAGGTAGACATGTGTCGTGCATAATCCCGAGCGGTATCTCGGAGGCGATCTTATGGATCTCGATGGCGTGGAGCAAGCTCTTCCGAGCCAGTAAGCCTTGAGCCCACCGTTCCGGGTTTACAGGGCCTGGTTCTTGTCGTTTCTTGCCACCAAAGATATGCTGCGTGATGCCATAGTAGTGGCACATTCTCCGAGCTCCTCTGGCGGTACTGCCCACTAGGTTGAGACAGACTGCATGCCAACGCAGCAACCCGATGGTCTTGTCTGCTGTTGACAAAGTAGTGCTTTGTGAGAGTATTTTGCGGAGCGTTCCAAGCGCTTTCGTTGCACCTACTTTGCATCTCAAGCCGGTAGGTCCGGGAGTGACCCTTTCGAAATCTGCTGCTAGCGAAGCGAGAATTTCCAACAAGATTTTGATGTTAAGTAGTCCAGAGAGATTCTTCACCAGGTCAGAGTTGGGTCCATCAACCAGTAGTGAGTGATATACGTCGTAAAAGCGCGTATTGACGGAGCTGTGTAAACTATTCCGCATCACAGCAAGCCATTCATCTACGTTACTTGCCTCAAAAGCTTGGTCATCAGCTGCGAGCGGAAGAGAGTTGGTGGCTGCCCAAGTATTGACAAAATTGCCGCTGAATTGTGATACGACGCCATCAATGACGCAGAGACCTAGCAAGGCTCTGAGTTGTGTCTCTCTTGCCGCCCAAGTTTTCCAAGCGTTGATCTTGGTCTCGATCGCGTCGTCAACTTGCGGTATTTCAGGCGTCGCAGCTCGGCCAACATCGTATAGGCCGCAATATTGCGCCCAGTGCATACTCAGACCGTAGAATGTTTGACTTGTCATTCTCAAAATTCGGTTCTGCGAGACAGAATGTTAGCGCCCTTCTCGAACAGGAACCCTAACCAGTGTTGTGATCGATGGGAAGCAATTCTATATACTTTGGAAAAAGCAGCATATGCTTGACTCAGTAGAGCTGCAAGTACCAGCTCCACCCCGCTGCACGTATCGTAATCTCTTTGGTGGCCGATCATATCGGGCCAAGCTGTGGCAATCGCTGTATGTGCAAGTCTCCAGAGACATTCACCCTATATAAAGAAAGTCAGACGCTGTCGTTTCGAGATACCCAATAGCAAAACACACCGTCTCACTTGCATCTTCAGTGCCTATGAAGAGCGAGCCAAGTGAGATGGCATTAAGTAGTAGAGGCGCCGAGCATTCTCGGTAAACGAATGTTGGCCTGTGTATCACTGGTAGTATGGGTAGAAGCTTGTTAAAGAACGTGTGCAAACTGCTGTCGAGGAATCGTGGTGTCAGATCGAACAACGCGGCATTAGACGTCACACTCAGAAGCTGTGAAGAGAGTTTTAGTCTTTCAACTTTCATTTCTTCAGCGGCTAGCGTGATATTCACGTACTGTGTTTGTCAGGAGTCCATTCGTAGTCTGTACAGCTCGTCGACCATCTTCGGTGACAGTGGGCTCATCATATGGCGACTGCCCTACCGCCACTGGTGGTACAGTTATGGCTTGAGGACCTCCTTGAGGCAAGTGTTCCAACGAGACCAAGCCGGGCATAGACTGATCCCAGAGTGCTCCGTCCGTCAGACTCAAAAAGAGGTTCTCCGAGTCAGGCCATAGTAAAGAAGAAGACAGCTCAGGCTGAAGAGCGTTGTTGCTAGGTTGGCCAGTATCTTGTGCTCGCCAAAGCAAAGCATCGCCGGAAAGGAAATGCTGTCCATGCAATTCCTCAAGCTGTGACGTTGAAGTAGCGACTGGAATGCATTCCGTGGGAGGTATCTGTACACTGCCAGACACGGCCTCACTGTGATCGATCGCCGAGCTGTCTTCCCCGTTTGATCTAATGGGCGTAGCTCGTTTGTGCCCTTTCACATGGCGATTCAAGACATCTCCACGCGAGAAACCTCGGTCACAGATACCGCATTTGAAGGGCTTTGAGCCTGTGTCTGTGTTGGGAAAAAATCAACAAGAATTCGACTTAAAGGCATTGATCTTACCATTGACTTACGAGCTCTTTCGTGTCGCTATGCAATCTTCAGCAAACACCCCAATTCAGCGATGCGACTTTCAAGGTACCTTGAGATGCTCTTTCTTGGCGAATACACGCTGACAATACGCACACTGGAGATCTGGGACCGTCGTCGCGCCGCGCGATCCATCTGCCATCATGTATATCACATTGCTGAACGCTAACCTCGCTGGTCGAAGCCAAAGTGGGGATTGTGGGTTGCACAGCCCAAGACCCTATTGTATAAGCCACAACCTCGGTACGGCATCAAGAAAAGAGGAACGAGTTGGAGGGACTCTTTGGTGGAGAACACACATCTTTGCAATCGGCAGGACTGCGGGCATGCATGACCGGTGTCTCACTGGATGCAATGCCATATTGATGGAACTAATATCGCCATTGCCTCCCGTCGTATCAATTAATACACTTGCATATGCAGAGTTTCGGAGCTCACGGCCAAATTCCCCTTTGACGAGAAGAAACCTCTTGACCGTATGTACTGTATGGACGGCCGGGATACTCACCTTTCCTCATAGGCTAGCTTACCATTTATGATTAAATAGATTGCGAGTGCTTAGGCGAGATAAGTATCGCCTCGGGCCCCGAGCTCCTTCGGCAGCCGCTGCACATCGAGGCGGGCAGCAGTACTATTCGGGTCAAGAGAATGACTCTAACGTCATATGTAGCATGATGGCCCCGGATCAGAGTCGCTATGAGGAAGTTCGATATCTTCACGAGTGTGGATGCTAAAAACCCTGGCCAGCGCATTTCAGCTCAGTCTCATGCGCGCACGTCTCCAAGATGTGGATAATGGCGTATGTATAAGGTTGTCAATAAAGGCACACCTGCCCACTGCGTTGCAATGCTCATAAGACATCGCCTTGATACATGAGACTTCTACTTGGTGTGACGCTTCTTGCGTCTTTGTCTCGGTGCCTTGCGCAAGACACTGATGGAGACGACATCACGAATCCTTCGCCGAACAACTTCATCCTGGAATACGATCAGGTTAGTATTCACGCCCTTACTTCACGACATGCTCTCGTGATTGACTCAGTTGCGCAGTCCACGCATCTCAAGATCAAACGCGACGAAGAGATTTCCCAGGGCGACGTCCAAGTTCTCAAAGAATTCGACTCGACCGTCTTCAGGGGCGCTCAAGTCTTAGCCGGGAACCACGACATTGATCAGCTGGCTGCTCTCCCAGGCGTCGTCAAAGTCTGCGCCGACTCTGTAGTGGAACTCCTCGAGCCCATCGACAAGCGGCTGCTTGCCATCAAATTCACCCTCAAAGACGCCGATAGCCATAAGGTACATTGGGCTACTGGCGTCGACGAGCTGCACAAGCGCGGTGTCTATGGTAAGGGAGTCAAGGTGGGCATCGTTGACACCGGCATTTGGTACAACCATGAGGCCCTTGGCAAAGGCTTCGGCGAGGGTAAGAAGGTTGCAGGTGGATGGGACTTCGTGGGTGACGGTTGGATCATGGGTGGCGAGCGCAAACCTGATGCTGACCCTATGGACGAGAACGGTCATGGTACGCACGTTGCAGGTATCCTCGCCGGCTCAGTGGAAGGCTGGCAGGGCGTTGCGCCTGAGGCCGAGTTGCACTCCTACAAAGTCTTTGGGCCTTCCGATTCGACAAGCGCTTCGATAATCATTGAGGCGTTCATCCAGGCATATGAGGATGGCATGGACATCATCACCGCTAGTCTTGGCTCTGCAAGCGGCTACTCCGACAACCCTCTTGCTCTGGTCGCTAACCGCATTGCTGGCGAGGGTGTGATCGTCACCGTCGCTGCCGGCAACACGGGCAGTGTTGGGTCATTTTACCCCAGCAATGGCGGTGCCGGCGACTTAACCCTCAGCATCGCCAGCGCCGATGTCGCGACCACTAACAACGTCTCGGTCGTGAGACCAAGCTATTTCACCAGCTGGGGCGGGCTGTACGACCTTTCGGTCAAGCCTGACATCGCCGCGCCTGGTCGTGATATCTTCAGCGCCTGGGCCGGCGCTGAAGATGCCTACAATGTCATCAGCGGTACTAGTATGGCCACGCCTTATATCGCTGGTGTCGCTGCACTCTACCTCTCGGAAAACGGCGGCCGCAAACTGCACAGCAAAGAGTTGGCAAGTGACCTCAGTATGCGCATCATTTCTAGCGGCAGCTCAATCAGTTCCGCCAGCTTCGAGGGTGTTATCAACGATGCCTTCCAGGCATCGACTTTCCAAGTCGGTACCGGCCTTGTAGATGCTCGCAAGGTTATTGATAGTAAAGTGTCTTTAGGACTGCAGCGCTTCGCCCTGAACGACACTTTCCACACCGACCGCCACCAAGACTTGACAATTCGCAATAATGGTAATACCACACTCAGTTTCAGCTTCGACCTGGAGTCTGCCGCTGGCTATGAGATACTTCTACAAGCCCTGCCTACCGACTTTTCCACCGAGTTTCCTCGTATCAAGGCTTCGAGGGAGCTGGTTCCAATCGAGGCTAAGGTGAATGTACAAGCTCCTGCCAAATTTGAGCTGGCTCCTGGGCAGTCTCAAATTGCAAAGTGAGTACAAATTAGAGAAACAATGCTTTTACTTCTCTGTTGAGGCTGGCGAATATAACAGCTTCGTCTTTGATGCACCTCAGGGCCTGAACGCCACCTTACTTCCCATTTACAGCGGCAAGCTGATCGTCAAGGCCAGCAATGGTGACGTACTTGCAGTACCTTACCAGGGTGTTAGTTTTAGTTTGTCAGATGATTTAGACAACATGTCCGTGGGCACCTACCCTTGGTTGCGTGCAGGCTTCCCGCCTAAAGACACAACGACGTAAGTTGGTGATGTCTCAAGCATTCGAGTGTCGGCACTTGACTAATGCTTTCCCAGATTCTCGCTCAATCAAAGCGTTGCAGCGCAGAGCTACCCAAAAATCTTCTCTAAGATCAAATGGGGCTCTCGCGAAATCCGCTGGGATGTAAGTCACTCGTGCAAAAACTGGCACCAACTTTACAAACAATTTTGATAAAATTTCAGATCTACGAGGCAGGCTTCAACGAAACGCAATGGAGCTACCCGCCGGTAGTCGGTGAGCAGGGTTACCTTGGATCCGCCACGTCCTGGGCCTACGGCCCTAACTTTGCATTCTTCGACCCTGGAAAACACAATGCGAGCGACCTCATCAGTTTTCCGCTCCGGGAGCAGAACAGAAATGCGCTTGTTAGCTTGGCTTTCACTTCCACGTACTACTGGTTTGGTCCATTGGCGAATGGGACGCTCATCAGACCTGGAACTTATAGGTGAGTACAATAAAGAGACTAACGAGTGTCCATGATAGCTGACAAGATCGCAGCATGCACTATGCCGTACTCAAGCCCTTTAGTGAGCCGATATACAGCAGTAGCTGGAGCACTCTTACTGAAGAAATCACATTGACGCATAACTGGGAGGAGCCAGCAAACAACGCCTCAGTTGCTGTTCAGAAGTGGCGTGCGTAACAGCTCATTGACCGAAATCAGCCAAGTTGGAAAGCGGGAAGTATTGTCGTTGTATATAAGTCAACGTGACATGACTGGCTATCAATCTGGTCAACCATAGCGGAATCAAACACCTCATTCTCATTGTGCTAACGTCATGGGACAGCTGATAATGCCCAGCTCAGGCATGCGCGAATACTGGAGCTCACCTGCAACGTCAAAATCTTTTGTGTTCCGGAGGATCACACGAAGCATGACATCCAAGCTTCTATTTCTTGTCAGTATATGAGAATGAGCTCCTTGGATTATACTCACAGTCTAGCAAGCGGCATCCCGGCGCACCGATGCTTGCCCCGTCCAAAGCCCATGTGCGCTGTCGCATTAGGCCTACCCAGGATGAATTCATCAGGGTTATCGAATACCTCCGGATCACGGTTGGCGGCCGTATAGCACAAAGTAACAGGTTCCCTTGGTCTGATCGTCTCTCCGTGGAGATGCACGTCCCTGGTAGTCGTACGGGCGAAGCCTCGATATGGGCTATACAATCGAAGGAACTCTTCCATCGCCGAAGGGATCAGTGTTTCGTCATCCCGAAGTTTTCTCTGTAAGCCTTTGTCCACAGAGAGATGGTGACATATTGACCCAATCAATACTGGCGGAGCGACCACTCCCACCACCAAAGCTTGCCGCAGACAACCACTGGGTGAAGTTAGTATTTGATTGAGAACCGAGAAGCAAGACATGCGATACTTACACAAGGTTTTCTTCACTCAGGGGATCACCGTTGGCATCTCTCTCAAGCAGGAGTGATGATGCTGGGTCATCCTCCGGCTCACGAAGGTTGATGCGACGATCTGCTAACAAATCTGACGCGATCCGATACATCTTCTGCGAGTTCGCTGTCACGACTTCTCCGTCTTGCATTCTCCATGCATTCAGCCACTTCGCTGCTGTGGTTGCTAGCTCAGTTGCAACTCCCGCTTCGAGGTTCAGCCATTCGCTTTCCATTCGAGCTACGAAGTTTGCTCCAAACTCAATACTGATATCTCCATGCCCACGAGCCAAGAGAGGTGCCAGTTGAGCTTCTGCATGTTCGTACAACGGACCTCTGAGACGAGCGAGACGAGCTGGCTTCACCGTGCGTTCCAGAGCTGTTCGAAAGGGCGTGTGTGCAGGGGCATCGAAGTTTAGAGGTGGCCTACGAAGACCTCGAGGATCGCTCGGGACCACTGCCTTGACGCTTGAGATGTAGGTCTCCGAATCCACTGCAGCACGTTTGACGTCTTCGTATCTAGTCATCAACCAATAGCCGCCATACTGGCTGGTGTGAATGACAGGACAATGTTTCCGGAGATGGCGATACTCTTCGTATATCTTCGCAGGGTTGTCGCTGATCACCGCAGCGGAGTTGTCGATGTCGAATTGCTGGACATCTTCACCAACCTGTCGATCAACATCAAGTACAGCCATCGTAGTCTCAATATATTCCAAAGGCCCGTCAACAACAAAATGCAGGTGATCTCAGCAACGATTTTTTCCAAGAGGACGACAGTGCTGGCAAGATAGATAGCCATGCCGCATGAAACTCCCGTAGCTCGCCTCAATGTGGGGCGTTACTACACTGGTGCTGCCGAGTATGCACTACATTCTTCTGATACGGAGTTCCAACGGCCGGCATATTGACCTCCCCACATGCCCACATCGGTGTGAGTGAGAAAGTGGGAAAGGCGCATGGTATCTCCGCAAATCCCCCACACCAAACTAAAAACTAGCTTTGGAGACAACCTGGGGATAGTGAGGGCAGTGAAGGTACGTCTTTGGCCAAGGCGCCCTCTTAAACTGTCGATACAAGTACAAGATGTGGTGACCGGTCATCGCTAGATGCGTGGTCCTTCGATACAATCTGAAGACACTGGCTCGAGTTCAGGAGGCAGCACGCGAAACTGAATCGAATATGGACCGATCTTCAGCTCAAGAGAAAGGCATTGTCGAGCCCGAACACCTCGAGATCGTTCAAGACAATGCTGCCCAATTGCAGCCAACCCACTACCGACCGCAGAGCGACGTTGAAAGGAGGCTTGATAAGAAGGTCAACCTCAAGCTCGATTTCATCGTGGTAACGCTACTGGCTGTCGAGTTCATCGTGAGCGCTCCTTTGAGTTCTTCAGAGCCTTCGAGTACCTCACTAACAAGCACAGTTCTGCGGCATCGACAAGACCAATGTCGGGTTCGTTGCAACCAGCTCTTTCGTCAACGATGCCAACTTGTCTCCCAATGACATCCCGAATTCACTCTCGCTTTTCTCGGCAACCTACGTCCCGTTGCAACCCTTCATGGTCATCTTGGCACGGCGCGTTGGCGTGAAGTACTTCATCGGATTCCAGCTCATGCTATGGGGCGGCCTGTGCATGTGCCACGCTGCCATTCAAGGCTCTGGAACACTCATAGCCCTCAGACTTCTGATTGGCGCCGCCGAGGCTGGATTTACTCAGATTGGCATGTTCTACCTGTCGACGCTCTACCCGAAGTATGATGTTGGCATCCGAATGGGTATGTTTACTGGGATGTACTCCGTGGCTGGCGCCTTCGCTGGAGTCTTGGCATATGGCCTTCTCCGAGTCAAGTCAGACGTGTTGCACGGATGGCAGGTGCTGTTCCTGGTCGAAGGTGGCATCACGGTCTTTCTAGGGATCATCAGCTTCTTTCTTCTTCCTAAAAGTTTGTCCAAGGCATGATTCTTGACAGAAGAAGAGCGCGCCCATGCAATCCGTCGCATGGAACTGGACTTGGCTGGTGCACAGGAAGAGGGTGATATCGACAGGACGGCTCTCTCCAGGCGCGACTTCGTCGATGTGGCCAAGGACTGGAAGAAGTTGATGACAGTCCTATGCAACATTACAACCGTTCTTCCTGTCACCGCATTAACGACTTTCATGCCTTTAATCGTTCAAGGCATGGGCTACTCCGGCATCAAAGCAACGCTCATGAGCGTACCGCCATTTGTCGTGTGAGTCGTGCCACTTTTCTTACGTATTTACTTAGCTGACATGCTTGCGGCAACAGTGGCACCACGGGTCTACTCATCGTTGTATATTCCAGCGATCACTTCCGAGAACGCTCGATGCATACCGTTGGTGGCATGAGCTTGGGGATCATCGGTCTCATTGTGATGGCCACGTCGACCGACACGCAGCTTCGTTATGGCTTTGCGCACGTGTGCATGGCAGGCGTCTTCGTTGGCGGCCCACTGCTGGCCGTGTGGATTGCGGGCAACACGCCTTGGAAAGGAACCAGGAGCGTCATAATGGGTGTGAACGGTTGGTCAAACATCGCAGGTGTGATTGCTGGCCAGCTCTTCAAGACCAAGTACAGACCAAGATGTGAGTTGCGAAATCCCTGACGGCTGATCGGAGCAGATTGCTGACAACTACAACAGATGAGATACCGCTGATCGTGACCATGGCTCTCATGGTATTTGGTATCTGCGGCTTAGGATTCTTGAAGTTCATGTACCTTCGTGAGAATAAGAAGCGAGCACGGGAAATTTCCAACTGGGACGAGGCAGACTTTGCGAGCGAAGCAGCCTCCAAGGTGCGGCGAGGCGATCAGAAGCGCACATTCATGTATGGGACATGAGACCCGAAACATGAGATAATGTCTCGCGACAGCGCCGAGACAGTGGAGACGTTCCGGTATAGTCTCTCGGCCCGCCTTTGGGAAGCAGACGACGGCATTAGTCGGATGGCTTGATCAATCAAGGTCGCCGCCTCAACGTATTGTTGATGCTGAGATGGAAGTTATCATGACTATCGCCCTTGACTCTCGACTTTGAGGCCTCCAATGCGTTGCTCCTCTAACTTCGTTCTGTCGTGGTCGCATGGCGCCGGTCGAAAGTTGCTTTTTGCCGGTAATTCTCCACGTACCGTAAAGAACCTCCTTTTTGATCGTCGTCATTAGACCAGCCAAGCAAACATCAGGAGTGCACAATCAAGTCAAGAGCTTTTTGCAAAATGTCCCCAAATGGATGGCTGCAGCAGCGTGAGCTGCCTTTACCCGAACAGGCAACCGGATGGATATTAATCGCGACTCCGACCCACCGTACTCTTCCCTTCTGCCATGTCGCATAGCTGGTACCGACGAAGCGGAACTGGTATGAAACCCCCACATAATATGCAGATCTTGGCTTATTATAACAGGAATCAATATAAGGTCCATGTCATCCCGGCATCTTCGTAAAGCCACAAAGGCCTCATCAGCTGCAGAACTATTAGACGTTCATACCGACAGGATGGTACGGCTCCTGCCTGCCGGCATGGATTGGTGCATGGGGTCCTGGACTGCTGCAGAGAGGGGCGCATATGTGATGATCCCATGGAGATCAATTCGGGCATGCAGATAACTGCCGGCCACCAAACCGCTTGAGCTGCTTGTAATATATAATACACTGGAATATCAATGTTGGATGTAATCACACGTGCAGCACTTCCTCCCACAATGAGCGACAACAACCAAGACCGAACGACTGACTTCCTCGCTAGCACTTTCACCCTGCTGGCTGTCTCATGGCTCGTCTACTTCTGTAGACTGTACACGCGTCTGCGGCTCGTCAATCGCGTTTTCTCAGAGGACGTGTTCGTCACTATTGCAATGGTATTTGTCCTGCGATTGAACCAGAAACATAAATGTTTGCTGACGGACTTCTTCCAGGCATCGTTGACTATCTTCGCCGCGATGGTACCGGTCCAGATATCACATGGTGGCGGTCGACATCTCGTTGACCTGCAGGATCCTGCCCAAGAACTCCCGCACTGGGGACAAGCTTTCTTCGTCGCCCAGATCATGTATCTCATCACTCTGTGGGGCGTGAAGCTGTCAGTTGCCTTCCTCCTGCTGAGGTTCAGCACATCGAAGGCGGTCACTTGGACCCTCAGATCGACGGCGGCGGTCATCACTTGCCTGACGCTCGGGTTCACCTTGTGGGTGACATTCATGTGTACTCCAGTGCAAGCCCAGTGGGACCCCAGCGTTGATGGGAGCTGCGCAAGCCGGGAATCATACATGATATCCGTTTACGTTCTGAGCTCCATCTCAGCGGTGACCGATATTATCATGGCTGTCATGCCGGTGTTCATTCTGCGGAAGCTGAAGATCGATTTGCGAACAAGGTGCTACGCCGCGGTAACGATGGGGCTTGGGTCGCTGTAAGTTGTTCTGGATCCCCTCCTTGATGTAGATTGGCATGGCAGCTGACCAAAAGTCCAACAGCGCGTGCATCGCAACCTTGGTCCGCTTCAAGTACATTCGCGACTTTTCCATCTCGGAGGATCTGACCTGTATGCAACGATCACGAAGTCCATGATGTCTCCTACGTCACTGACGAAGCGCGCTGCGCATTCTGCAGATACGATGGTTCCCTTAAGTATTTGCAGCTTCATCGAGGTCTCGCTCGGCTGCATCTGTGCCTCACTTGCAACGCTGCGTCCACTGCTGCAGCAGATGGGCATGGCGACGCGCTCATGCCAAGTCAGCGAAGAGGAGGAAGCCGAAAGCAGGCTGTTTGAATTCTCGAGAAGCAAGCAGAGTGCTAGTCATGAGCATCGTGAGACTGACGCTTGAAGAGAAAGAGTTTGTGTTCCGGTATTTGGGAAGCGTCTGTGGATAAGATAATGTGTATTTTCGGTAGTGTACTTGTTCTTGTTGTAGCCCGCATAGAGTAAGATTAGCCACTCGCTCCTAAGCTTAAGCCGAGATTGTCTTTCATAAATGATTTTTCGTGACTGAGCCGAGAGCGACCGTAGAATTCAAGACCTCCTTCCACGTGGCGTCAAACTTCTGATCATATTCATCCAATTGCTGATTCTCCCTTTCCATGTCTGCTCTGGCCTTTCTTCTCAACAACTGCCCGTGCGACTCCTGCGCCGGAGTATCAATAGCGACTCCAATCGCATCCATGAGAGCCTGCAACTTCTCAATCTGCAGCGTGGCTACATCAGAGCTCGGTCCCTGTTGCGCGTCACCCGTGTAGCCCCGGCGCTTCCGGCAGTCATAAGCATGGCGCAAGTGCTTACGTAGGGTAGGATCGAAGTGCGAGAAGAAGTCGAAAATTGGAGGTTCAGTGCTGTGGCCCTCACGGCCCGAAATACGACGCCTGCGTTTTGCGTCAAGTGCCAGGGATGCCTTCTCGTGTGTCCAGCCAGTCTCGTTGGTTTTGCTCACGGCGTCGAGAGCAGTAATGAAGGCCAAAATCTTTTCTGCATCGGTTTCTTCATCTAAGATTTCATGCGCTTGTGTATCCACGGAGTAATACGATGAAGAGGAAGAAGACTGCAGCTCCGATTGAGCGTCGAGATAATGCGAACTAGGCGAGCTATCAGATGACGACAATGGTTCAAGATCGGATTGCTCGTCATGAAGGTAGCCTTGCAGGATGGACATCTAGATCGCGTTTGTTGATCAAATTGGCGATCTGATCGCGTGGGTAAAGGTCGCGCTTTCGGCAGCCGTAGCAGGCGAGACGCTGCATGGCTGTAGGCGATGGGAGTGGTTTTATAAGGTGACCCCATGAGTGGGTTCGTTGTTTGCCAGTGAAAATGGCAGGCCGATTTGGGGTTTCACCATCAAGCACTGGAAGTACACAATCGCAGTGACCGGCCCGACGCAACTCCTTGCAGTAATGGCAACGACTGTCGTGAGCCGCGAGGCATTGATTGAAACATCATTACCGGCCCCAAACACTCCACCAGCACTTGACTTCCGACAGTTCCTCGCCCTGACCTGCAGACCAATCGTCGTAACCAACTTCTTCGCCCTGCTCAATGATTCGCAGACCAATCCCGGCAAGCCTATTTCTGAGGTCTTGGCGCTCGTTGACATAGGCCTCACGCAGTGGAAGTTCGATCACCAGCCTGGCGTTTTCGTCCGTACTGAGATGGCATCTAATGGCATCGACCAGCATACGGGGGTGATCGGAGGAGTAGATGGGGTCGGCGACAACGATTAGGGGAAAGCTGTTCGGTGAACCATCGAAGGAGTCAAGCTCAAGCTCACTTGGGCGTGTCCAATCAAGCACGGCAGCAGAGGTAGTGCCGCCACGGGAAGATATGGCTTTTGAGTTAGACCGAGCGTTTTGCTCTAGGTTAGGAACGATTTCGGGTAGATCTGTCAAAATCGTATGGCGCTCATAGACCAGAGCTGCAGCCATGCCTACCAGGCCTGTGCCAGCACCAAGCTCTAAAATCGATGCGTCGGCCGCGAGATCCGGAATGTACTGGCGGAGGGAACAGAGCTGTTTAGCCAATAGATATGAAGATGCCCAAGTCTTCAGGCCGAGGTTGTCAGATGTCATGGGTGGCTCATACAAGGTAAGCTGGACCATAGTATTGTTGTCATGTTTCTGAGGCAGCTCCTTGTCAGAGCTTGTGTTTTGCGTACATTTGTCGAACGGGATTGTTGGCGACAGTGGTATAGCAAAAGACCTGGTAATGGCACCCATGGCTGTTCGACCGCTCCGCTCGCTCAAGCGCTGCGACGCTGCTTCCCATATCTGCTCTTTATGCTCATCGTCCTCAATCCACATCAACGGACTTGATATGATCTTTGTCAAATACTGCGGTACTCCTTCATTGTTTATCTTCCTTCTGCGTCGCTGCGGCTCAGAGCTACTGATTTCAGATTTGGAGACTCTTTCCCAAGAGAGAGGCTGCACACTCAGATCATCGAGGGTGGAAAGCAGTGTAGGCGCAGACGGTTTCGTATAGAGCTGAGGGAGGTCGAGCACTATTACAAGATACCGTTAGTGCTTGTCGTGGAATATAGTTGCGTGAAGTAATACCATTCAGAGGCTCCTCGTCTTCATCCTGCCACACTGTCCTTTGCGTTTGCATCGTAGCTAATCGGTGCTTAAACCCCGCCGTGACAGCAGTGTGACAAGAATGGAGATCGGTATCGGAGACAAAATTCCCAGCCAGCGCAATTGCTAAACACCGAGCTATCTCCGCCGAAAGCAGTCGCCGATGCTGAACTGGATACAGTTCATGTCAGCACAACTACAAGAATCAAGACTGCAGAACACCCTTGAAACCATCATAAGCAAGCTGCATGTCGAACTGCAACTCTCGAGCCTGCTCCGAGCTCAATTCCTCCGCCACACGCATCTGGTTGAGTGTAATGAGCCATTGAATGATCTTGGCCTTATTCTCGAAGTCGCGGTCCGTGACTTTGTTCACAGCCTGGATGGTGTCGACCAAGATAGGGTGCAAGGTTTCTTTGGACAGCATGTTGAGTTTAATGGCATCCAGGAGGGTGATGAAACTCTCGGATGCCGAAACGATGTGAGTGGCGGCGGCATTGTTGGTTGGCTGCTGGACATTCGGCCGCTGCTGGGAGGCAGGTGCAGTCTCAACGGTGGCAGGAATACCAATACGCAGTCGCTCTGTTGCCTTTGGGACTTCCAGGTGCCATTCTGCCTTGAAGCGCTCCAAGTCGCCAAAGGCATCGGCCACGGTCTCGTCGGCCAGATTGCTCTTGTACTGCCTCAGCAGACGATCACAAGTTTCGGTGTACTCGGATTCATGGATAGAATCACGAAGATACGCTTTCTCCAGCGCATCTAGAGTGATGATGATGCTGTAGATCTCGGCCAGCGACTCGTACAGCTCACGCTCTGTGGCGCTGTCTGCGAGCTTGACTTCCTGGTCGAGGTTGATGGTCGCCGCGAGATTACTGCTGGGCGTGTAGCTGTATGGCGTGGGCGCATACGCCAATTGCTGGGCACCGTACATGCTTGTCGTTGACTTTGTGATGTTGGAGATGTTTTCCCTTCAAGGATATATTGATTGATACTACCAAGTGCTGCCTGCAACTGCCACATCACTCCAGCACCAGACAGCTTCTCTCCGCAATCGATGGATGGCTCGCCTGGCCCGAGCGCCTTCTCCAATCCGAAGCGCCGAACTTTTTTGCGACACCCAAATCTTTCTGAGGCCTCACGCTTGACTTGGGCAATACACGCGCTTCACGCCAAACCATAATATCCCGCCAACATGCCTAAAGGAAAGGCAACCAAGAAGTTTGAGCAGAGGCATCTCAAGGACACCCTCGACAAGCGCAACTCCCTGAAGAAGACCAAGCAGAAGCAGCAATTGAAGGAGAGGAAAAAGGCCAGGCGTGCTGAGGAGGAAGGCAGAGACCCCAATGCGAAGCAGGATGAGGGCGCAAAGCCTGCCACCAAGCCTGGACAGGACTCGGCTGCCTTCCAGAACATGAGCGTCGACGATTTCTTCCAGGGCGGATTTGAGGTTCCCGAGGACCCCAAGCAGAAGGGCGACAAGAAGCGCAAGCGCGCAAAACCCACAAAGGCCGACGATGAGGGCAGCGACAGCGAGTCATCAGGCGATTCGGTCATGCACGAGCCTGTCGTGGCTGACGACGACGATTCTGCTTCCGACAGCGACGACAACGACCCTGAGGAACACAAGAGGCAGCTCGATGCGCTGGCCCAGAACGATCCGGAGTTCCACAAATACCTCCAGGAGAACGAGCCAGAGCTCTTAGGCGCAGATCTTGAGAACATGGGCACATTGAGCAGCGACGACGAGGATGAGGCAGACACACCTAAGCGTAAGAAGCAAAGGAAGAGCGCGGACGACTCTGACGACGAGGATGCTGTCAGCAAGAATGAGCTCCAGCTGCACACTGTTGCCAAGTGGGCGACCGCCATGCAGGAGCAGCACTCCCTACGTGCAGCCAAGGAGACTGTTCTGGCCTTCCGCTCTGCTGCTCATGTCTCTGACCTTGAAGAGAAGGACTTCAAGTACTCTATCTCAGATCCCGAGGTCTACCACCAGCTTCTCACAACCGCGCTCAAGTTCATCCCGGATGTCTTGCAGCACCACTTGCCCGTACAAGAGAACAAGTCAGGCAAGGCACACGTTTCGACGGAAGGAAAGAAGTTCAAGACTCTCGCACCCCTACTCAAGTCACAAGTCGCCAGCATCATTCACCTTCTCGACAACCTCTCGGATCCTGCGACTCTGCGTCTCACACTCACCTCCATTATTCCCCTGCTACCATACCTGCTCTCGTTCAAGAAGCTCATCCGCGACATCTGCCGCGCGGTCACCGCCGTGTGGTCCACCACTGCCACCACCGAGGCCACAAGAATTGCTGCCTTCCTGGTTCTCCGCCGCCTGACCGTCATTGGCGATGCTGGTATCCGCGAGAACGCCCTCAAGGCCGCTTACCAGGGTCTTGTCAAGGGCAGCCGTAACACCACAGTCCACTCGATTGCTGGTGTTAACCTCATGAAGAATTCTGGTGCCGAGCTCTGGGGCATCGACGAGTCCGTCGGTTACACCACCGGCTTCACATTCATTCGCCAGTTGGCCATCCACCTTCGTACCAGCATCACCAACAACAGCAACGAGAGTTACAAGACCGTCTATAATCGGCAATACGTCCACAGTCTTGACTTCTGGTCGCGTGTGTTGTCTGCACACTGCAAGGAAGCCGACTCAGCTCTGCGACCTTTGATCTACCCTCTGGTCCAGGTGACCATGGGAGCTCTCCGGCTCATCCCCACCGCAACCTACTTCCCTCTCCGCTTCCAGCTCACCCGTTCCCTTCTCCGCCTGAGCATGGCAACCAGCACATACATCCCTCTCGCCGCCCCGCTTTACGAAGTGCTCAACTCGGCCGAGATGCGCAAAGCGCCCAAATCCAGCACTCTGAAGCCCTTGGACTTCGACACCATCATTCGCGTGCCCAAGAGCTACCTCAAGACCCGCACATACCAGGACGGCATTGGCGAGCAAATACAAGAACTGCTCAGCGAGTTCTTCGGTCTGTGGAGCAAGAACATCGCTTTCCCCGAGCTTGCTTTGCCTGTCGTCGTGATGCTCAAGCGCTGGCTCAAGGACGTCAACAGCCGCACACCCGGTGCTGGCAACAAGAACCAGAAAGTCAACGGCCTGATCGCGCTGCTCGTACAGAAGGTCGATGCCAACGTCAAGTTCATCGAGGACAAGCGTTCGAAGGTCGACTTTGCTCCCAACAATCGCAAGGGCGTGACGAGCTTCTTGGACGATCTGGAGTGGGAGAAGACTCCCATCGGCGCTTTCCTCGTCGGCCAGAGAAAGGTGCGCGAGGAGAAGGCGAAGGTTATGGAGGCGGCTCGTAAGGAGGAGGAGGAGAGGAAGGAGAAGGAGAAGAAGGAGAGCAAGGACTCCAAGGCTATCGTTGCTGACGACGACGAGGAAGACAGCGCGAGCGAGGATGAGGTCGAGGATGAAGATGAAGACGAGGACGAAGAGATGGCCATGGACGGCGAGGACGACGACGAGAGCGACGGCGATGAGGTGATGGAGTTTGAGTAGGTCTCGCGCTCACTTGAGAGTGCGCTGTGTAAGAATGACAGATATAAGTGATCGTGCGAGGGAGTACTCGTGGTCACTGGTGTATTAAGATACCCTCACCAAAAACAGAAAGCTGATTTTCTCGTTGAATACACATGATCTGGGAGCCGTGAATCTTAATCGCCAGTGTGTCTCTTTGGTCATGCCGCAAAGCGAAAGCATATATCATCAGACGCCGGCCCGGATTCAAAGACCGAGCGTGTGGAGGCTGGAGTCAGGGCTCACCAAGCGGGTGAAAAGAGAGATCTTCTTGCTTGGACCAACCGACGGGAATGTTTTTTGCATCCGGATGATGCTAAGCATGGACTATGATATTGGCAGGCCTGTCGGTAGTGCGGCGTCTGGACTCTGCGCTAGAAGGCAGGATTGAGTCGCTTAGCTGGTGGCACAAGGGATGTGGTCACGAGACATGGGTTTGTGGCAGTGGTCTTGCTGACACGTTCCCAGCAGCAGGACCGAGGCATACCCATATGCATGCATGCAAAGATAGTAGAATAGTTAGCCGGATATCATCCGTTCCCTCGAGCTTTGGTCAGCTTTGCCCTGAAGCCTCTCCACGTCCCGATCGACGTCGCCCAGCAGACCCCACCCTTCTGCCCCGCGCTCCTCGACTCGAGCGGCGACGGATAAATTGAGCAGACACATGGCCAGCGGGCGTGGAAGCTTGTTGCCCTGCGTCGCACACCCGACTGGCGCGGAATCTCTCAAAGATGTGGACAGAGATGTGGAGGAGGAAGGAAAGCAGCCATGCTTTGGCGCACTACTAGACTGCGGCCTACTCTGGAGCCCTTCAAAACATCCAGAGGCCCGCCATGACGCTCTGGGTGGGTAGTATCTCGCATCTTTCTTGCTATTCTTCCTACTCCCCTCTCACCTCTCCCTCGCATTCCTCTCGCCAGTGTCAGACTTCTCTTTATTGAAAAACTCGCATTGTTGCTTGTCCTCCCCAAAGAAAAGCCCACAAATACCGCCAACATGTCGACCACCACAACTACAACCACCGTCGCGCCTTCCATGAAGAACATTGGCGTCTACACCAACCCAGAGCACGATCTGTGGGTGGCAGAGACATCGCCTAGCAAAGAGGAGGTCGAGAACGGCGAGGCACTCAAGGAGGGCGAGATTACCGTCGCCGTGAAGAGCACAGGTATTTGCGGGTAAGAAGAGAGCAGGATATTATTATCTTGTTAATTTCCTAAGAAAACACCTCAAGAACTAACACAATTCCTCTCCAGCTCCGACGTCCACTTCTGGAAACATGGCGCCATCGGCCCTATGATCGTTAACGACACTCACGTCCTGGGCCACGAATCCGCCGGCGTCGTCGTCGCCAAACACCCCTCCGTCACCACACACAGCATCGGCGACCGCGTCGCCATCGAGCCCAACATCATCTGCGGCGAGTGTGAGCCCTGCCTCACTGGCAAGTACAACGGCTGCGTGAGCGTCGAGTTCCGTAGCACGCCACCCGTCGCTGGCCTCCTGCGCCGCTATGTCAACCACCCCGCCGTCTGGTGCCACAAGATCGGCGACATGACCTACGAAGACGGCGCTCTCCTCGAGCCCCTCAGCGTCGCTCTCGCCGGCATGCAGCGCGCCAACATCACCCTCGGCGACAGCGTGCTCGTCTGCGGCGCCGGTCCCATCGGCCTCGTCACCCTCGCCTGCGTCAAAGCCGCCGGCGCCGAGCCCATCGTCATCACCGACATCGACGAGGGCCGCCTCGCCTTCGCAAAGCAATTCTGCCCCAGCGTCCGCACCCACAAGGTCGAGTTCTCCGACACTCCCGAGCAGTTCGCCGAGAAGGTCGTGGCGCTGGCCGACGGCGTCGAGCCGGCCGTCGTCATGGAGTGCACCGGCGTCGAGTCCTCCATCTCCGGCGGCATCCACGCCGCCAAGTTCGGCGGCAAGGTCTTCGTCATCGGCGTCGGCAGGCCCGAGATCAAGATCCCCTTCATGCGCCTCAGCACCCGCGAGGTCGACTTGCAATTCCAGTACCGCTACGCCAACACCTGGCCCAGAGCCATCAGGCTGCTGCGCGGCGGCGTCATCGACCTCAAGTCTTTGGTCACCCACCGTTTCAAGCTTGAGGATGCGATTGAGGCTTTCAAGGTTGCGGCCGATGCTAAGCAGGGTGGTATCAAGGTTATGATCCAGAGCATGGACGAGGGTGAGAAGTAAGATGCTGTTGGGCATGCATGGCTTGGATTAACATGGAGGCATACGTATTATGAAGAAGCGAGGCGTCCGGATTCTTTATCTGGAGAATTATGTCGTGGAGTGGACTTGCACAGAAGAGCAGAAATGCGTTCATGAACGACAAACATATAGAGCTCGAAACGAAATGAACAAAAAGAAAAAAAAAGAATTAGAAAAAAACCATATCTGAGTCTTGTCAATGATGCTCTTTTCTAATACCGCTTTCCCCATAAGGTATCTGAAATGTCATCTGACCGAGCCATCCCTCACACCAATCCCCCAAAAATCTCAGTACGGAACATCAAACTCGCCCCCCAAAAAACAAACCCATCTCTCCACCAACCCCTCCCCACCAAACATCGGCACACACTTCGCCCTCACCCTGCCCTTCCCCTTCCCAAGCGCAACAAAGGTCTCAAACTCTTCCCCAAACGCCAACCGCGGCGCGACAGCGGCAATCACAGCTTCCCTGAACAACCTGCCTTTCAGACCGCCGTGGCTGGACGACGATGCAGCCGAAGAACTAGAAGTAGAATGCGACGAAGATGATGACGATCCGCCCATGCGCTCGAATCGCTCCTGCAATTTCCTCGACACCAGTGGGATTTTCACGCCCGCCAGTGCGCCTTGCGCGTCGAACCGCGTCGGCTGCAGGATCAGGAACGTGGCGTGCGCGGTCTGCAAGCGCGCGAGCTCGGAGAAGAGAGTGAGGGTTTGCATGGTGCAGGTTTCGGCCGAGAAGGGCGGCGCAGCGTTGGTCGATGATGACGATGACGATGATGAGGAAGCGAAAGTCTCAAGCGTCTCCTGCAGGACATCGCTGGCCGGAGACCTTGCCTCTTCTTCCTGGCCAATGGCGCACCAATCAATCGACTCACCATCAGGACTGTACGGCGTAGTCGGCGTGCGAATCTCAATGTCATCCAAGGTCATGTTCTGCGCGGCCGCGAGCTCCGTGAGCGCCGCGCGGGCGAAAGACGGGGTGACGTCTGTTTCTGCGAGGAGCGTGAGGTTTGCGTGGGCGTGAGATTTGCGATCGAAGGTTGCGAAGAGGGATTGCAGGATGATTTTACTTTCGGCGTGGGCAATTCGTGCAGGTTCAATACGGAGGGTGCTGGTGGTGCTGAGGCCGTAAGGGAGGGAGAGATGCGTGCACTTGCCTGGAGTGAAAGCGTCGGTGGAGGTTAGGGAGACTGGAGCACCGATCGTTGTGGTGTTGAGGAGAGCGATGCCGCCCATTGCGTCTGTAGTGGAGGCTTCGGAGGGTGGTGGGGTGGGAAGGCCGGTTGGAGTGTTGGTAGTGTTGTTGTCTGGAGTGTTGTCTGGGAGTGGAGAAGTCATGTTTATTGGCAAAGTGTCCAAGTGAGAACCACGCACGCGCATCTGTACAAGAGGTGCCTGTGCAAGCGCAGTAGTGATACGGTCGACGTGAGCCAGAGTCAAAGTCACCTTGCAACCGTCAACGGACCTTCCGACGCCAGCAATTTCAACCATCTCCGGCTTTTTAGCAGACGCAGTCTCAATCGCAAGCTCAGCAACCTTCTTGACAACAACCTCTCCCATCTTCGCCTGCTCATCGTCCCTGATCAAGGGATCAGAAGGCGAGATCGGCGGGCTAGGCTGCGGGCTCGACAAAAAGACCTGACTGCTCGTCGCATCGATCGGCGAGAAGTAGATCTCTGAACCCGCAGAGCTGGTCGGGGTGTGCGAAGCCTTCCTCTCGCGGCGACTGTCTGTACGGCCAATCGTGAGCGAGATGGGCGGAGTGATGTACTCATAATACTGGCTGATGCGCTTCTCAAGTTCTGGCGATGATCTGCCCTCGCGTGGAGTCTCGATCACAAGGGCCCTGGTCGTGGAACGTTTTGGCGAAGCCAGAATGACGTCTCCGCTTTTAGCTCTAGGCGTCGTAGGCGTTGGTGTGGAAGGCGTGTATACAGCAGCTGGAAGCTTAAGGACTTCGCCTTCAGTCACCACGGCCGGAAAATCTGTCCTGATCTTCACGTTGTCAGTAACAGCAAGGACGCCGCTTGAGCGTGAAGCGCGGACACGTACTGTGTTCAGAGGAGTTGGAGGCAGAGGTTTTGTCGGCGCTGGCCCTCTGTTTGGTCGATCGACAGCTTCCACGTGCTCCTTTGAGTGATGAGCGGCAGAAGCACTTGTGGACATAGACTTGCTGCCCGAAGCGCGCACTGCTGGCAAGCGACCCAGCAACTGCTGGGCGGTGGAGACGGTGTAGTTTGATTGTACCATGGTTTGCTGTTCTGTATGTTTCAGATCTGCGAAGAGCGGATAGATGCAGCTTGCGTTGAAG
The DNA here is from genome assembly GCA_001553865.1 of Cladosporium sp. BSL10. NCBI lineage: Eukaryota > Fungi > Ascomycota > Dothideomycetes > Cladosporiales > Cladosporiaceae > Cladosporium > Cladosporium sp. BSL10. The sequence goes on from LJJI01000056.1 coordinate 32,852, forward strand.
GAAAGGGTCAAATGCGATCGATCACTGTCCTGCAGCGTTTGTATGGTCCTGTCTCGGTCGGTATCGTGAGGTCTCAGACCTTTGCGTTTGCGTTGAAGCAGTGAAGCAGCGAACGTCGGATATGCGAATACATCAAATCTGTGAGAGCCATATCAGAGCAAAAGTTGACGGTGTTGAACAAAGGGAGATTAAACCTTTGAATGGGGGAGATTGGAATCAGTAAGGGCACTTGTGAACAACAGACTGCGGATATCGGTGAAAGAAAGTGGTCTTGCAACACAAAGAACATGTGAAGATATGACGTAAATTGTATTTTTGAGAGCACATGCATGTGCCCAAATATGTGCTTGGCTTGTGAAGTCCATTACTGATCGTGTTATCGCTGCGAAGTTACAAAAAGACCGCCGTCGCTTGAAGTACCGAACGTGTGCTTCTACGGCCCACTGGCCTGGGACATATGTGATAAGAGTAGGCATTTGTATCCAGCTCGCTTGAAACGCTAGATTCGTGGCAACTGCACGTGAATTTGTGAGCTTACATTCATGAAGGGAAGCTGTCTCGGTGCGCCACTCACGGTCGGCTGCAAGAGAAAAGAGAAAGAGGGTGTATGGCCGCCTGCATATATCAGCCGCTGAACAGGTACTCAATGGCACCTTGAACGCTGCCGCCGCTGCGCCTTAGCGCTTGAACGTTGCGCTCGAACTCATAGAAGCCCATGTCGTTCAGCTGTCGCAGCTGCGCCGCGTATCGCTCCTCAGGAGGTGTGTTGTCGACAGGAGCCTGTTGTTGCTGGCCTTGTCCACCAAATCCACCCATAGCCGCGAAAGGATTGAAGCCAGCCTCACCTGCTCCTCCCGCGCCGCCCTGGCCACCCATCATTTGCATCATCTGCTGCATCATTTGAGGGTTCTGCATCATCTGTTGGGCAGCTGACGCGAATGTGTTTGATTGATCTTGGCCTCCTTGTGCTCCGGTACCAAAGATGCTGGCAAAGGGGTTGGCCGGTTGCTGTGAGCCAGTATTCTGGCCAGGCGTAGTTCCCGCTCCAGCTCCAGCACCAAGACCTGCGCCAGCACCAGCGCCCGCACCAGGGAATAGTGCAGCGAAAGGGTTTGCGCCACCTGCACCACCAAATGAATTGGGTGGTGCGTTTGTGCTTCCGGTCTGACCCTCTGCGCTACCAGTGTTCTGTCCAGCTGGTGTTGTGTCCGTTGCGCCTGGCATGGGGAAGCTTCCACCACCCTGTCCACCACCGCCCATCGAGCGCTGCATCTGCATCTGCATCCTTATCATGTCCGGGTTCATCATCATGCGCCGGAGCTCTGGGTTCTCGATCGCGGCACGCGCCATCGGATTGTCGCGAATCATAGGGTTGTTGCGGAGCATCTCGATCACGGCAGGGTTGTTCATAGCTTCGTTCATCTGCTGTGCGAAGTTGGGATCGTCAAGCATGCGCAGCATTTGGTCTGGGTTGGGTGGCGCGCCCAAACCGCCGTCCGCACCGAACATGTCGGCACCGGGCAGGCCGTGGAATCCAGCATAGCGCGCGCCGGTCAACTGGGCTAGAGGATCTCCTGCGCTAGTTCCAGCCTGGATGTTTTGAGGAACGTTGTTTGCTGGGCTGCCTCCAGCTCCTGCTGATGTCGCTGAGCCACCTTGGTTGGCGGGATTCTGTCTCTGGTTGCTCTCTGCACCCTTGACCAGGTGGACAGTGTTACCCTCCTTAATCTTGCATGCGCTGAGAGTGTCCGGGTCCTTCAGTACGCGGCCGCTGTAGATCAATCGTTGCCTCTCGACGGGGATGTTGGCATAGTCGGCGGTTGCTAGTTTTTGCTTGAGGTCACCGACAGTGGAGGACAACGAGACGGTGACTACATGTTTCTGGTCTGAAGATGACTTGATGGTGAAGGTAACTTGCTGGTCGGCGGGAGCGCTCTCGTCGGCCATGTTGGCCAGTGTGTGTATGACAAGTGGGGTGATCAGAGGTGAGCTGATAGAGCGAGGATGGAGTTGTAGTGTCGAGTGAGCAGGGAGATGTGTGTGGATAGATGGTTTGATGCGCAGGGGAGTCTAGACTGCGGGTGCCTAAGCAGCAGTGGTGCATGTAGCAGTGAAGGGTTGATTGTGTTGGAAGCGAACAGAAGACCGAAGATGGATGAAGCCAGCAGACAGAAGCCCTGCCCGCACGTCACCAGCTCGTGGCAAGTGCCGGCGTCAACGTGGAACCCGAACCCTGAAGTGATGATCACGTGCTAGTCGTTATCGATATCGATAATGCCTCGGTAAGAGATGCTCCTTGCGACAACGCTTGACAGGTACCCGAGGGGAGACAACGAACAGCTACATGTATCTAGCTTACTGCATACTTGTATAGACATACACTTAGCCATAACAACCACTCATTGTAGTGGCGTCTTGTTGTTCAGCTGATATTCACTCATCTCCGCCTTGTTCATATACACTTCTAGCCATTTAACCCGATCACTACACCATCGTCTTACATCCTCTCTGTCTCACCATGCGCGGCGTCCAAGTGAAAGAATATGTCTCGGTATGTCTTCATTGAAGGGTTCTTCTAAGAATACATCTAACACCTCTCCAAAGGGCCCCCAAGACCTCCGTGTAACCGATCTGCCCGACCCAACCCCAGCACCCGACCAATACACGGTCCGCATCCACAGCACAGCAACAAACTTCTTCGACCTGCTGCAAATCCGCGGCAAATACCAGCACCAACCTCCTCTCCCCTGGATCAGCGGCTCGGAATTCAGTGGAGTCATCGCAGCCGTCCCTACCTCTCCCTCATCCCAAGGCCCACACTATGCCGTCGGTGATAAGGTCTTCGGCGCTGCCCAGGGCGGCTACGCTGAGGTCGTCTGCGCGAGAGGCGAGCAGTTGAAGCCGATGCCCAAGGGCTGGTCGTTCTTCGAAGCGGCGGGGTTGTTCGTCACTATGCCTACGTCCTATGCTGCGCTCGTGCAGCGCGCGAACATCAAAGCCGGCGACTGGGTGCTGGTCCACGCCGCTGCTGGAGGTGTCGGGCTGGCAGCCGTTCAAATCGCCAAAGCCTTCGGCGCCACCGTCGTCGCGACAGCAGGCACGAAGCACAAGCTTGATGTAGCCAAGCGGTTCGGCGCAGACCACTGCATCGACTACAAAGACCCCGAGTGGCCTCTGAAAGTCAAAGCTCTCACACTGGGCAAGAAAGGCGTCGACATCGTCTACGACCCCGTGGGCCTGATCGACAAGAGCACCAAGTGCATTGCTTGGAATGGAAGGCTGATCGTCGTCGGCTTTGTGGGCGGCACGATTGAGAAGGTCGCGATGAACAAGCTGCTGCTCAAGAACATTGCCGTGATCGGTCTGCACTGGGGCGCGTATGCGTACAACGAGCCTGAGACGCAGCAGGTTGTTTGGGACGGGCTGTTTGAGCTCATGGAGGCTGGCAAGATCCGTGGGACGAACTTTGAGGATAAGGAGTATGTTGGCTTGGAAAAGGTTGGCGAGGCGCTGCAGGCACTGGGCGCGAGAGAGACTTGGGGCAAGGTCGTGGTCAAGGTGCCGCAGAGCGGCGATTCCAAGCTCTAGGGAGATGTAAAAAAGTGCAAATGCGCATATGATGAAGATGAAACTTTTTTCCCTTATTACAATGCATATGATCCAAGTCATCAGATATTGACTAGGCTGTGCCTATACACCAAGTAGATATCTCCGACCTCCTAAAATATGCCCTCCCAAAAACCTCCACGCTAAAGCGTCAATCGTAATATGTCAAGTCGTAAAAAGATCCGGCCGGTTCAGATCTCGAGTGAATAAATCCCCCATTCCCTTTCCCTTGCCTCTGGCAGGATCCTTTCCTCTCTTCAGTCAAATCCACCAGGCATGCTCTCGCGACCAGTTCTCTTCTCCTCCTCACTCTTCCTCTTCTCCTGCACCTGCGCCCAAGGGTTGCGCTGCTCGATTTCCTCGTCTTCAAGGTCATTGTCTGCGAGCTTGATCTCCTCCATGCCCTTGGAGACATTGGTGTTGGCCGCGGACAGAGGCGGCGAAGTAGTGCTGCTGGCCCTACGGCTTCCCTTGCTGCTCAACCTGCCGCTTTCCTTGTCGCTGGTTGCAGGCGATGTTTCCATATCGTCAGCTGTGCTGCCGGTTGGGCTTCCGCCGATGACCAGCGGTCCTTTGCCGTTGCGGTTGGGGTTGCGGGGTGGTAGTTTAGGCGCGGTGCGCTTTGCAACTGTGACGAGGCGCGCTTTGGAGATCTTCTGCTGGGTGGCGGGCTGGATGGTCTGGATGCTGTGGACGACGGGCTGCTCGATGATTTGTGCTTCTTCGTGATCGTCGTAGTCGTGATCTTGGTCTCGGTCTTTCTCAGCGGGCTTGTGGTCGGTTTCGGTGTCGAGGTGGCGTGCAGCTGGGCCAGGAGTTGCGTCGAGTGGTGGAGTGCGAGGAGGAGTAGTGTAGCCGTTCACTTTGCTCACGTTGACTGGCTCGCGGCGCTCTGGGCTGGTATCGAGAACGTCGTTCTCGGGGACACCCTGCATCTTTGAAGAGCGGCGCTCGTTTGCGCTACCTCTGCTGCTCCTTCTGCTGTCGTTCATGCTGGAACGGCTAGAAATTGGCAGGTCCGGGAAGTCTGTCTGGGTGCTGCTGTCGGCCATGACAGGGGGAGGCCGTGTTTGCTCTAAGCTAGTGCGTAGACTTGATGATTGTTTTGGTGCAGACAATAGCACTGAACTCTGAGTGCTTGTCCGCCAACTTGCTGGACGACTGACTATCGATCGTGGTCGTTCACCGGAAGTGCGAGCAGCAAATACAGCGTGTATGGGGCTGGTTGGTGAAGGGTTGAAGCTGAATTGTTCCCATGATGCGCGCTCGTGTGTATTAGCATCGCGGACGGCCATGCCTTCTTTCTCCAGAGCCAGAACACCATAGGGATCGGGATCCTCGTTATCAGGTACCCCGAAGAAGTGGCCGTCATCTACTTCGTAATCTCCTGGGGGTGGTTCGCTGGGCAAAAAGTTTTCGTCGATATCTGTATCTCCTTGGGCAGCCTTGATCGTTTCTAACAGGCGCTTGACCTCCGTAGGTGGATATTGGACCTTGCCTTCGAGGATGTCTCTGGCGCCTATCCTCTGGCCGTAGAATCGCTCGTTCTCGTCTGTCCGCTCGATGACGATCGTACCGTCGATTTGTACTCCAGCATAGAAGCCTCGACTTTTCATGTATGTGAATATGGGTGCTTGCCGCTTGTGCACTTCAGTTTCGAGTACACCGCCGGCGCCAATCGGTCCGGCTGCGACGCTGACTTCGCTTCCGAGTGTGCAACGAATTTTGTAGAAAGCTTCCAGCGCTTGAGCGGTGTTGATGACCACAACACAGTCGTAAATATCAATTCCAACTATGAACCCCAATCCTGCGGTGTGTAACATAATCCCGGAAGGAGGTGACCATGAACCGTCGTCTTTCTTCGCAATGAGAATGCCAGAGCCGCCGGCGCCCGACATCCAAAGACCAGTGCGCATTGTGGTGAAGATCGCAAGCGCTTTCGCATTCTTGATCACTTCTGCCGGGATCTTCTTGAGGACCTTCTGCTTTTGCTTTGGCCCGTCGGTTGTTCCTTGCTCTTCCTCGGCGTAGAAGCCATCTTTGCAGAATGACTTCAATATCCTCGCGGCTTTGTCGCTTTCTTTGTCCAGAGTCGTTGGCCAGAACGCTTCGCTGCCCAGTTTGTTACTCAGTTTGTTGACCGGCGGACCTAGTTTGTCGACGACCTTGTATGCCTTGTCGAAACCAGTCTTGCCTCCAGTCTTTACTCGTTCCCAAAACGTCGCCATCTCGTCGGCGACAAGTTCTTGTCAGACTGCGACAATGACTTAAAACAGCCAAGGCAGATACGTTTCAATCTTCGACAATATGCTTGTTTATCCCGTCCCGTGTCTGTCTCTTGCTCCACAATGATACAATCCTCGTCGCTCCACAGCCAGCAGCAGCCGGCGCAATCAAAAGATGTTCAACAGTGTCGCGACAAGGACTGTCACAACCTCGACGACGACATCAAAGTCGAGACTTTCTGCAGGAACAGGGCGGCTAGTGCATCACCTTTTGATTGCGCTTTTTGCCTTTGCCTTTTCCTTCCCTCCCTCGTCCCTGCAAATCGGACTGATCCGGCGGCCGGAGTCAGGCGGCGCACATGTACGTGAGCTGCTTCGTCACAGCACAGATGACGTCTGCGCCCGCGGCAGATGCAAAGCACGGCGCAGTACGCGGTGCAGGCAAGATGCGGAGGTGGATATTGATGGCTTCTGCCAGGTAGATGAGAGGCGCAGGGATGATACAACAGTGCGATCAGATGGGCAAGATCTCTGCATTTCATCGGTTCTACATGTACGAACGATGCAGTTGAGCTGCTTGTCTCACCGGAGGGCACCCCTCCCACACCACCGCGCAAGCTGATGGAAAGTTCTGCATACACGCACGCACTATTGACTTTGCTAAGTGACAATAGCTTACCGGCTTGCGGTGGTGGCGGCTTAGCAAGCTCCTGTTAATAATAACTGAACCCTAGCCGCAAGTCCGAGGTTTATCATCGCTGGTATTATTCGGAAATGCGATCATCAACGACAACATTCTTCCTGAATCCTGGTCCGAATACCAGGGAGACAGGACAACTTCGGGCTTGAGCATTTCTGGTCGAAACTCCAGATAGAGCAATCCGCAAATTTGGCCGTGGTGAATCGTCACGACCTCGGCGCAAATGCCTGTCCATCCCGGAGGATGCCGTGGCTGGTTGTCAGCAAGTCCGAGACCGCATTTCGCAACCTTCGACTTCTTGATGCGGCCGAGTCGGGGGTGACGTCGAGTTCGAAGACCGCCAGGCATACAATATAGCTATGCCAGCGAGAACAGCAACATACATACAGAACGCATGCTGAAGCAAAAGCTTGCTATTCCAAAGCCAGCGACACCGCTACCAGATCAGGCTAGCGAGACCCGGTGAGTCGAAGCGAGTTTCCACCTTGTTTTCCTGAGTCTCTCACAGTATATGGCAGCGCCGCCAGCTGACAGATGGCGGCGCTGCCAACTCGAGCAATCCTGACCTAAGCGTTGCGAACGCCGCATACGCGAGTACGTATACGATGGCAGCCAATCCCAAAATAAGCACGGTTCCCGCCAACACGCTTTGGGGCCAGCCTTGGGCAGAGTCTCTCCACAGCACTATCATTCAGGCGTTCAAGCGGAAAGATATACAAGCTTTCCCACCATCGTGGACACGCCTCAACCCAGACCCTGCCATTGGCATCAGTGGATTGGGGAAAGAATTGGGAGACCAAGGCTATCTTGTCGTGCTGCTGGTAGATGGCGAGGCAGTAGGATGCAGTGGCTTATTACCATTCCGCGGAAACGATTGGATCAACAAAGAGAAAAGTCAAGGCGAACTGCCGGAGGACTACGAGCCTCTGCACTCAGAATGCGTAAAATCGCACACAGCGCCTGACGAGTGGGAGGTGTGCTGCTTTTGCATCCACCCCAATTACAGATATCAAGGCCTAAGCAGAGTATTGCTCAAAGCCGTGGAAGCCGCTGTTCGTGAGCAGGGCGGCCAGCGACTCGCTGTGAACTATTCCTCAATCGAGACAAAGGATTTCTGGCCGCGCGCAGGCCTCGTACCGATTCCCGGTGCGACACGTGTTCTCAAGGAAGGATTCACACATACCGCTGGCATGGAGGGACTCAGAGCAGATATCCATTTCCAGATCGCCATCAAACAACTTTGAAAGGCGAGGACCCTCGACGTTTTACTGCTACAGGCTTCGATCTACGCAATTATGTTTCAGGTATGCTACTCCCTCTTCATTTTCCGACATCTGATGAATGCAGCTGGGGCCAGAAGACGCCAACCGCTTCCGAAATTGCTGGTTGGCCATGCTTTCACGCCAGCTTTACAATCTTCTCATTATCTGAATTAATGAAACCCCATGTTATTATTGTTTGAATCGAGGAGCTTGAGTAATTTGCTGACCGGCTTTCTGATATAGATTATGGATGCCAGGATATAGATGGCGAAGAAACGGATCCTTGTCAGTGGGACTCTAGATAGATAGCTAACCACATATGATCACACAAGTTGTTGTCGTTGATTAGAACATTGCTTTTTGTGTACAGTCAACATACGGGTGTCAATTGGGTTACGATGTTAGTGATCTTATGATCGTAAGACTATATGGGCTCACATAACCGAGGATAGCAGGCAGCTCAATGTATAAAGTCTTTGTTGCAGACTTCCAGGTTCAAATCAGTCATCGTTGTATCACAACTTGCTTGCGGGCTGATCAGCATGGAAATGAAGTACCACCAATTCAAACGATTGCTAATCGATTTATATGCTGTTCATCAACGTATCAAGCATGGCTACATGTATTTAAAATGGTGTTTTTCATTGTCGAATGCGTCCTCCTGGCAAGTCCAACCCTAACCCTCTTGGAAGTGGCGGAACATGCCGTGGCTCCCGCGCCATTCCCGAATAGGCTCCACCAAAAGTGTAGAAGTCGACAGTCGCGCAGAGGCGCGCGTCCGACGATCAAACCACAACCTCACTTCGACATTATTCCCGGCTCTTCCATCACACAATGTCCGTCCTACTAGAGACATCGGCAGGTGATATCACGATTGATCTGCTTGTCAAGGAGGCGCCGAAATGCTGTGAAAAGTAAGTTTGATCTCTCTCCTTCGTGCAAGATGATTGAGAAGCACCAAGAATGCTCACTCATCCCGACGCAGATGAGTTGTGCGCCGAGCTGGATGTGCCGCACTGCTTCATTGAAAGTATTGGTTACTGAACACTAATCCGAGTTCAGTTTCCTGAAGCTTTGCAAGGCAAAGTATTACAACTTCTCTCCAGTCTACAATGTGCAGCCAAACTTCTCCTTCCAGACTGGTGACCCCATTGGCCCCGAAGCAAAGGGCAGCGATGGAGGTGCATCGATCTGGAGTTTGCCTGACGGCGCCACTAAACGACCTGCCCACCCTGAGCGCATGACCTTCAAGCCAGAGATCTCAAAGAAGCTAAAGCACTCGGAGCGTGGTACGGTTAGTATGGCAACCTCTGTCAGCAAGATCAATCCCGACGATCGATTCGCAAGCAGTCAGTTCATCATCACGCTCGGCGAGAATATCGAAGACCTCGACGGCAAGGCCGCCATATTCGGCGAGGTTGTTGAGGGCTTTGATGCTTTGGAGAAGATCAACACAGCATTCATCGACAACAACGGCCGGCCACTTCAGGACATCAGAATTCTGCACACAGTCGTACTCGACGACCCATACGATGACCCACCTGGATTCATCGAGCCGCCCTCGAGTCCGCTACCCTCGGATGAGCAACGTGCTACTGTGCGGATAGCATATGACGAAGTACTTGAGGAGAACACGGACCCGGAAAAACTCGAAAAGGTTCGCCGAGAACGTGAGGCTCGAGCACAGGCGCTCACACTTGAACTTATCGGCGACTTACCTTCTGCCGACATAACACCCCCCGAGCAAATTCTCTTTGTTTGCAAGCTCAACCCTGTAACACGCGATGAGGACCTGGAACTCATTTTCTCACGCTTCGGTAAAATTCTCTCATGCGAGGTCATTCGTGACAAGACATCGGGCGACAGCTTGCAGTACGCCTTCATCGAGTTTGCCACCAAGGAAGATTGCGAGCGCGCATATTTCAAGATGCAAGGTGTTCTTATCGATGATCATCGCATTCACGTCGACTTCTCGCAAAGTGTGTCGAAGCTATCTGCAGACTGGCGCCAAAACTCGAAGAGCAACACTGCGCGCAGTAGAGGAGGATTTGGCGGTATCGACAGCTTGGAGCGCCGCAAGCAATACCGTGGAGAAGAGGGAGGCCGTTCTCGTGGCGACAGATATGACTACGTGTTCGACAAAGAGGAGCGTAGAAGGCGTGACGAACCCGACGAGCCGCGAAGGAAACCTCGTAGCAGAAGCCCGCCTCGACGAGATGATGCTAGATACAGCCGGTCTGAAAGAAGCGACAGAGACAGATATGATCCTTCACGGCGTCGTGACGACGACCGCGACCACCGAAGGCGCAGAAGCCCAGAAAGGCGCAGAAGTCGCGGCAGGTACGAGAGGAGAAGATAGTGCAGCTAAAATCCACGAAGTTATCAATGTGATGCATCACAATCGCATGTCCAGGGAACTTCGACTGGCGTTTATTTAACATTGATGCATTCACTTGTTAGTTTGCGGGACGCTTGCAATCATTGATCCTGAGATGGCCTCGCAGTTAAGGATGGCAAGCATCGGCGCGCTCAAGTCACGGTTTCCTTTGTTGTGTCGGCAGCCGACACCTCGCGACCGCATTCAGCGTTTTCGGTCACCATTGACACTCGCGCCTTTGTTTATCATGCCAGCAGCCAACATAAAATTGCTGAGCTCGACGACTCAATCACAGACAGTCAGTATTCATACGCGAAATACATACCGCCAACATGACGTCCTCCGACAAAGTTCTCGTCTACCACCACCGCCACAACGCCTCTGACCCTATTATTTCCAACGGTCTCGCAGTCATCTCGACTACAGAGCTCGATGACATTCTTCAAATCCGTAAGTAGCCTCGCGCCAATACCCCCAAGACTAATAATGCATACATGCTGACTCGAGATATAGATCCAGAGCTGCAGCGCAGTTCGAAGCCCATCGCTAAAGGCACCCTCAACATCGAAATCTATGAGCGTGACCTCTTGACCGAAGTCCAGAAGCCGCAGTTCGCTGGCATGCCAAACTACGCGTCGAACGTGGCTGGTGTGACGGTGCCGTTCAAGGTGTTTCTGGGGAAACTTATTGGGTCGAAGGACTTCGATGACTTGGTCATCTTGAGTACGAAGAGATAAGTGTTGAGGGGTCTTGTACAGTATTGTCTTACTACATGGGATGGGTATCGATGCTTGGTCTGATAAACCGAATGAACAGTCTGCGGCTCATTCTCCGTCACAGCGTCACGTGATTTAGACGTTCAAGTATACCGCCAAAACATGAAACCCCAGCAATTGGGCTATAGACGCGTTGTAAGCTTCCCGATAAACCGAAATCGATCACATGGAGTCGTAGAAATTCGATGTTGTTGTCAACGTGATTAGCTTCGACGCCATCGTCGTCTCCGCATGTTCGTCCAGGAAGATTCTAGAAACTTTGTCCCACCACGCCGGTTCGATTGTTATGGCCGATCCTCATACCCTTGAACGATCAAGATAACTGCATAAGTGGCGCTCTCTGGTGACAGTGGGGCGACGAAAGATGCATCGAGGGCGCTCCTCTTGCGGTGCACAGTAGACGTTGGGCCGCGCGTGAGCGCCCTGCTCGCTTAGCCCATTGGTCTTTGGCCCGAGGTCTAGTCCAGTCCCCTCCAACATAGCGGTCTACGATCATACCTGATCAGCGATGTTGGCCTCTTGTTGCTGAGATTTCCAGATTGTCGCCTTGGAGTCGATGGGCACTCCTTTGTTGGGGCTGGAAGTGGAGCCATCCTGTTACGTGACTCTTGAGCTTGCAGCGTATCAGGAGAGGATGCAACATGTGAGCATAGCACCAATGTCACAGTCCTTCTGCGGCCGACTTATTGCAGCTTACTGATGGAGAACCTGCATGTAATGGCAAACGACATTTATGTGCTTCAGCTGACAATTTGGTCGATAGGTATTGCGGACCTTCTGCGAGTCGGGCCACGTCGCTTACAAAATGCCATAAGCTGGTTCGGGTACTGACATACAGTGGTCGTAGCCTGACGTCTAGTGATCCTAAAACCCGATGATAATAGCGATCAAATTGCCAAATAGTAGTCCTCAAAGTATCGTTTCATTTCATCATGATCGTTGTCGTTAAAACTGTGTGAAGTACCTGAGTCACGACACACGGCATGCGGCACCACATGCGTATGCCCAGAGCGAGGGCACAGGGCACATACAGCTGTAGGGCCTCCGAAATGGATATTGCATCTGACCGCACAACTTGCATAGCACTTACGCAGTGACGTGCAGTTTCCCCAAAGGCCCCTCAGCCGTTTATGCACATGTCACATGGGGAAGCGGGTCGTGGTATGTGAAGATCCTCTCCTTGTCCGCCGAAACTCCAGGCGCTCGGAACGTGCTGATGCCGGTCTTTTCGTCGTAAGTATCGTAAGAGGCGGCAAGCCTTTTGCCACCACCGCCTGGAAGGTCTACGACAAATGAGGGTATCATGAACCCTGCGATCGTACCTCGGATCTGCTTCTCAAGTTCCAGGATTGTGGACAGAGGGGTTCGCATATCTTCGACGCCTTTGACCATATCGGATTGATAGACATAGTAAGGATGGATGTTCAGATCGGCCAAGGATCGGATCAGCGTTGACATGGTTGCCACGTTGTCGTTGACGCCACGCAGTAAGACGCTCTGGTTCCGTACTATAACTCCGCGACGGAACAGGCTAGCTGCAGCTCGGCGGGTCGCGAAAGTCATCTCGTTGGGGTGGTTGAAATGGGTATGCATGGCAACTTGCTTTCCCATCTCTCTTCCGCGATCGCTTAAGGCAACGAAAGAGTCAATCCAGCCATCGCTCGTGTCAGTAATCCGCATGGGACACACGGCCAAGCCCTTGGTTGCAAAACGGAAGCGCCTTACATGCGGAATCGAGAGCAGACGCTCTCCAATGAGCGTCAATTGGGCGGGTTCGATGTAGTACGAGTCGCCTCCGGACACGACGACGTCGTTGATCTGCGGTGTTGCCTCGATGTACTCGAACATTTTGTTCCATCTCTTCAGTGTTGGCTTGACTGGGGACTTCTTGACTGATTCGGTAGGAGCGCCCACAGCGTACGACCTTGTACAGAATCGACAGTATACAGGGCATACCGGCGTGGCTGCGAGCAACGATCAACAACAGGGTTTTAGCCGAATGGAGGCATGCTCTTAGGGTTACGTACCGAGGAAAAGCACTTTATCCGGGTAGCGATGGACCAGACCTGGGACCGGTGAATCACCTTCCTCATGCAGCGAATCCAAAGTCAATTTTGGATGATCTGGCAGAAGATTGGACTTCAGCGGAACGAATTGGCGAATGATCGGATCATTGAAGGGTGAGTTCCAATTTGCTACGCTCATGATATGCGGTGTCAGGCGAACGGACATCGGAGCTGCTTTCATGCCTGCTTCCACATCAAAGAGGAAAGCTTCGCGGGTCGTAATGGGTGTATGTCCTGCTTGTCGGCTATCCGGTATGCGTGAGGGCAAGATCTGATCGAGAAATCCTAGGAGCTTGTCTGGCCGCTCGATCGTGTTTGCTTTCTAATACCAAAGGTCAGTCTTGTTTGTTGACAATGAAGGTGTCATTGACAAAACGTACTTGCCAACCGTAATTGAGAAAATCGTTTGCATGTACGTCCTTCCATGGACCCAAACTCCTCCAATATGGGATTTGCTCGGTATCAGAGGCATGCTGATTGGATGCATACGTGGTGGCGAAGGTACGTGGTGCTGCACAACTTTTACTTGGGTGCAATTTTCTAACGAACGCCCTCATGGTCGATTCTGGAAGCTCGAGTTTGTTCCAATTTGTCAGCATTGTGCTGGTAGGAGAGAATTTCGGCATCGTGCAGGACGAGTGGGTTGACAAACCCTCAAAAACATGACTCCTGGAGGTGGGCTGTTATATGTACGCTTGGGGCTTCCAATGCTTTTCGATGCGATCACTCGATTCAAGCAGTATGACAGTATGTGTGGATACTGACCTGCAAGAAGGTATCGCAGATGCCGTAGATCCTTGAACAGGGTCCGCAGAATGCAATACTACCGACAAAACGGTCCGTCGATGGTTGTGACAGCGCAGAGAATCTTTGTTAGTGACCTTCCAAGAACCCACTGGCTGCAACACTGAATCTCGGAGCACCACTGTTGGTCATGCTGAGCATAACGGATGTGGTATCCACCACCAGCCCGGGAACCCGGCGGGTTATAGTTGGTGCTAAGTACCTGCCTGTCGGTACTGAAGTGGTATTGGTGGAGGCGCCATGGCGTTCATCAGCGATAGAGACAGATGTAGAACAGTGTATTCGGTCGTGTGATCAGTCCTACATACCGGTCTCAGAGTCCACCAACCAATGACCAACTGAGAATGACATGAGCACCAGTATCATGGTATCGTATCTGACACTTAGCTGCATGTAAGTGTGTGTTGACGCAGACATGCTGAACAGTAGTAGCAACCGCCTCGGCGTTGTCTGCGAGGGCGGGGAGCTAGCTGGGGCCGCTGCATGAGCCCTAGATATTGCACGAACTGCAGGGTTCATGAAGTATCTTTTCGCTTGGTTGAGTTCGCTGAAGCGACTAGGCAATTCTTGACGAGTGGATTGCCCGTCAAATGTGTGTTCTGGTTTGCGACGATGCTCTATTTCTTGAGATTGCAATTTCGCCACTTTCAACCTTCCAAGCGTCTCATCTCTGTGTATAAACCCAATATGAGCTGTGAATATGACTGTAGCACTGAATTATGGCCGTTGATGGGCCATGACTCCCCTGCGTCATGCTCCAGATCTCGCATCTCGGTTTACACATCATTGGCATAGTGGAGTGAGCGCCAGGTTTCGCCATCACGATTACAGCCCGGTCAGCACAAATCGGATATCGGGGCAGCGGTGGCTATACCGATATCGAGGGAGTAATAAAAGGTGAGGCATCTCACCTGATCGAGCCCAAATCAACGCGATCTTATCGATGCCTTCAAGGACAGCCCTGGAAGTTTCCATCCTTCGAAGTAGCCTACCGAACAGCGTGCAGAGAAGAGCGGAGAAGATCCCGTAGCGCCTGTCACCGTCTCAAACCTTATGCACTGTAAGTGGAGTTCCTCACCTCTCGCCTCGTGTTCCCCTTGTGTTCGGCGCGGGCCTTTTAGGCGCAAGCGTTGGTTTACTGCACGCTACTGCACGTCAAATGCAGACCTATACCACATCGAGGCCTTACGCTGCGTTGGTTGTTGAAGAGCCAGCTTTGGTTTTGGAGGGCTTAGCTTGCTCTCAGCCATAGACCAAGACTGCCTACTAGGCGGCGAGCCGCCAAAGCATGACACATGCCTCAGAGCGAACGGACTGGTTTTGCGGGCATAGAACATGCGCTTGTGCACTAAATACCGAACGGCGCGTGTATGCGTTGTTTGCGGATCTAGTCTAGACCGCGATGCAAAAGCGCTGGCACAAAACGGATGACGTTGACGCTCGTAACAGATCAATGCCGGCAGTCCTCCGAGAATTGGTCGTTTGCAAAATGAAGGTAGCGTCATCGGCTTGATGTGCCTTTAGTAGTCAACGAATGGATAGCATTGATCACAAGCGATACTCCTTTGCCAGACATTTTGCTGCATGCGTGCCCTCAGGCGTGTCAAGCGGTGCCAACCGGTCGGCACTTACAACCAAAGCGAGATTTGGGTTTCCTAGAATGCAATCATCCTGCTTTAACAGGGGGCCAGTGGCAAGACAGATTGTCGGAGCATTGGTCGCGGTGCATGTTCAAACTTTCTTATCGGCCGATGACTCCGAGGCCAAGTACGTACTTTTATCGTGTGCGCGGCGAGATCTCCAAGCTTGCATGCCCTTCAGCATTCAAGTATTGATCAACTAATAGATCGATCGTCGGGCTGATGCATTAAAACCACATCATTACAAATCAGTCAGCATAGAGCTTGAAACAACCAAAGAGACAAAGTGAACGGACCAATCAGGCCACATTTCATTCTTCATATCGTACGTTACCACAGCCACCACATGCCATGTTCAATTAGTAAAGCTCTTCGCAATTTCCTGCGACAAAGCAAGACGCAGGACCGCCAGAACTTCCTTTGAAGTAATGCTCGAGCCGCCGACTCCATCGAGACCCTTCCTCCAGTCCCAACCGCGATTGTTTTCTGCCGCGGCTTTACCCTTTTCCTGTGATTGTGCTAAGTAGGACGAGGCCATCATGTCGTAGCTTGACGCTGACAGGTCGCTCTTTGACTTCTTAATAGATTCCAGTCCACGTCCGCGGTACGTGTTACCGCTTGTTTGGAAGAGATCTTCCGCCCGTTCGCGAATTCGAGCTGGCGCAGTCGAGAAGTCTTCGACAATTCGTAGCAGAGTGAAAATGTTGGCTTTGGTGAAAATGCGTTGCTCAGTGCTAAGCAGAGGTAGGGTTTCTCCGAGCAAGATCAGCAAGGCGTCTGCAGGAATGGCAGACTCAATTTCAGGATCGAAGAGTCCGCCACGAATGCAGTCTGATGCGCTCTCAATGATCGCCATTAGTGCCTTAGCAGCCTCTCTCTTGCGTTCAACAGGCCTCAGATACTGAGTTGTAGTGGTACCGGAAGGCATTACGTCCTGGTCACGGAGCTCATAGAATTTGCGAAGTGTTGCGTAGCCACTGAAGTTAGAAGCCAAGAGTGTCGCAGCTTTTGGATCGGACCGAGCAAGACGGACGATTGTAGGGCGTTCTTTGCTCAGTAATGACGCAAGATGTTGGTCAACTTCACTGGCTGATGGAACGGCTGCAGATTGTATGAGCGATAGCGATGTAAGAAGTGCCAGTAGGTCTTTGAGCTTCGTCGCCGCATGAGCACGAGCGTAGAATGTCAGCGCCAGACCATACGCTTGCGGCGAGTCGGCTAGACTGTCTGCGTATCGCTGCGGATCATTAGTCATCTGTGACATATGTCTGCTATTGGAGTAACATACCTCGGAGATAGCTCGTGCTTGCTCCACAAGGCCGAGATCGCTGCACAGTGTGAGCACTTTGTCGACCCTCACATCGTCGCTGAGTTCAATGTCCTGAAGCAAACCCTCAATTCTGGTCTGAGCAGAGGTTGCATTGTCCAGTCGTCCGAGGATTGACACGGCAAGCTCCCAGCCTTCTTTCCTGGCGGAACTTTCATCAGCCTGGAATGACTCCCTTTCAGCCAGACGATCTGCGTACTGGAGCAGGACATCGTCACGTTCAATGTCTGTGTCCGGTTTCTTATTGGTCGGGCCGTGACTTAGAACCATGAGATCCTCGCTGCTGAAGCCCTGCTCTGCTAGGCCTCTGCTTCTCGGTCTGCCTTGCGGTAACCAACCTCCGAGCGAGCCGACTTCAACAATTGAGACGGCGATAGGCAAGCTCCAGGTCCGCAGAAGTGCGACTACGCCTTCGACGTTGTCTTCCATCACGGAAGCCAGGGCGACCAGTAAGGGATTCATCGTATCCACTTGGAAGACAGAATCCTCAGGGTTGGTGGTGACTTCAGCATGCGCGTCTGCAAGTCGATTGCGATACGCAGCCAATGGGGCAACGTCGACCTCTCTTGTACGTTGGCCAGCGGCTGTGCTTCGACGAAGAGCACTCCGCGAAAGACTGGCGGAAGCGTCTGCCTCATCTTCGCCGTCCCACCAAACTGTCAAGTACACACACGCCTCGAGCCAGTCTTGGGCAACAAGAACAATCTCGTCCGTGGAGCCAAGCAGCTGTCCGTAAAGTGCTCGCAAGTTTTCGTAAATGGTCCATGGAATCTTGCTCTCAGCACGTTTGCTTGCTGTGCTGAAACTCATAGTATCCTTGAAGTTGCTCGCGGTAGACCTAGTGAACGCGTTACTGCCTTGGAAGTCACGATCCTGATCATCACCTTCCGCGAACTCTTCGAGCTCGCTGATAGCCTGGCGAATGTGCTGTCTGAACAAGGCCCAGTCAGGACCCTTGACGTCCCAATCATCGTACTGTAGCGCGGGACATGATTCAAGAACACTCACGCAGTGCGCTACCACCGCTTCAGTATTGTCGAGCTGTTTGCCACGATACCCGGGCTGTCCTGCGCCATCGTCAAGCGCGGTGGCGGCATGCTCAAAGCGTGCGTCTTTCAGTAGACGAATAAGGCGAGCAAACTTGCCACGCAAAGCTGATGCATAGATCACGTCCCAGAAAGCTTCGTTACTGGACGGTGCAGGCTGGGTCATGTGAATTACGTCGTAGTCATCTGGATAAGGATTGTGATGCGCATTCAACCAATTGAGCAGAGCTTTCGGAAGGGGAATGGCGGATGTAGGAGCTCGTTGACCGAGCGCTGCACGCTGGAAGCGAGAGGCTGTAGCGGGCTGGATAGGCTTAGCGGTATGAGGGTGATGCATCTGCAGCAGAAACGAGGCAATATAGCTAGCCTGCGCGACTGGATTATCGCCAGCTGGGCCAATGGTTCCTTCTTCCGTCGAAGGTGACGCAAAACTACTCCAAAGGTTGGTCAACTGTGCTGAACCGTTGGCCAGCGCGCCGTCCAGCTCAGACAGAGGTTGCCTTTGCGCTCTGGCGTCCAATTCGGCCACGATCTCTCCGCTCGATATGACAAGGTCGTCCGGCTCGTCCAAATGTGTTAGTCCCGACTGCTTCGCCAAGCTTCGCGCAATTGCAGGCATGTCACTTTCATGTCGAGGCTGCACCCTGCCGCTTCTGCTTCTCTTCAAGCCACGCGGACTGTTCACTGATGAGCCAAAGATGCCACTCTCTAGCCTGACCCCTCTGGGCGCGAAGCTGTGTGCCATCAGGTCCTCATCCTCGCCTTCGGCGTCCTCATCCTGTTCTCTCGGTGGGCTACTTTGTGGAAGCGAAAAGCCCTTTAGCGGCGTTCCTCGTCCGCGGGGGAATGTGTCGTTGGCATTGAAAGAGCTTCCGTAGACCGAGCGCGGTGGAGGGCCCTGAGGTGTGGTTGAAACATCGGTGAGGTAGGTTGGTGGTTCGTGCGAAGGTGTAGTACTCTTGGGCGGGTGGAAGAAAGCGTTGTGGTCGCGAGGTGGAGTGCTGGGCAGGTCGTCCGAGTCTGGTACTCGGAACATGATGGCGCTTGTGTGTATGCGATGAACGCGCGAAGATCCAAAGGGGCGCGAGTGTAGAGCAAATGGTATGCTGCAAGCGTATGTTGTTGCGACGATGAGTGAATGGCAGGCTGTTTCTTGATCTTGAACTTGGACCTCGAAGTCGGCCGCGCTTGGACGCGCCGGCCATCACTTTCCAGGACGCGACGGCCGCCAGGAAACTCGCCTAAACAACCACACTTCACTTCTCCCCAAGAACATCATCATCGACGGTCACGTGCATTTGACTCAACTTCCATTGCAATATCTTACTGAGCGATTTTTCCAAATACTCAAGGGACTACTTCGTCTTCCCGCCATGCTGGACCGCCTGGCGAGGTAGAATGGCGAACACAAAGGAAAAGAACAGACGCTGCACGTTGTGCCTAACTGTGATTGCCGTCCTTATGAAACTCAAGACGGGATGACTTTCAATCTGGGACTGCTCTTCATCCAGGTTTCTCCCCAGCAATACGTTGTTGGGCCAATCCTTGCGTCTTGACCCGGTACCGCGGTCCCTAAGACGCCACCTTCTGACAGCACAGCGACATGACTGCAGGACCGAGAGGGGTTGTCTGTTAACCTCTCATAAGTGAAGATAAGGCAGAATCTCCAGGCTGCCAGTATTGGTGGTAGCATGAGCTCCAGGTCATTTCAACGTCACATCATACTGTATACCGCAATGGTTGGTCGCGCGCACCTCCAATCTCTGCCCTTCTATGTCTCTCGGCATCGACTCGCCCGTGCGATATGCAGAGAACCCATCCAACGTTCCGGCGAGCGATCTATCGTAATTGCTAACGGGCCAACGCATCAGCACTCATGCATGACTGTTTGGTTTCATCGCTGCACATGAGCCAGCTCAACAGAGAGGCGTCACTTGGCTGATATCAAAGCGTGGCCACGTCCGCATCATCTCCTAGCGAAGATGAGAGGATCATCCTACGCTGTACAAACGCAACCTGGAGCACCCAGGATTGCCAGGCATCCAGTCGGTCAACGCTTGACGCAACAATTCGTGCACGACCACATGCAACCATCCGTTTCCGCGGCAGCAATGTGCCATCGACCATCCATGGAGCGCTCGAGCTTCAAAGGAAGTGCATCTCTACGGATCCCGTGAAACTTCGAACAAGTAGGTACCCTTAGCCTCATTGCGCAAGAGTTTTCCAGAAGTTTTGCGCAGGCAGACGTCAAGGTACTCTTCAACGTCGGCATTGCCCCTGCATATGGCTGGTACACCATGTCAGGGATATTCGTGTTGAGTGTGTTAGTGGTCTGCCTGAACTCGTCGTAAATTGCGCGATACTAGCTGTCATCTGTCTTCACAAGCACAGTCTTCTCGACAAAGCCCGATCACTTAGCCCGGTACGACTTGCCTTTGGACTGGTGAAATCTGCACGGCACGACCATGGCGGGTAGATACATTTTCCAAACCCACTAAGAGTGACTCGCATAGAATCTTCGGCACACGTATGTGTCCGCCGTTTGAAAAAGCCCATTTGCAACAGCATTCCGAGCAACCAGTCTTGACGAAGACGCGGACCTGAAAGTCTATCAAAGCGAGATTAAGTCACTCCAAGGTGTATCGATCATTTTTTACAATACAACAATATTGACAGAGCAGTGTCGCTTTGCGAGAGGTAAAAAATGACACGTTCAGTGCTGGTGGCGTGCATGGACAGACGCACTGCATACGACAGCAGGAGCTGTGACCGCCACCGACACACAACGACAGGTCCAGGGACGGCTGATGCGCCCATTAGCTTCAGCATCACAAGGCCAGGGAACTGGTGGTGCACTGCCCTGTTGACAGTACCAAGTGCAGGTATCCGGCTGCAACAGCGAAGCGTTAGCCGCTTCATGCGCGACACTGCACGGGAGCTAGAACGTGCCCTCTTCAGCTCAAGATGATCCAGAGGGCAAACCCGGTAGCATCCAGACCCAATCGATGCTCTTCCTTTCATCTCTTCCCACTTCCCACTATTGCCTCGCTCGAGCCAGGTCTCACACTTCTATCGATTTGTGCTACACAAACCAGCAACGTTCACCGTCATCACCCTTTGGGCACATGTTTGCTTCGACCGCTGGCCCAGCCTCTCTTTGGTCGTTAGTGGTAATGCGCATAGGCCGGTTCCAGTGATTGTTCGTTGACACCGCAAGTTGGACGCCTGCGCGTTTCTACCCTACTCTCCCATAGTCAGATCGCTTTGCACACTCAGGCTCTTTCTCATAAACATCTCGCTTACTGCCAGTGAGGCTGACTTACACTTCCTTGCTTACAAGATTGGGATGTCTCCATGACATGTTACTATGATGATGCAGCAGTCATATCATGGCGGAAACGACCTCGACGCTTTCCACCGAACGAACCACCGGAACATGGCCCACGCAGCTCACTACGATCGAGCTACACCATATGGCGGCTACCATGAGCCTCGTCACGAGCTTCGTCAAACTTACCCAGGCCAAATCCCTACTCATACATCGATACACGAGCCTGGTGAGCCTCCCACTGCCGGTGGTCAAGCCAGACGTCGCATAGCCGTTGCCGTAAGTACGCAGATCTGTCTTTGGTCAAGTTTCGTCACTGACGTGTATATGTTAAAAGTGTGGGCGCTGCAGAAGACGCAAGATCAAATGCTCTGGTGACCCAGGAGATGGCAGAGGATGTCAGGCGTGCAGAAGCTCTGGCATAAAGCTGGAAGACTGTAACTTCTGCAGAGTGAGTATCAATGTGCACACGTAAAAGGGCTCTTATTGATTGAAACCTCAGGTGAACTCGGAAACCTTGGAGGTCATTCCTGCAGGGAACGACGCTGCCGGCACGAGACAGTACAACATCGATTGCTCCCCACCAACCATAGGCAATTCGACAACATCATACCCAGGCCATCAACGTTCCTCTTTGCCAGTCCTGCAGACTCGCACGACCTGGCCTCCTGAATTTGACACACAGTACGAGAGCTCTCCGGTCGACGCATATACATATGGGTCAGCTTCCGCTCTTCGCCATGACTCCATCGCAGGCAGCGCATATGGTTCGTCCGAGAGTTATCGCACTTATGGCACGAGTGCACCTCTCTCTGCACCTATCTCGTCGCCTTACTACGAGACGGGTTCGTACTCTTTCGGAAGCTTGCACTCTCCGGCCTCAGCATACGTAGGCAACGCTCGTCTCCCAAGTGTGAGCGCAGAATCCATGTCTTCACTGGATATGGGCTCGCTGCACTCATCTTTGCCCAGCCACACCCCTCTCGAGCGCCGGCTACCACCGGTAGTGCCTTACTCGATCAGCTATCCACAACGGCAGTCGTATTCGCAGAGTCTCCCCGAGCCTCCAGCCATCAACCCTGCAACAGCCAACTTCAGGCCCTACATAAACGGCGTCCATAGCCGTCACGCGATGCCATGGTCCGCTGACTCGCAGAGCTCACGCCATGGCTCAGTCAGTATGAATTCGCCCAGCTATGCAAGCACTTCTCCGAGCCAGCACCAGATGCGCGGTTCTTTACCAGTTACCACGGCACCAATGACTGACGCTGTTCTGGGCTACCAATTCCAACCTCCGTCCAGCACTTACAGCCCGGAGTCTTCCCCTCCAGTTTCGACGCTTGGGGAACCCTTTCCAAGTACAGTAGTGACTGCTATGCTCCCCCCAGCACACCCCAACAGCCTCCGCTACAATGCGTCCAGTAATTCGCTTCCAGCCATACAAGCGCCTATCGACAGCACACGACCATCATCTTCTCGGGCTTCTGAGATGCACGCACCTGCACCCATGGCCAGTCTCTATAGCTACAGCTCCGAAACATCAGATCGCAGTGGCAGTGATGCCACAGTACGTGACAACAGCGGTCGTGATGATGGTAGCCCAGGCCCTGAAGGGAGCGTCCCAGATGCAAGTTACACAGGCTACACACAGACCAGACAGAACGCCCAGCCTCAGCACTCTGCAAGTCACGATGGGCTGAGGCGGCAGTCAGAGTACGACCATCAGCGTACTGGTGGCCCTGGGCACCGCATGAGCGTGCGCAGTCTCAATGAGCGGTACTGATTTCGTGCACGCAAGCCACCGTTGCGGCTGTTTGCTACCAATTGGCATTGCAGCCATCGTCGCCTGCCGATCCCGTCGGCAACATTTACACGTGACAACGCCCAAGACGGTTTGATGCTGAGGGTCTTCTGAGCTCTCCAACACAAGCAACATCAACGAGACCCCTCCATACCAGTTCAAGGATATCGTCGCAACCTCCAATCATCCACTGCCACTTCACATCGCCAGCATTGTCAGACGTGGCACTGCTCCTTTTCGAACTCTCTACCATCGGTTCGGATCTCACTTCCATCTCAGTTCCAGCATTTCTTCCATCAGCATCAACACTGCTTCAGCATGATCATTCTGGCGTCAACAATGAAAACAAGCATCACATTCCAGCCCAGTATCAACAAAACACACACACACGATCGGCGCAGCGGCAGCACTCCCACCTTCCTTCCTCAACTCGTGCCGGCCACGCAGATGAGGTACTATTTCGGCTCACGCTTTGTTTCTTGGACGGGTGGTCAAAAGACAAAGATCGCACTCTTGGGATGGTCTGGTTCAGGGAACAGCACTTGACCGGTAGTGTTTTCTTTTCAATGGCGCATGGTCACGGCAGAAAAGAAAGCGAGGCGAGCACGCATCATACTTGCATTTTTAGTCGTTTCGTGCTGTGGACAGGCGCGTCGCAGCATTTGATTGGTTGCGCTTCGGGGTGTCTGTTTTATCTTTGTTCTCCTCATTCATTGGTTAATGGTCAGTAGAGTAGTGACTAATGTACTTGTATCTAATATATGTAGCTGTGTGTTCTGTGTCTTCGATCCATCAACTTGTGCTCCACGTGTTTGTTGCCTTTGCTTCGGTCATGGTCAGATGTATCGAATCTCATCATTATTCAAGCAGACATTGGGCCACGTAGCCTGTCTCGTTCGGGCCTTGTTCGAATTCAGAGTCGTGCTGTGATGCATTTGGTCCAGATCTCACAATTGATTAATTACACGTATGGTTACATGATGGAAAGTCCAACTTGTGAGGACACATGGTGTATTTGAACAGCGTAAGCTAAGCCCGCATCATCTTACTAATCGTACATCACTCCTCATCACTCTCATCCCCCACAGCCCCATCCTCGCCTTCTACCAGAGGAACCACACGGAACTCCACGAAGGTATGGCCTTGGCCACCTCCCACAGCTTCCACATCAATCAAGAACTGCAAGTTGAGCACACCTTCTTCATCGATGCGCAGGGAGACCTTCGTCGCTGTAGCCATGGCACGTTGTGCCGCTTTGAGCAAGGAAAACGTGTAGCTGGCGCTGGTTTTGCGGTGGCAAGTGTAGGTCTCTAGGATTGGCGTGTCGGATGGGGTAGAAGTGCTGAACTCGACCGTAGCCGAGCCTAGAGATCCGGCTGCGGACAGGGAGAGGACGGATTGCGATGACGTCGATACAGTGGCTGTGATTGTGATTGTGGCCGGGTTCAAAGAGGAGAGTTCGTTTACCGCATCCAACAGGCTTGTCGAGCGCATGATCGTCTTCAGCGCGATGGCATCTCTGTCGAAGGGGATTTCTTCATTGCTGATGGGATCATATGTAGTCAGATCGCAAGTTGTCGTGACACCAGTTTCGGTCATATGAATACTGAGAGGATTTCCTTCACCAGCATATGACAAAGTGCAGATTCCAGCAGTATGAGAAGTGAATGCATCGATGCCTGCGTGACGGCTAAGCCTGTGTGCAGTGAAGGGGTCGGAAGAGTCTGAGCGCTTGGTAGCATTGGGATCCGAGAGTGTGAAGATGTTTAGAGTTTCCAGAAGAGAAGCGAGGGAGATCTGGAAATGCGGCGAGTCCGGAGGATCGTCCTGGGAGGAAGCTGGAAATAATTGGTTGTAGGTATAATTTGTGAATAGCGACTTTTCTATGAAGACGAAAGCTTCCATTACGCTACCATCTTCGGTGGTGATGCGCAGGCCTTCTTGAGCAATGCGCACGTGCGCTTTATCGGTAAATGAAATACAGCGAAGAAGTTGTAATAGTTGCCGGGCCGATGAGGAGGCGGCCGTGAAGAGGTTCGAGTCGATAGCCATGGCGGGCGAGGTGATGAGGTTATCGACGGATTGGGCTGGGTTGTCGTGATCTTCGTAATGTGCGGGTGGTCCGAATGAACGCTTACACGTAGACGCCAACAGCGCAGATCATGTAAACGGCACCAAAGCTACAAAATTGGTCAGTGTCTTGAGCGTGCAGTGCATCCTGTGTACGCGCTTACCCGAAAGTCAGAGATGCAGGAACGGCAAACAAAGGCAGATTCTTGAGGCTGTTGTCTGCGGTGGTGTTAGTGCAATGTCCCAAGAAGATATAACAACAATACGCGACACATACTCATGCCAAACAAGCCAGTGAGGACCAGAGCTGCGAACAGCAGGGCGAAGCCAACGGTGAACTGCTGCTCCTTGGAGATGGCGGGAGTGAAGGGCTGGCTCGCCGAGGCGTCCCAGAGGCTTTGGAGAGGAGTGGAAGACATTGATGTGTTGGACGAGTATGCGTGGGTTGTGAACTGAAGTGAAGTCGCTGATGTAGTAGTCGTGTCTCTCTCCAACGTCGTCCCTGGACTCTCACGATGTTGCTGCCATTGACTTGAACAGCTGGAGCTCGGTTCGGCCTCTGACATGCAAGCATGCCTCACGTGCCTCAGTCAACATTCACGTGTCAGTTCCGTGCGCGCCGACTCCGCCAGCACTAAGTAACCCCGAGAGCATCATCGTCACTTCGAATACCATCGATTTGTTTCTTAACGTACTGCGTGCACCGAACAATACTCCCACCACACGCAATACAAGCATGGCGCAAGGCTCGCTTGCAGATGAAGGTATGCAAAACCACAGCACAGTACATTCAGTTCAACACTTCTTCCCTCTGAACCTCCCCGCCTCCAGACGCGACATGCGACAGTTCGCAATAATCGCAATACTAACACATCTCTCACTACAGCCCATAAAAGGAAGGCCGAGTCGGAGCTGAACGGTGACGCGAATGGCCACGAAGCAAAGAGAATCAAACCTTCCACATCCCCCGAGCCCGAGATCCCACCAGCAGCGAATGGCGACGATGAGACAAATGACACAAATGGCAAGAATGGCGCGTCACCAAACGAGCCAGTCATACCCTTTCCGGAAAAGCCAGCCGTAATAGAAGAACGCAACGGCGATATTTCATTCTACGTCGTGAATAACGACGGCCGCAATCACTCCTCAATCATCCTTACCGGACTCAAATGTATCTTCCAAAAACAACTGCCTAAGATGCCAAAGGACTACATAGCTAGGCTGGTCTATGACAGGACACATCTGAGCATAGCAATCGTCAAGCGCCCACCCGCCGGAAGCTTTGCTGAGAGCTCAGGCTTGCCTGGGGAAGTTGTCGGAGGAATCACATATCGACCTTTCAAGGGTCGTCAGTTTGCTGAGATTGTCTTTTGCGCAATCAGCAGCGACCAGCAGGTGAAGGGATACGGTGCGCATCTGATGTGCCACCTGAAAGACTACGTACGGGCTTCGAGCGACGTGATGCACTTTCTGACCTACGCCGACAACTATGCCATCGGATATTTTAAGAAGCAAGGTTTCACCAAAGACATCACACTCGACAAGCCTAGGTGGATGGGTTACATCAAAGACTACGAAGGAGGTACGATCATGCAGTGCTCCATGCTGCCCAAGATCCGCTATCTCGAGATGGGACGCCTGCTGCTCAAGCAAAAGGCCGCTGTTCACGCCAAGATCAGTGTCAACAGCGCCAGCTACACCCTCCACCAACCACCTGCACAATGGAAGAAGCTCAAGCCCGGCGAGAAGATCCCACCCATCGATCCCCTCTCCATTGACGCTATCAAAGCCACCGGCTGGAGCCACGACATGGACGCCCTCTCTCGTCAACCCCGCCGCAACCAATCTCACAGTCTCTTCATGAGTCTGTTGAACGCCCTCCAAACTTCTTCAGCATCATGGCCTTTCCTTGCACCTGTCAACAAAGAAGAAGTTCAAGATTATTACACCGTGATTAAGGAGCCGATGGACCTAAGCACCATGGAGCAAAAACTGGAAAATGACCAGTACGAAGCCGTCGAAGATTTCATCAAGGATGTGCTGCTTGTCGTGCGCAATTGCAAGCGCTACAACGCAGAGAACACACCTTACGCCAAGGCAGCGAACAAGCTGGAGAAGGAGATGTGGAAGCGTATCAAAGAGATTCCCGAGTGGAGCTATCTGGAGCAGGACAGCTTCGAGACCACGAACAGGCAAGAGGGCAAGTGAGCTTTGACGTTTAGGTGGCGTGGGTTTGCGCATGACAGGATAAAAAAGTCCCAGATTTATTTTGATACCCCTAACATACAAATTTTCTCTCTGTAGACGAACGGTTCCCTTCAAAGATGAAATTCTCAAGTTCCAGAGCTGCGAACCCATAGCGTGCCGTCCCAAGAAACGCCACGGCTGCGCTGGCAAACCGCTAGCGCCGCGCCTGCATGCTTCAGAAGGCGAGGCTGCATGAGTTGAATTCCGGATGGGCTGATCATAATTCGCCTCAGCCTCGTCCTTCAGTTCGGCTTTCAGCATCCTCCGTTAGAAACTGCGACAAACACCTTCACACCAGCATTCCGCTCGAGACGCGCTTCAAGCGAGGAGAGTGCAAGCGAATCACCCGCCGAGCTCAGTCGGTTATGGCGAGCCGCTCCGGACACAGCTACAGCAACATCCACAACTCCGACGCCAGTCGCAACCACCTGGGCGATGTCTACAACCAGTATGGCCCGTCACCCGATCAGCAAGCGTTTCGCGCGGTGCTTGATAGCCTGCGCTATGATGGCATGGACGATCGTATGGATCGGCTGAGCGGCGCTGAACGTGGGACGTTTGAGTGGGCGCTTGCGGGAAGAGATGGCGATGGCGGCATGCTAGATACCGATGACGCGAGTGATGGAGATGGGCAAGAAGATGATGGTGATGACGATGATGATGAATGGTACAATGAAGGCGGCGAGCGTGGCAGTGATATCGATGATGATGAAGGATTTACGTACGAAGACAGTGACGAAGAGTCTGAAGACGAAAGGGATCTTTGGCACAGCACCAAAACCATCGACAGGGCCTTTACGAGTTGGTTAGTGTCAGATGAAGGCGAAGGCAATCTGTTCTGCTTCATGGGCAAGCCTGGATCAGGAAAGTCTACACTCACGTATGCATTCTCGAAGGATAAGACGGCTGGCCGATGTACCATGCACTGACTTGGCGAACCATACAGGAAATTTTTATCGACCAAGCCCAAGGTTGACCGATTCCTGGAATTATGGACAGCTGGCAAAGGTCTGATCCGTGCGGAGCACTTTTTCTGGATCATGGGAGACACCGTGCAGAAAAGCCGCGAAGGACTTTTGAGACATCTTCTCCATTCTACGCTGCTCTCGCTGCCAGCGGACAGCCTAAACTTCGCGAAAGGTGTTTGTGGCTTCAGATGGCTTCCGACTCACAGACGGAGCTCTACGATATACTTGTCCGCTTAGTGTCCTACTCAGAGGCCAAGTTCTTCTTCCCGGTTGGCGCCCTCGACGAATGCGATCCGCCGGATTGTCATCGAGAGCTCGCAATCGAGATGCTGAAGATATCGCGGCTGCCGAACGTCAAGCTTTGTGTCTCTTGTAGACGGTGGAAGCCATTCGCGACAACGTTCGGAGATAGTCGAATCCTACGGCTGGACCAAATGACGTACAAAGACATAGAGCGCTACATCTGCAATCGTCTGGCGAATGCTGACGGCGAAAATGATCTATGTTCGGAGTTCCAATTTGCCAGCAGGACGTTGAGGGCGATGCGTTTCGTGGCTGGCCTCGCAGACGCCGCTCAGGGCGTTTTCCTCTGGACGGAACTTGTAATCAAGGCGCTCAGTAGCGAAATACGCAAAGGTTGTGGGTTTGAATCTCTTGAGAAGGTCCTTTCCGAGTTTCCCATCGGGCTCGACGAATACTATCAGAAGTTGGTGTTCGACCGCATCACCAGAACTCGGCAGAATACTTCCGACACCGCAGCAGCCCTCATGCTAGCCCTCAAAACCACGAGTCATGAACAGGATTTAGATTCTTTGCCAGCTTGTACTTCTTTCCTCAATTTCTGGCTATTAGGAACTGGACAGCTTGTGGCTGGCTTTGCATGGACCGATCACAATGGAGATCATTATACTCGCGAGGAACTTGAACAGATGGTGGCATTTACTACCAATTTCCTCCAGGAAACCTGCAAAGATCTTTTGATTCTTGTCAACAGATACCACGATGGGACAACTTGGGACGTCGAGTTTCTCCACCGCACTGCGTCTGACTTTCTCTACGATAATCACGTGCGACTTCTCATAGAGCAGCAAGCGCCAAAATATTTCAACGATCCGAGTTTTTTAGACGAACTCGGAAGACTACGCTGTGTATACCTTCTACACATGACCTGGGACAGCTTCAGGTCATTGGAACTTAAGTTTCACATGATGGCTGTTTTTCCACGACAGTCATTCCCTCGTGACGTGGCGTGACTCTTGAAGTGCGAGACGCTTATGATATATATCCACCGGAGACGGCACGGAGCCGGGAATTGTCATCACATTGATCATGACACGTCTTGTGTCACCGATTTTTTAAGTGCCGGATTGACCAACTATGTTCTATCAATCGTTATCTCATGGCCTCACATTGCTATAAGCGTACGTAGCACCTGCACAGCGTCGTGTGTTCTCACGGCCCTTCTCGACGAACGGCTGAGATCTATTTTTGCCGGGCTTCACATCGAAGTACCCAGCAACACCACGTTCAATAATACAAACTCTGTCACCAACATCTGGCCACTTATTTCACCAATCAGTAATGGGCTCGCAAATCGGCGACGCTTTCTCCTTGCTGCCTTCACCCGTTCCCTAACGTACACGATGAGAGATCAGCGCACCAATCTGCTCGAACACCTGTTGGGGTGGGGCTTGAACATGAACGGGCAAAGTTCCAAATACTTTGTTTCTTCGGCCACTTTATCGGTTTGTCATCGATCAATCTGGCAGAACTGGCTAGCGGCCGCGGTCCTGAAAGTAAGGCCATACAATCGTGTATCAAGAAATGAACGTTCTGACGGAGTCCGCATCACTTTGGAAAATGTCAAGGAGAGCATTAGCGATATCGTGGCCCTACTTTTACGGTATGGTGCAAATCCCGATTGCGCAATATGCATTCATAACCACCATGACTTTGGACCTTGCCGGCAGGTATCGTTGGAGAGTACCCTTGAGACTATCACGCCACAAGATAGATTGGATCAAATCCAAAACTTGCGAGCAATCCAATCCACACGCTTTGACAGGCGCGCCATCCAACATCGACAGATGCGGAGAGCTCTGCAATCTTGGAAAGTGTCAAAACACAAAGCATATACGCAAGCGGGACTCGATATTTCTGGACGCGAAATCCTTGTCGGATTTGTCCAGAATATGATAGGTGTCATGTGCAGCGATTGTTCAGCATGTACTGGTGTCACGGTATTCGCGATGGCATTGTGCCTCGACTGTCTTAGCAGTTACCAACTGTGTGAGAATTGTATTGACCGACGGCCTACCTATGACCCGACTCTCGATCGTTTCACGGAAGAACTTGTGCACGAGAGCTCCGCATCCGATGGGGTCCATGCGTCCATTTACATCGGGTGTCTTCTCAATGGCAATTACTTGCAGGAGTACGGCCAGATGAGGTCGATCTCTGTACTTGAAGACTGGTACGCCAGGAACACGAATGACGAAGAAACCGCGCTCGACTAACAACAATCGGACCTGTGCTTCCTACGGCACGCATAGGACAGCTTGGGCAGCGGGAATCGCACAGGTTCCCATGTCCGAAATGAGCTGAAGCGCAGTTTGATCTGAACCAATCGCGATCTCACGAATTCCATAACAACCACCAGGATTTGACCCACGACGGCCGTTTAGCAGCGGGCTGTACTGGAGTGGGTCAAGCTTGTATGTGCTGGAACGAGAACTTGCGGGCGTGGGACGTGAAGGGCCTCCAGACCATTTCAGTACTGTATAACATCACTCTCATGCATCCTCTCCAAAATTCCATCCAATAACGCTGGAAACCATGGTTCAACTCAAATTGAGGCTTGCAACGATAGCCGAAGACCCCGTCAAATGGATCACAGGGCAGCCCCAGCAATTCAGCAGTGACCAGATCGCACTCTATGTACACAGTACCGAAACAGACGAGATTATCTTCGACTTCGACGTTGCAAAAGAAGAAGTGTACCAAGCGCTCGGAGACCAGTGTCGAGCACGGGTCAACGAGATCAATCCCAGAGTGATCGCATTCGCGTACGCTGAGTTCCGAGGATGATGATATCTGTGTCTTCTCCTTGCCGTGGCAGCCTTTTTTCGTGTCGACTACTATCTCAGCTCCCATCTCGGAAGATTCGGCCGGGGTTCTCGAGCCGCTCTTGAATCGAAGATCACACATCGTGTGCGCGCTGGGAGTCTGTTGTCCCCCGGGGCTCGATTGAGCGAAGATCGTCGAATAGCACAAGGTCATTTCGGGTTCGAGAACGGGACCAGCCTGAATAGTATACCTCGTTTCACTTTGGACAAATGCAAACCTCTCTGGCTATACTAGCGATCGTTCCGGTATACCTCAGCACGCGATACCGTGTGACCTTGTTTCCGACAAGTTCAGCTAAGAACTAGTCATCGATTTTGTCGGATCTTTTCCGTTAGAGGCGCAGGGGACAATGGTTTTGGTCCTTTTGGTGTAAGGGCCAGGGCACGCAACGCAGCGGCCTCTTGATTGTATCTTAACATCACAGTGTAGATTCAACTCTCACAGAGAAGAAATACGGACGCATTTTGATCACTTGTACTTCGACATCGCAGCCTCCTCGTCCATCACGACTCTCCTTGGTTTGCCAAGCAATACCGACAGCCCATGCTGGAGCACGATATACATTCTAGTGCCACGTGGAGCCCTCCTGATCTTCTGCCATACTTTCCGCGCCGCCAGCAGTAATCCTACCAACACCAGGAGACCCACCGTCAGTAAGACAATCGCTACAAGAGCCAGTATCGGTGCCCACCAAACAAACCCATCCTGACCCTTAATATTCATGCCGAATATACCAGTGACCAGCGTCAGGGGTACGTAGACAAATGCGAGGACAGCAATTACAGTCGCCAATCGAGTCTGACGCGTGCTCTCGTGCCCTTCGCGCACGCTCACAGAACTCATCAAGATCTGGAAGTCATCCCAGGATGAGCTTGTCGAGCTTGCTAGCTCGCTTGAGGATCTTCGGCAGATGCCCGACGGGAGACATGTACGTTGCTTCGTGCCGTTGGCGGATCATGGGGAAGTTTTCGTAGTAGGATGCCAGGTATGCCGGCATGTGGGTTCTGGTGTGCTCCACTTGGCTGACCAGAGCTCCCAGGTCTTCTCGAAAGTCGTCAGCGTAGTAATCTTGTCCAGGGTTAGTTGGAGAGGTTCCATCTACATTTTCACCATCCATTCGCTCAAATTCTGGCTGTATTGCTGCTCTGAACGTTTCTATGAGTTCATCCCGAGATGACACATCTGCAGGTGCCCAGTCAAGCATCGGCTTGATCCACGTAGTCTTTCTAGTGCCCGAATCCGGGTTGACAGGGCTCACGTAGAAAGGGTCATGCTCAGGACTTTGAGCGGCATGCCAGAGGGCTGGCATGTCTTCCTGGGAATCGGTATCGGAATCAGACTCCTCAGCGTCTCTGTTCGGATGACCAATTGATACATTGCCGTAGTACATACGGGCATTACCTTTAGATTGAATTCCATGGTAGGACATGTGCGATTTATAGTAGAATCGTTCGTCCGAACCAGATTGAGGAGTGGATCCTGTTGAAAGTGGATCCATATCGGCCAGAGAGATCAGGTGAATTGAGAAGAACTGTAATACTGGATGATTGTCTGAACAACGAAAAGCCAAAGCAGATATTCGTGTTAGCGAAGAAGTTGCGACCTTATGGAGGAGTGGTTTCTTATCTGGGACCTCAGCCTCGCCAAGCGGAAGAGGCTTGCAGCTTCCACGTCACAATATTAGTTGTTCGCGCAGCGTGTGCTTCAGCCTTGCATATGCTGCGTCAAGTACCATCTTCGCGTCAGATTTGCATTGAACAGGCTGATGAGGATGCGAGCAGGCACAGGCACGATACCGCTTGTCAGCTGCTCGGCGCCAGCATAGATGTCAACATGACAGAAGGTAATTGTATTCCGCGCAAATGAATGAAAGAAGGTATAGCATTGAGTCCAAGCTCTACTCCTTCCTCCCTCGGCGCGGCTCCAGTCTAACAATCTGACATGGTGCTCAAAAATACATCGACCTCTTCCCTAATCAAAGTCCGCAACATGGCCCAGAAGGGCTCATGCCTCGTCCTTGAGGAAATCAAGGATGACATCGTAGAACGCGCTAGCGTTGCGATGCAAGTTGAGTCCATGCCCTGCGTCTGGCTGTATATAGGTCGCGAAATTGGTAGAAGCCGGGAAAGCCACCTCCGCGGGCTCCAAGACGCCTTCACAATTTCCGCCGCAGAATGCTAGGTCCGAGTCGCCGGTGATAATCTGACAGAGTGGTCAATCTCTCGATGCTTGAATTCGAATTAGGTCTTCAGTCACTCAACGCTCGTGTACTTACAAGAACTGGTCCAGTGAAGTCGGGTGCGACTAGTGATGGCAACCATAGGGTAAGGAACTCGCTGACGGCGAACGGTGCTTTAGTTTCCTCCGCTTTTGCGAGGACTTCTGGTTCGAAGTAGGGGTGCTTGAGGAAGTTGTACTGCAAGGCCAACTCATCGCCCCAGGTTAGAATACCCGTACTGTAGTTGCCCCAAAGCTCTGGGCGGTTCTCTTTGGCCAAGTGGAAGTTGGTCGAAATTGGGAAACCAGGCGGGAAAGAGGAGTTGTGTGAGAAGCCTGTTAGGACCACGCCATCGCTGAGCTCAGGTTGTTGGGCGATCAAGACGTTGCTCATAATGGATCCGAAAGAGTGGCCCACATGGATGACTCTGCCACTTGGGGTTGGGAGATCCCCGTGCAGCTCGCCAGAGCGGAAGCGTTTCGTGATCTCCATGAGGACGGCGGCTTGGATATCCGCCTGCAAGATGCTGTAGGAATTGGCGGAGCTCGAGTTGCCGGTACCGGGACGACTCCAATGTAGAGTGGCATAACCGGCGTCGGTCGCTGGGCGAATATAATTGTACTTGCTATGTTGACCGCCGAAGTCCCAGTATGTCTTGTCCTGTTCAGGAGAAAGGGTCAAGGTTGGCGGTGTGTCCCCAGACCAGACACAATTGTATTCTTGAGACTTACAAAGCCAACGCCGTGGGTCAAGATCTGGACGTCTTGGTTCTCACTCAACGCACCCTCTTTAGTGCAGAACGAAGCATCGATTGAGAATGTCACAGTGACATTCTCGGACCCAGAGAATGGTGGAACAGTCCTTTCTGTAACCCTTGTAGTAAGGTCGGCGAGAAACTGCACTGAATCGAAGTGAGATCCAAACTCTGTGAAGCTGGGTATGTATGATGGTGCAGTGACGGTAATAGGGGCATTGAAGTCGATACACGAGTAAGCGTGCGCGAGGCCCACTAAGAGGGCAAGGTGCTGAAGATTGAGAGAAAGCATGATGGTACGATTTTACTCGGTGGAAACGGTTATTGTATCAGATGTAGAGACAACATCGGCAATTCTTTATATCTTGAGCGTGGCATCGCCAAGCTGTCAGACGGCCACGAAACGCGATTTCGTATACGTTTGGGCATCGTTCTCAAGCCTTGAGATTATTTGGAAGACAATGCAGGGCTTCAGCAAACACAAGAACCAATTGCTCGGCTCCAACTGTGCTAGTAGGCCACGCTGTATGGTCTGCCGTCACGTAGGAAGAGATGCCTCCGTCCCGATGTTGTCAGCATTGTTGGCTAGAGCCACTGACGACGAGCATCTTTGTCTTTCCGTCACCATTCTGCATGGCAACACAGCCTCGGTTTCGCAATCGTACTCATCGTTGATGGTACGATCTTAAGCGACCGGCATGCTTTCGACACAGAAGTGATAGCGCTGACCACTTCATAAGCGTGCATTCTGGAATCTGTATGCAGCTTACATACCAGATAGACTGCAGCAAGGCAACATAAGCTGGATGACGGTGGCCGGTTTCGCAATACTAACTAGACTAGGTACTGTTTCGGGTAACCTCGTCACTCCGCGGCTTTCCAAATTTATTGCACAGTTTTTTAATCAACTTTACGACTTTATAAGATAGAAAATACTACCTATATAGATCGACAATTGTATCTCATAGGATCTATTCGATATAACTCAAGAATACGGGTTTTGCATTCTACGATATTGACTAGCCCTAACCCTAATTTCTAAGACGGCGGAATTATAGGGTATCAATCACGTGACTAGAACCAGATTAGCGGATCTATGTTACCCTACTATACAATATATGTATTTTCTTTCTATCCTCGTAACAAAGATAATGATAGTAAAGATCTGATTATTCTACCTACTGATCCTATAATACTGTAGTTTTCGCATTATCAAAATCTGGAAGCCCCGGAGTGACCACGGAATCCGAAACAGTAGCGATACTATGCTGAAGTCGAAAAGTCTTCGCATGCAGGTCGAGAGCACAGCATCTATGCGACCATACTATGTGGCCCCGCTGTCACCATTGAGCATTGGCGTGAGCAGTACTGCTGCTCCTAGCTCTCAAAGGTAACTGCATTCTGGAAGAGAGCGGCGCAGTGGCGACCGTAGCTTGGGGCGACATGAAAGTTGAGTGAGCAGCGCGTCATAGAGTCCGGTACTCATTGTATGGCGAAGTTTGCTGCGACTGCGACTGCAGAGCACCGAAAGCGTTCGAAGCACTTGACGGGACAGTGAGACCGCCGTGCTGGCCGGGTTGGCGCGATGGAGGAGAGTGCTCATTGGAATTGCTCCTGTGTCCAACGGAGTCCTGAGCAGTGTTGCCATCGCTGGCAAGGTGGCGCATCCTCTGCTCGACCATCTGCTGCCTGGTGGTGGTAGTACGTGGCGACTCATAAGGCCTATACTCTGAGACCTGTTGGCCGTCCTCTGAATAGTTGGCCGCCAGACCAAGAGAGCTGTCACGTCGAACAGTGGTGCGGGAGGGCCCCAAAGGGGCACGCTCGTTGTCAGAAGTGGCAGCAGTATCGATCACACGACCGAAGAAACTTCTCTCGGTGGATCGGCCACGATCGCTTTCAAACACGCTGGAGGTGCTCGGCAAAGCGTGATGAGCCCGACCCCCCCACGCCTCCAACCTGAGCTTTCTCGCCTGCTCCCTAAGTCGTTCACGGCGCCTCTGCAGCTCCGACTGTGTTCCCTGTGAAGCAAAGGCCTGCAAATATGCTATATCGGCCTCCTGCTGCATGCTGGTTTGACTGGCATGAAGTGCATGGAATCGATTGTTGCTGAGCAGCCCGTTCGGATGGTCGTCGTCGTTATCATCATCATTATCGTCATCCGGCTTGACATTCTTGTGAGGATTGTCGTCATCGTCAGCGGTCCTCTTCTTGCCCTTGCCCTTATTCTGAAGATCGACGTCTCTTGGATTGCTCGGTCCTCCAGCGCCTCCACCAGGGTAAGAGGACTTGCCGTGCTCGCTAGGAATCACAGGACCATCACAGACGTGCCGACGCCTAGACGCACCAGCCTCTCGGACATTGGACACGTCCATGAAATTCTGACAAGCAAGCTCGAGGTCCTCCCCGTTACGATCCAGATGATGCCTTGCAACGTCTCCAGTGACCGAAAAGCACTCGACGAACGCAGCGACTTTCTCGGACAGCGCATTGGGCTCGACGTGCATATCCCCATCGAGAGATTCAAGGTCGTCCTGGAAGTCACCGTCCTCGTCGAACATGGCATCATCCACTGCATCATCAGCCACATTCGATTTTTGGTCTCCATCCATATCGTCAGTCCCATGCTGGTCCTCGGTGATGCCGTTTCCTGATGTGATGTCCATGTCGTCGGCGTCCTCACTGTCCTCGTCTTCAGGTTCCTCCTGGCTTTGTCTATCCTTCTCGAGTTCTTCGCCTGTGATATTAGGCACTTGAATGTAGGAACCACTGCCATACAACTTCCTGCGAATGTGATCTTCCAGCGCAAACCTCGCACTCTCAATCTTCATCTCCAGAGCGTCGTCGTTGAAGGTGTTTTGCAAAGTGGTTGCAGTCATGCACTTCACAAGCGACTGCACGAATTTATCAGATCGCACATGTCTGTCGACATGTTCCGGGAGCTGAATATACACATTGTGCACGTGTGTGAGCAGAGCAAAAGGCCTCAGGACCAATTCGACGTCCGAAATCCCGTGGATGCTAGTCTCACGCGGGCGATCTTTACCCGCATCCCACCAGGAGTCGAAACCGGTTGGCTTCAATGCAGATTGGAACACGACGCGGAAGGACGTGATGCGGTTCTTTTTCTCCTCGTTGTTGCGGGTAAGGAGGCGAACGAGAGCAATGTGCATGAAGTAGGTGTTGATGGCGGAGTGTTGGTACGCGCCGTCGTCGGGGAAGATGTGGATCTCAATTCTCTTGAGGCGACAGAACCCAAACATTTCGCCTGTGCGGAACTTGGTGAAGCGGCCGTCGCCGATGTGGTCTAGATACTGAAGCGGCTGACGGCCGACGTGGAGGAACTCGATACCAGCATTCTGAAAGCCCGGGTGGACGTGAATAGCGAAGGTGCGCTCTTCATAGACAATTTCAGCAATCTCGTTACGGATCTTCTTGCTGACGAGCATCAATTTGACAAGGGCGTTGTCAGTCTGAGGGGGATGCGGAAAACGGCCAAAGTCTTCGTCACAGAGTGGGTAGATGGTCCGGTTGCGAGATGGGAGAGAGTCCAGCCCATCGACCAAAATCTTTCTGCGAACCTCATTTGGCAATTTGTCGATGAACGGACACGACCCGTCTGCAGGACTAGTGGCCGCTTTCCTCTCAGGAGGAGAATAGCGACGGAGGAAAGAAAGATGCTTGTACACACGAGTGCCGGGAATCTCGGTCCAGACGAGGTGGTCGGCCGCCTCGAAAATCATATCAACGAGTTCTGGTGGCACGCCATACATGGCACCCAAGCGATCAGCCTGGGCGGCATAGGCGGGAGTATAGTGACCAGTAAATCTTGCCTCTTGAACGAGTCCTACTGGGCGGAGCCTGTTATTGAAGGAACGCGTGATGGCAGGATCCGGTGTAGTTGATGCGTGCTGCATGTTGAATTTGTCTCTGCTTTGCTGTCGGAGTGTATGTAATTCGGCACCTCGATTGAAGTGACGATGTGTGTGATGACTGGTAGTCGTGGTTGCGCGCTGCGATGCTCAGCACTATGCTCGATGTGCTCGATGTGTCCTTGCCCGAGCTCGGTGTACGTATTGTGGCGAGTGTGTCGTCAAGCCGATTGTCCGAGCTGATGAATACGTAGCTGCGTCTGAATGCGACCAAGAGCGTTCTCGGGTTCAAGGAGCGTGTGGTATTTTGCGACGCCTGGATGATGATGCTGTAGCTGTGCAAAAGGTGTAGCAGAGTAGAAGGAGTGTGGCGGTAATCCAAGAGAGGGACGTAAATCACATTTATGCAAACGACAAACCGAAGCGGTCAGTCAGATCACAATACCGTGAAAGAGGTAGTGTCACGTGAAAGATGAATGTAGGCGGAGGGACGAGGGTAAAATGTCGCGAAAACATATGAATTAGAGATCCGCGAAATTCTTGGTTGACGCGCTATTGAGGCACGAACAGATGCGAACTTAGTCACATGGAGCTCTGTGCGGCTTGAATGGAGTGAATGTCTGTATAAAGTGAGCCGGGAGCGGGAAGCTAATAGCAAGCAAGCCAACCACAATGAAGCAAATGCAGTTTTACGCTGCACAACTAACGCAGACGCGCATGCTCACATGTGACAGCAAACAATGAGGAATATCCGGTGCGATTGTTCTACCTTTAAGAAATCATCGGTCGGTGAGTGCTTAATGCCTTCGCCCTGCATGGGTTACTCCTCAAAGCTCAATGCAGACTTCATTCAAGACAGGAGAAAGTGACACTCACACAAGTACAATAGGATCAAAAGGTAATTATTTTGAATTTTTTTTGTTCATTTCTTGATTGACATCTGGCTCTCAAGCTGTCGGTAAGGTCGTAACCCAGAGACCCCATCTTTCGAAGTGGTAGTGTGGCAACGACATGCTGTTCAGCTTGTAGCACCGGAGCCACGGCGATATCTCACGCCATGCTATCTGCTCTGATGCCTTCTTTCCCCAGCTTAGAGGGGGTATGCAACACAACGCTTTCGTCTATCGTAAATGTTTCGTCTTCCTTGCTCGTCATGATAGTGGGGTATATCTAGTGGGCAACGGTGCCGCCAGCGCTGACGTTCTTGACACCGTCACGGCCAGAGTTCTAGATATGTGAGTTAGTTGGTGTTCATTGACTCTTGAATGGACAAATGCCGAAAGGCTAAG
The DNA here is from genome assembly GCA_001553865.1 of Cladosporium sp. BSL10. Taxonomy (NCBI): domain Eukaryota; kingdom Fungi; phylum Ascomycota; class Dothideomycetes; order Cladosporiales; family Cladosporiaceae; genus Cladosporium; species Cladosporium sp. BSL10. Next base: position 72,354 of record LJJI01000056.1, read on the forward strand.
TCTTACCTCGCTCTCGATGATGTTGCCCTTCTCGAGGATCTGAACAATGACGTCCTCCTCCTTGGAGCTGCCGAACTCGGCCTCGAGAGTGCCCTTGGCGGCAGCGTCGAGGGTGCCCTGGTTGCCGTGGCTATTGGTGTGTTTGTTAGCAATGATGTCTCTCGAATGTTTTAGGCTGCCCTTGTACCTGACCAGGAGGCCAATGGTAGGATAGAGCGAGACTTACTTGTGGGTGACGAAGACCTTGAAGCTGTCGACGACCTGAGCAAGGGGGACGCTCTTGTCCTTCTTCCAGTCCTGAACAGCCTGAGCGCTCTCAGCGAAGACAATGAAGTCGTCACTGTCGCCCTTGAAGTGGACTTTGATCTGGGTAGCGTTTCCGCGCATGTTGATGTGTGTTGGAGGGGTAGTGTGGATGTAGTGGTATTGTTGTTGTGGTAGTAGTGGTGAATGTGAGTTTGCAAGAAGAGTGCAATGTAGTTGTGAGGAATGGATTTGTGTAAAAGGAAGAAGAGAGCAGGCAAGAGGTAGCTTTCTAGCAGAACAAATAGCAGCTATGGCCAGGAGGGAGAGGTCGCGTGTCAGGTGGGATGATGCAGCAAGGCAGAGCTATGGCCAATGCAGCTACGTCATGCGGGCCTCAATTTGGCGGAGAGGCCTTGTGAAACGGCTTTCTGCTCAGGTACAGCGCAGTGCCCAATCTCGCGTCAGTGAGATGTGGAGTCGCAATGACGATGTTGCTCTTGTATAGTCACATGGAGATCGTGTTCTGATGTTCCTGTGGCCGATGCATTGAAGCCACGGCATCTCAAGACCACTCCGTGCCAAGACTATACGACATCAATTCGACAAGACTGGAATAGTATGGAAACGTAGGGAACTGTGTGACGAATGATCAGATGTGAAGGTCGTTATTCATTACTGTCGTTATATAGCCACCAGCACACGTGTACTGCCGGCGAAGAGCTCGCAAGCTTGCCGCAAAGTGGAATCGCAAACACAGATGCCCGCCGCAGTTGGTCCGAAATGTCCAACTGGAACGCAAACTACTTGTGGCCTCGGGGGTATTTTTCTGCTCCGCATGCACCAAATGCTCCTCCAACCTTGATTTCTTGCGGCGGAAGACCACGTATGAGGCTTGCTACGCCCGTCGTTCTCCGCCGCAGCTAGACACTCTTGTCCTGACCCAGGTCTCGAACTTCACCCAACTGCCCTTGGCCGGCTTGGGATGATACTTCTGCACAGTGGCAGGTGTCTTCTCTGATGCTCCTGCTTTTCTTCCTCGCACAGGAAGCGACGCTTCGTTCGACTCTGCGTAGTTCTCATAAGGTCGCGAATCGAACTTCTCGGTGATACTGTCCCTCTTCCGCTCGTCTTTCCTGTTCTTGCTGATCTGCAGTGTGGTGCCGACGATGCTCGGCCGTCTACTACCGTTACGATCGGAAGCTTCAGACCGCCGGGACTGTCGTTCTTCATAGCGATGTAGCTTTGAGCGCTCGCTTTCTTGTTTCTTATATGCTTCCTTCTCGGCTTTGCGGGTCTTCTCGGCTTCCTTCTCTTCAAACTTGCGCCTGGCTTCACGGATCCGCTCTTCCCGGCTGGTGAGCTCAACGTCTGACTTGCGGGAGACGAACGAGAACGCTTTGTCGATGCTCGTACGCGAAGAGGGCGATATGGCTTGGTCTTCGGAAATGGTGGATTCGCCTCGGCTTCTGCTTTGCTTTGGCGGCGAACCTGATTTTGTTGACAAGGTGGAGAGGTTCGATTGAGAAACGTTGCTAGTCAGCTTGGGGACCATGCCTAATTCCAAAGCCGTATGTGATTGTGATAAAGGCGTCGGCGCGATCTGAGGCGTGGAGCTGATCGACATGCTGCGCCGAGAGCGATAACCATTGCCAAGTTTGAACTCGTCGTCGACCACATCACTGCTCTCGTCGGCCTCGTCGTCATTGAGCGATGAATTGCTCGAGTGCGTTGGTATAGGAGGTGTGTATGGTCTGGGTGTCTGTCGCATAGGGTGGATAAAAGGTTGCGTAGGCTTGAAAGACCCGGAACCGTTAGACACAGACGAGCAGCCGCTTACGGTCCTCGAATGTGAGGTGATTCTCCTCCTTGGATTTGACGAGAAGGAGACATCGCTGGCCGTCTTTGTGCCGATGTCTTGTATCCCTAATCCCGCCAGACCCTCATTCTCAGTTGTGGACCGTGACAAGTCGAGCTTTCCCTGGTCATCTCTTGTGCTGGAAGTTTTGCGCAGATAAGGCTTCAACTTCGGGGTGGATGTTGTAGAGTGCGCAGAAGAGGGCTCCTCATATGTCGCGAAAGGCGTGGTGAATGCATCTATACTGTTTCGAAGCGTCGAGGGAGGCCCTAGTGCCGGTGAAGAACTTGTGGAACTTCCGCGCTTATGCAGCCTGGCACGAGATTGTTTCGAAGTTGCCGATGCAACCGTTGAAGACCCATACGAGGTCATTGTGGTATGGTGTGCACAGTACTGAGGACTCTGCTGCTGGAAACGAACGCCAAAATACAGAGACTCGGCGCCAGCGCCAGATGCATTACTTGAGAGGAGGACAGAGTGGGATTGGACTTGGCTGCCGCGCCAGCGAGGCTGCGAGTCGTCGTAGTAGTCGTGTCTAGGTAGGCGTAGTAGTCGCAGAGCGAGGCTGAGTCGAAGTCTAGGTCAAGGTGCTGCGGCCAGCAGTCGCAAGGCAGACAAACAGAAAATACAACAGCACTAGCTACTGTTGTACAGTGGAGCGCTGGTTGAGCGGTGGATGGAGGCACGACAGGCGGACCGGTCGTCAAGACTAGGGTTTGTATGGGGATAGCGGCCAGCACCCTTGCTCGTGTATTGCAAGTGTCATCCAGCGATCAAGCGAAGGGACTGGGGCGGCGGCGGCGGAATGTGACGGTGACGGCGATGGGGCATCTCTTAGCAAAGGGCCTACGGTTTGCGAGGCTGAGCTACGAGCCGTCTACCAACCGGCGCGCACATGGCTGTGAGTGAGATGCCATGCCATGCTGCGACTATGGCAAGAGAGTTTGCGCGAAGGCTCAGGCAGGGTCGACGCTGATCTGTGGGTGAGCTGCGGAAAGAGCAGTCGTTGGCTGTGAGGCTCGAGTAAAAAGCGGGCTCTCGCTCGCTACCACGGCTGTTCGCCTTTCCGATCATGGATGCCAAATTGGCATCATCATTATTGCCATGGCAAAGCGACAGCCTCTGTCACCGCCTCTTCTCTAGCAATTATTATTGAGGCAGTAGTTACAGCCATGAAAAGTATCTCATACTGCCATGTCTGCTATCTACCACGCATCACTCTCCCTCCTTCCAACAACGCCCGCTTGAAACCTACAGATGGCTCGTAATCGCCATGCATAATCGTGCATACAAAACGGCCCAGCCTTCCGGGAGCACCGGAATCGAGTCGGTGGCGCTTCTCAGCTCTGCCCTCTCATGAGCCTCGGAACTTGCAGGAGACTTGCAGCTGAGCGCAATCTCCTCCCCTCCAATCCACTCCACTTGGCGGGGCATCGAAGATCGTAGGGCTAGCATTTCTTCTGCTCCCTCCGACATTCCGAGACATCCATCTCACCTCCCAGCCTTGCGCCGTAGAAGCTGTCGCTTGATGTGGGTGTGACAGAACTCAGTCCTGACGATCAACGACTCAAGTTGAGACGCGAGCCGTTCGAGGGTGCCGGCAATGCAACATATGACGTCCTCGAGTTGAAACTCAAAACTGCTGTGCCGCAGTTATGCTTGCTTTTGAGCCATCTAGCTTGCGCGAACACGATCGCTACTCAAGCCATCGCAAAACACTATGAGCAACCAAGGCATCTGAACTTCATGCGCGATAGATTGCACATGCGGCAAGATTCACGTCAGACACGATCTGCGATGACGGTGGAGGTGATGCGCCCGTACCTGGCAATGCATGACATTTGAGCTGCAAAGGGACGGCAGTTTTTGGCTCTGGCAGTCCCTCAACGGTCAACAAGGTCAGTTTGGTGCCAATTTCTTGAGTCTTGGACACCAGAATACTGGATATCTTCGTACGCTTTACATGTAGACCCGATAGAGCCACAACAAGCAGCTGTCACGACCTTAAGCAAGGCCATGTTCCATTTCTTCCGCTTCCCACTTCCTCACTAAATACATTACCACGAACGTGTGCGCAAATTGGCCGGCGCAAAGATGCGTACCGATCAACGAACCGGATCGACAAAGACGTAAAGCGCTTGTCGATCATGCACGCCAACCCCAACCTTGCATGCGAAAACTGGAATCGCAGAAACACAGGGTAAAGTCTCGTGAACAACCAGCGACCTCACCTCGAAAATCGAAAGATCGGAATGATCGCAAAACATCATGTGGAAGAGTATTTGATGACGACGATGAGCTCTGATTGGAGACGGCAATCATTGCAGCCTGGGTATCGCAGTCTGGGTATCGCAGTCTGTTGCGAATTGACCTCGAGGACTATATTCCCTGTGGCAGTAGTGAGGAATGTGGACTTTGCACCTCGCTTCATGCACTTGCCAGGTCTCTGCCTGCCTCCATTCTTGCTACAGCCTCCGACATGGCTGACCATATATGTAACAAGGCAGCGTCGAATGTAAGTATGAAGAAGTATAACGACTTATAGCCTTCTCTTGAGCATAGCGAAAATGTCTCAACGAGGTTCCAAAGCCAGGGCAATTTACTGCATCCTCTCTGCTCTTGTTTGCACATCTTTGGCCCGCCATGCGCATCGCAGGCCTTTACACAGACACGCAGCTCGTGCGGACTCTATCACAATGGGCGATTTTACGACTGTGGCAGCCGTTCCCGTTGAAACGACCATACCGAGTCCGGTCTCAGGCGATATCACAGCGGACACTCCTGGACCAGCCCTCACAGCAGGTGGCGAAGTCATCGAGGATATTCTAAAAATTCACACGGGACTAAGTGATCTACCAGAAGATTTGTTCAACTTCATTCTTTCACTCGAACAGCGCTTAGAGGCTCTCGAAAAGCTATTGTCAGGCTACAGCGATGGCTCGGATTCACCTGTGGGACCTGTGGGACCTGTCCTTTCGCCAGCGCCATCAGCGGTTACAAAAGTTATTCCGGCGATCAGTTCGATCGATACGACTACCTCTTCTTCAATCGAGTCTGCTACTTCCTCCCTATGTAAGCCGCTTGGTGGCGCTGGACCTTTGCGACCATGCGGTAGACCAGATGTCACAGCTTTTACGACTACACGCTCGACGCGAATCACTCAGACCAGAACTTTAATGACCACCGTCGCACCGGCCCTCACGTTGTCAACCGGTATCAAAAGCAACGGTTCCTTCCCTGCAATGAATGGGAGCGATTTTACGCCGCCAGCACCCTGGACCAAGCCTTATATCGCATCTGATGCATTTACGGCCCAGCCCAGCTCTGGACCGTCCAGCGCACTGAACTCTCTAGTGACGCTCACTTCCACCAGAGAGAGTGTGTTGCCCACCGCGTCTCCATACCTCTTTGATGCCGAGAGCGAGGACAATGTTGCAGTCTACTACGGGACTACCCCTGCCACTAAAAAAGGTGGCTTGAGCTCTCTCTGTAGCAATTCGAACGTCGACATAGTCATCCTGTCATTCGTATTTTCATTCTTCGACGCGAACGGCTACCCTTCCATCGATTTCGGTCCAGGTTGTTCCGGCCAAACAGCCAGCCAGAAAGATACTGCCCCAGGCCTCAAAGACTGCTCGGCTCTCGCGCCCGAAATCGCCGCTTGCCAGGCACTGGATAAGAAGGTCCTCCTATCCCTCGGCGGTTACAACTCGAACACATCTTTCGCCTCCGATACACAGGCAAAAAAATTCGCATCGATACTATGGGATCTCTTCGGAGCAGGTGATGGCCTTGATGAGGATCTGCGTCCCTTCGGAACCGACATCGTCATCGACGGCTTCGATATCGACAACGAGAATCACAATACCGACCAATACGAGATATTCGCCATCGCGTTGCGCGAGCAATTTACTACCGACGACAGCAAGACTTATTACCTCTCGGCAGCTCCGCAGTGCCCAATATCTGACTAATCCATTCCAGTCGGCGCTTTGCAACAAGCAGACTTTGTCTGGGTCCAATTCTACAACAACCCGAGCTGCAACATCGACGCTCCAGGCTTCCAGAAAAGCTTTAGGGCATGGTCGGATCTTCTGGCCAGCGGGACACTAGTACGTGGTTCAAGGCTGTACATCGGCGCAGCTGGATTCGAGGGTGCCCCCAGCGGCTATGTGAAAGGAAGCGGACTTGGCGCTAGAGTCAGAACTGCGAGAGGATTGTATGTCGAGAACTTCGGTGGCGTGATGTTGTGGGATGGCAGCGAGGCTGCGCTGAACGTGGACCAGTATGGTGTGAATTATCTGAGTTATGCCAAGTCTGCTCTACATTAAGATGATCTCAGGAGGGGGGAAATGTGGCACGATGTCATGAGGCTAGCGCGAACGAACGATCTGATGAATTATCTAAGACGCTATGCAGGTATGTACAATGCAATATGAGTTGAAATGCCTTTACGCCTGTGCTTCGATCCTTGCGGCTCTTTCGGCCTGCATGTCCCTCCCCTTGCTCTTTCGCCAGCTACCGCCAGTCCAGATCACCACTGGCAATGCGGTGAAGATACTAACACATCCGAGGATAAGCGTTGCGGTTGGCCAGCCCTTCGAATTAACCACCAAGCCAGCCAATAGCGGCCCGACCATACAACCCGCCGCCCATGCCATATTGAAAAGACTATAAGCTTGTGCGTAAGCACCATTCTTGCCGTAGTAACCCTTCGGACGCCTGCTCTCCTTGTCCATGACCGCGTACGTGACTTCCGCCATCATGGGGATCAAAGCAAGCGTCAAGAACAACCCAATAAGGACAAGAAGGGCGCAAAGCAAGACTTTCTGCCGCAGCGAATCGTGGTCGACAAGGCGGAGCATAATGAGGAATGGCGTGCAGCCAGCAAATCCTGCGGTGGCGTACCAGCGCGGGCCCTGCTTGTCAGAGAGGTGGCCGATGAGCGGTCCGGCGAAAGTTGGGACGACGATGGGTAGGAAGATTAGGCCTGCGCCGGTGGCGTTCCATCCGAATGTGTTCTTGGTGAAGAGCGGGAGGACCGAGTCGAAAGAGGTGAGGAGGGAGGATTGGATGAGGACGGCCCAGAGTGCGGAGAGGAGACGGCGAGAGGCGAGTAATTTGAGCACAGGAGGGAGACGATTGAACCATCTGTCGCGGGCGTTGGGGCCGTGTTCTTCATGGCTGTGCTGATCGACGGGCCTCGAGGCTGTTTCTTCCGCCTTGTTGTCATCCTCGCTCTCGGTTCCATCGGGCTTTTCGTCAAGCTCTTTGGTAATGACTTTCTGATCGCCAGAGACGGGCTCCGCTCTCTTGGGCTCGAACTGCGGATCCCATCTCACAGCAATCTTTCTCTCCACCATCACAATGCGCAAAACTATATCGAGACCGATGAGCCCAAAAGCCATAGCCCAAACGCTATAGTATCCAGCTCTCTCGAACACAACGCCCCCAAGAAGTGGCGCCAAAAGCACGCCCAAGCTCATTGCAAGTCCAACATGCCCCATAGCCTGCCCTATATCGTCTCCACCAACCGTGTCAACCAACAGAGCCAATCCAACGACCCAGACTACCGCCGCAGACATCCCCTGCAATACACGCCCAGCCGCAATGACACCGATCGATCGTCCCACGCACAGCATCACCGTGCTCCCAGCCAACGCCAGCAGTCCGAGAAGCAGAGGTGTCCTTCGCGAGCTCGACCTATCGGCAAGCCAGCCGCAGACAGGCGCAGTGACGAGCAAGGCCGCGCCATAGATCGCGAGTAGGATTGATGTCCAGTACTGAATGTCTGATTCTGGAATGCCCGCTCGCTCCGTCAGTGCGAACGGGATCACGGGCACGATGATGCCGTAGACGAAGATATCTGTGAAGATGGCGAAGGCGACCGTAGCGGTGATGAATGCTGTGGATGTCCGGTAGTTGAGGAGTGTTGGTGGTCGCTCCGAGCCGCCCGTGAACCAGACGAACATTGTGCTCTGTTGTGTTGGAAGCGGTTTAAGTTCAAGCTTTGTTCTTGTAGACAGATCTTGAAGGATTATTATTCACATGCGGTTGTCCGTGAAAATATCCTGGAGTCCCGCAGTTGTAAGTGAAGTCTAGTAGATGAGGATGATAGCGCCTCCACGTAGATTGCAGTGTCTCTTTCTTGATCACTGAGAGAAGAGATGTCGAGCCAGACTAAAGGAGATATGTAGTATTTTCGATCTTTCGATACCGAAGTATAAAGACTTTCGCCACTCGACCACTCGTCAGCGAATTTTAGAGTTCCGTTCAGCGATTTAAGAATATCCAGACAAGCTTTTGCGCAGGATCTAGAGAAAAGGATTCGCGTGGAGACAAGAAAAAATGTTTCAAAAGATGACAGCCGCCAACCCAGCAAGAAATGAAATCACCAAAGGGCGCGATGATATACAAAGGCGCAGATTCATGATGCCAATGCGCAAATCTTTAGCGTCGGCGTCCGCGGCCTCCTTTTGGAGCAAAAGCGGGGGACAGGGCCGAGTGATTCGTTCATGACCGCTGTATCGTTGTCGTTGTATTATCGAACCACAGCTATTCACAGCTGATACAGGGTAAGCTTTTGCTGTCGAATGCTTGCGGAACTGTGAAGTAGTGAAAAGAGTTTTGTCTGTGTAACATCGCCAATGCGGTGGAACCGCCAAGCGATGAACACAGCATTGACACGTTACTGTGAACACCAAGTTCCATCAAGCACCTCCTTCATTATCATATGACCTGGCGAACAATGTCATCTTTTCTTATCCTAACAAGGAAAATCTTTCCTGCTAGTTGCCTGCTCCTAGCTGACCTTCAAGAACGTGTTGTTGGTGAGGGGAGAGCTCACGCTCTTCAACTCTCCGTCAAGGATTCCGAAAACAAACTCATCCGTGGCAATACCGACTTGAGAATTGAACCCAACATTTTGCCAGTTTGCACAGTGGTCAAACAGACCCGAGCCTCCCTCAACGTCTGCTCTCCGGTTCCTAGGAACAATCTGCGCAAAGGCACGATAGGAAGAGTAAATCGTCGCATCGCTAGCCTCGGGATCGCGCCACTCTACTCCCATGGGATATAAGCGAACGCTCACATTCGCAGGAGGGATGTCGGGCGACCCCAAGATCAAAGGGATTTGGTTTGTGCCATTGATGTAGATTTCTTCCGAGCCCAGGCCGGGTCGATCCTGGTCCACTGTCAAAGTGACGTTGGAGCCCTGGGCAACTTCGTCGACGTAGCTTCCAGTAAACTTCTCTTTCGCATTCTCATGAGCGGCGTGTTCGACAGCAGTGACAAAGACCTCGGCAACTGCGTCGCGGAGAGGAATGCGGTCAGCCGTGGCAGGGGGTCCTCCGAGGAGGATAGAATATCCTAGACCATGGTCTGGAGAGAGAGCGAATACACCAGCGTATTGGGGGTTACCGCCTAGCTTGGTGTAAAGGTCAGAGACGCGTGTACGAGTTGAGTTTGGGGCGATCTTAAGCGAAAGACGATTGATCTCCCACGGAGCGCCGACTTGCGCTGTGAGAGTACCGGTGTTGCCACGGGGTTTCATCCATTCTCGAGTTGAGGCCGGCGAAAGTAGACTGGACTGCAAGATTGAAAGTCCAAGGGCGCGCAAGTCAGCATTGTTGGAGTATACGCCACCGGATCTGGAGCTTTGTCAACTATATTTCCATCTATAAATTATGCAATGTCAGAAACTCACGCTGCAGTAATCGGATTGTCAAGTCCCCAACCAGTTGGAAGCGAGGGTCCTGCTGGAAGGATCACTGCGTTCAACCCTTCTACAGGTGGCAATATTGATGATGTGCCGTTTAGATGTAGCGGGTTCCCAAGCAGCTCACGGAGTGCATCGTTGTAGGGAAGACCCGACAGACGCTCCAGGACCACACCAAGAATGCCCCAACCTGCATCTGAGTACAGTGGGTTGGCGAAAGGGAGGGTGACCGGTCGTGCTTGATCGCGCATCACTTTTAGAAAGTCTTAAAGAGTTGGTTAGCCGTGTCTAAGGAGCTGCATAATATGTACACATCACAGTCAGGTCATACCTTGGAGGTTTTGGATAGAGCAGTTGGGGGTCGGCTGTACAAAGCAAGTTGTTGCGTCGGTGGCTTCGTGATGAGTCAGTATACTCTGAAAAGACCCAGCAGATACATGTATGGAAGACACCTACGCATCCCACCAGTTCCTCCCTGCTGCGACATCAAAGCACCAATTGTGATCTCTGCCCAATCGATAGTGTTCAGACCCGGGCCACCGAGCAGCTCAGGGACATAATCGGTTACAGGTCGGTCCATGACCTTGATGCCGGCAGCAGCTAGGATCGCATATGCAGTGAACAGCTTGGACACACTGCCAGCGCGATAGATTGATTCGTCGTCCACTCTTCCCGCTGGTAGTGTAGCATTGTTGTCGGGTGCAATGTGATGATAGCTGTATATGGATTCATTCGTTGCCGTCGAGAAGACGTCGATGGAGAACGTAGTCGTGTTCTTGCTGATTGCCCCACTGGAGAACAAAGTCTCAAGGACATCTGGGAAGGCGGCTTCCGCAGTCTGGAATGCTTTGGTCTCCTTCAGGTCGAAGTCATGAACAAAAGCCGGTCCTAGACTCGGGCAGTCCTCTGTTGGACTGGCGGAAGCAAAAACTTTGGTGTTGATGGCAGCCAAAGATGAGAGAAGAAGCGCGTTACGCAACATGATGCGTGGACAGAAAGGGCTTTTATTATTTGGCAAGGTACGATTTGTGTATTGAGAAGAATTATTCTCTTGCAATCCATAGCAGAAATGCTTTCTCTCATGTAGGTCCGTAGAATGCCTCTAGGACAACAGATGCAACCAAGAACCACTTGCCTGAACAGGTTCTGTGCATCGCTGGCTCTCGAGCATTGCCAACGCTTCAATGGCAGTGTAAACACACATCTTTGCGATGACGATGCCGGTCCCTGAGTGAACAAGGCTCAAGTCGGTGACACCGCGATGGAGCGGCGCGTATGGCCAGATGTGGTATAGACACATTAGTGGAAGCCCTACATGGGGTTACACGTGATCTTGTCGTTTACTTTGGCAGATGGTTGGGTCGATCTTGAGCTTGTGCGGCGATGTGTGGCTGTGTCGATTGCCAGAAGGTGTGGGACGCCTTTCAGCCTTTCTGCTGCGCAGTTCAGCTCACGAGACGATCATTGCCCATTGAGGCTCAATGCGCCGCTGCGAAGCACAACAATGCCACCGCCAGCCTTATGACGCTATACACCATCTTGCAATAACATGAAAGATTGCAGATCTCGCGGAAAAAGATAAGTACGGGAAGATTTCGCTATGTCCCATATGACCATTCACCACAGATATCCTGCATTAACTTCCTCAAGGCCTTTTCAGTATCACAATCAATCCAATTCGAAATCAATCAAATCACAACAAACACTGATCGACACTCCGATTTCACAACATGGACTACAAATACAACTGGGCCTCGACCACGATGTCTTCTTACTCCAAGAGCCAGACCCCCTCATACGCATCAGACGCCTCTATCCCGAGCATGCCCGCAGCACTCAAAGCCTCCTACAGCAGCTCATGGTCGAAACTCCTCTGCTCAGGCTCCAAAACCATCCATCTCTCGCCATCGACATCCTATCCCGCGAACCAATCCCAAACATCATACAAAGTCTCTCTCCCAGGCGGTTTCTACGGCAGCCTCATCCTCGACTATGCTTCCAAGTCGACAGCGCCTTTGGCTCGAGCATCGCCAGAGGGCCGCCGCGGCTATGATGTCCTTCTGCCAGGCTCTATCGCGGCCGAAGGTCTGAGGCGCCAGTCGAGGAAGAACAAGTGGACGTTTGCGCTTCCAGTCGGCATCGATGGCGAAACGGAGACTTTCGAGTGGCGACGCTCTCGCGGGTCTGAGATCAAGCAGCTCGGCGCCTCGTGGCGAGGATGGAAGTTGGTGCGCATGGGGAGCAGCGGTCGCGGGCAGCACGACGCTGCTCAATACCATGAGAAAGACGACGAGTCTTTGCCGCGATACAGCAGCGAGGACGAGAAGCACGAACGGGCAGACAGTGCTCATGCGAGCGAGGAAAGCGGAGAGGAGATCGTAGCTGTGTGGGCGAAGACAGGCACCTGGACTAGCCTGCACGATGTTGGCGAGTTCGCGTTCCTTGGTAGCGGCGCTAGTGGAGAGTTGGGCCAGCGCTTCGCCGTCATGGCGGTCATGACTGCTCTGTGCATTTGGCAGAAAGCGATGAGGGATCAGGCGACCGCGGGTGCAGTCTCGGCAACGACTAGTGTGACCACGGTCGTGGTGACTTGAGGGTGTCTAGTTTTCGCTGCGATGATATACCTTGAGCGTTATTTGGGATAGAGGGAACTGTGAGCGTATAGTCTTTTCAAATCCATATTAGTTTTTGTTCTCATAAGGGTCAAGGCAATCCTGACTGCGTTTCTGTCGCAGTTTCATAGTCTTGTTTATCAGGACCAACTGTAAAACCAGATCAATCGTTGTTCTGAGGCACCTTTAGACCAAAAATGGCATTCAGGTAGTGACAAACGTTTACCGAATACCACGGTTAGTGGAGCTGACGACCATCAATGTCTGTAAACCACCATCATACTCGCTGGTTATCATCAATCGTTTATTCTCGTAGCTGTCGCAAGTCTACTGCATGGTGGTATCAACAGCATCAGGACCGGTCTGCGTGCCTGTGTCATCGGGTTTGTCAGCCTCATCAGTAGGCTGGCCATCGGCGTCGGCAACAACGATATCTCCTTCCGAGTCTTTTGCAGCCTGCTCTTTAGATTCGACGACGTTCTCCTCCACCTTCTCGGCATCTTTTTCAAGATCCTGTGAGTCTTTCCCCGGCTCGCCTGCGTCGTCTTTGGTGGCTGTTTCGAACGTGGCCTTCGCCTCCGGTGCGCTTGCCTCTGCAACAGGCTGTGGTGAATGATGTCTGCCTACAGCAGCCTCCATGTCGATTCCTCCCGCATGGTGCTGCTGCGGACCCATGTCCTCCATACCAATAACCTCCGGTCCGCGAGCGTGAGGTTGTTCTTCGGGTCGACTCTCCATTGCTTCGACATTCCCTTCTGCCGCGTAATCACCACTGAAACCTTCGCGGCCAACTGCCAAGGCACCAGCAGAGACCAGCGAACGACCAGGGTGCGTCTGTGCCACTGGAATCACACCCGCTTCTTGCTCTTGACGCAGCAATTCCCCTTGTGTCACCGCTCCTTGCTCACGCAGTTGCTGATCTATGGAATTAGTCGAAGAGCCTGTGCTCGCATCCGACTGCTCACTAAGGGTCGGCGAGGCGGGCGTGCTCGTGTTGGGTGATGTGTGGGAAGCGCTGCTGGCTGAGGGCACACCATTGACAGTAACACTAACAGTCTCAATGCTGCCTGCGCCGTTCGGGCCTTGTATAGTCTCTGTGCCTTCGGTATGCAGTTCACCATCTCCCTGACTACCATTCGAGCTTAGACCGTTGCTATTCTTGAGCCAAGGAATGGGTGTGAGAAGCGCGCCTCCCAAGCTTTCGTCGCTTCCAAGCCCGTCCCTCTCTTGGGCGCCATTTCCGAGCGCATCACCGTTAGTGAGGAAGCCGGCGTTTGCGCCAACCAAGCCAGTGGGCAAAGGGAAGTCGGATACAGGTGAGCTGACAGAGACGATGCGATCAAGCGCTCGCAGGTAAGCGGGAAGAAAGCGGTAGTGCCTGCGCGGGTATAGGACGAGTTCTGCCAGACGTTGTATGGTGTACGGCGGGCTGTGCGCGAAGGCGCTCTGCAGAAGATTTGTAGAGAACTGGTAAGAGCTCAAGAGATCGGGCGGAAGAGTGCCAGGCGGTGTCTCTATGCTGTCCGGCTGCTGTTGGGCGGACTGGGATGATGGTTGCTGGTCGAACTTTGGGACTGGGGGTTTGGCGGCGGCGCCAGAGTCGAGCGGCGCATCATTCTCCTTGGTACTGCTCTGGCTTCCAAGCGGCGCATTGTCTGCGTCGGGCAGGGAGATGTCGATGTCGCGCTTCTCAGGCTCGCTCACGGGTTGTGGTGGAGTTGAGGCGACGACTTCCGGGTCGATGGCCGAGGGCGAGGGAGGAGATGGCAGCGGCAGTTTAGGTAGAGGGAATTCGGTGTGGACAATCTGCACGCGCGTCAACGAGCTGCTTTGTTTTATTATAAGGGATGCGACTGGCACGCAAGGGAAGACACACATCGTGCAGCCTCTGGAGGACAATCTCCAGCACGCGAGGCCATTCGGCACTGTCGCAGGTCAGCTATGCGCAAGATATCAAGTGCAAGGTGGTACAAACATGTCGATAGAGCCGTCGCGAGCGGCGTCTTCCAGTATCTGCTCGCTTGACAACATACTGCCGTCGGTGTAGCGTCCGGCGCAAGAGAGAGATAGAGAGAGTTATGTTGCTGAGCGTTTGGGAAAGTTGTGGAGGCAGCTCATGACGCTGGTCGCCGGCGTTTGATCGCGCAGGTAGAGAGGGAAGTTTGAAACGGTACACTTGGTACAAATCGTTACACAATGCAGACGAACGTTCCAAACTTTGCTCTATCGATCTCGCGTTTCGTCAAACATGCAGGGGTTAGTAGGGTTCGGATACAGGTGCCGACAACAACAAACATATACATAACCCAAGTCTCACTATGAATACGTTCCAGTCATTAACAATGTAATATAAAAAGATCTGATAGAGGAAGTATTCAAGCTGATGACCATCGTTCATCGAAGCGCTTGTTTGCGATCGCTCACTTACCTTAGTTGCTTCGAGCTGTTCGGCATGCCTGCAATCCTTCGACACGCTAGAGGATCACTGTGACGCTTCCTCACGCAACATGTCCATGCTTGATGAATGGGGCACCTTGAGAAGTAGTAGCGGTCTCTCACTAGTGCTGGCATTGAATCACCCCGACATGCTTCCGAGATCCACGAGCGTGCCGATCAGCACTCTACAGTCTGAACCAATGTCTCCTCATTGAGAAGACGATGTCTTGCTGGGTTCCCTCCACTGACCTCCCATTGCATCCACTGTAACGCCTGCATGCATACGTGATTACTCCGAACAATGGATGCGCACCTCACCGCTCCCGCCACATCAACGACTCTAATCGAAGGCTACCAAACACCCCAAGAAACCATCTTCTGGGTCCGCTGCCACGACCGCCACCTCCAAAACATCACAATCGTCGACAACGACGGCGAGAAACTCTTCTACGTCGAGGGTCGAGGAGCATACAAATCATGGACCTTCCGACGTCCCCTCAAAGACCCTTCGGGAAACCCAGTCTTCGACCTCCGAAGGTACGGCACGGACATCAAAATGCGATGGTTCGTCGACGACGCCAGCGGAACCAAAATCGCCGAGTTAAGCCACAAGAACCTCTTCACGCGCGCGCACACCGCGATCGATGCCCATGTTTTCAAAGACGACGTGCGAGTGCAGATGCGGCCGCGGGATTTCTCAGCTGCTACCACGTACGTCAATGTGAACGGTTCGATCATTGCCGAGATCAATCTGCACATGAACAACACGCCGAAGCGGTTCATAGGAGACCAGGATGCTTCGGCCTTCAAAGTCAGGGCTGCTAAAGGAGTAGATCTCTCTCTGGTATGTTCATCGTTTCCGGCCGTCGATGTCTAACTGGCTGACTTGATATATCGCAGGTTGTGCTCATGGTGTTGGCACGAGCTGAGATGGCTCACATTTGGCGAAAGTGAGGGTAAGAGGATTGGGGGGTATCTTGCATTTCGTCTAATGCCAATAATAAAGAAAAAGTCAAAGCCGAGGAAACCGATATCATCCATGTTTCTAAGCAGCCCTCTGATCCTTCAAGCTCTCCTCCATGGCCCTCCTCAGCTCCTCATCATCATCATCATCATCATCATCCTCACGTGAAGTCTTCCCGCCAACGCCAGCGCCAGCCGGGGCCTCGCCCTTCTTGCCACTCTGGTGCTGCTGCTCAAGCATGCTCTGCTTCTTCACATACTCCATCACGATTCTCTCCTCGTCTTTCTCCTGCTGGCTCTTCTCATCCTTGCCGGCATTCGACTGCTCATACTGCTCTTTGGTCACGCCACCGAGATGGCCTTGATCGTAGGATGGTGTCGAACTGCTTCCTTCTCCGGCGTTCGACGCTGAGAGTTGTGATTCTTGCAACGCTCTTTGGTAGTCTTCGTCGTTGTCATCGTCGTTATCGTATTGGCGTCGCTGTTCTCTGAGACTGTTCGCTAGCGCTTGCTCGAGCTCCTCGTCGCGTTCACCCTCTTGGCTTGCTTCCTGGCTGCTCTGTTGCATACTCGCCTCCATAGCCTTGCGCAGAGCTTCGTCGTCGTCATCTTGAGTTTTTGCGGCACCACTGTTGCGTGCCAGTTCCGACATTGAAACACGGATGGCACGCTCGATGGCGGCGTCTTCCTCCGGATTACCCCTTGAAGTTTGCCTGATGGACTCCCGAATGGCAGCCTCCAGCGCGTTTGAGTCGGGAGCCTCCTGCACGCTTGTGCCTGCGGCTTGAGTGCCAGCACCGGCTGAGCGCCCGCCCTGAGGCAAGCCTTCCATCCTCTTACGCCGAGCCTCTTCGAAGATTTGTTTGACGACATCGTCCGTGTTCCGCTTCTTCCTCAGCTGCTGTTCCAAGAGGTGCCATCTTCTGACAATGTCCGACCTTTCCTCATTGGACGCGCCACTCCATTCTTCGTAGCCCTGAGCAGTTCGCGCAGCGATGATGTAGTTCTGGACACTTGAGCCCATCTGCTTCTGCATCTCCTTGTACACACCCTGCATGGTGTATCCTGGGATACCAAAGACAGCCGCACCGGGCTTCAGCGCGATGCCACCAATGCCCTTGCCAATACCCTTGATGAAGCCTGCTGCGCCCTCCTTTTGCGCGCCCTTCATGGGCTGAGTGACCAACCCGGTGATGCCGTCGTACATGCCAAAGCCAAATTCGCGCCCTGCAGCCCGAATGCCACTCTTGAAGTCGGTCACCTTCTCGGGCTTGCGCACCGAATCATCGCCGTATAGCTTCGGCGCGTTGCGGAAGCCCTTCGAGAGGTTCATAGTGAAGTCCATTGGCGACTTAAAGCCAGCACCCACGATCCGCTGTACGCCCTCCGCGCTACCCATGGCGGTTTCCATGTATTTGCGAGGGTCTTTCGAGGCCTTCGGATCGTCAGGCTTGCGTCCCTCGTTCTGACTCGGGGCTAATGACCCTGATCTACTACCAGGAGATGCTGGCGATTGAATCTTTGCCAGAGATTCCTGGAAGTTGAAAGTAGAGCCGCTCCGACTGGTCGAGGGTGTAAGATCCTTGCCAGCGGTAGACGCATCATTGGAAGAATCCGTTCTTTCGATGGAAGGCTTCTCACTCGCGTTGTCGCCAGACACAGTAGGTTGCTCAGAGTCATTGGCAGGCTTCGGCTTCTTCTTCGTGGCATCAGGGTGAATCTTGAGTGCTTTCAGCGTCTCAATTGGCATGTCTGCGAAGCCCATCATCATTGTACTAGCAGTGCCGATGATTGAGGTTGCACCACCAGTGATTGGGTCCAATGGGCCGTCATCAACCTCATACTCCCGACCTCGGAAAAGTTTCAGCTCCTTGAAGTCGAGCAAGTTCTCGTTCGCCAGTGTGCAGGCAGCCATAGCGCTAAGTCGCACATCAGTCTTCTTGATACTCCAGACTGCCGCACGTGAAGGCGCCAGTGAGCATCGCAAAGTGTCAACATCGAGGAATTGATGGAAGCTTTGAGCACCCTCGTCAGAACCACGTTCTTTAGCGATTTTTGCAGCGAGCTCTTGAGCTTTGTCCTGACTCTCAGGCTTGAGGCAGACCTTAATGCCTTCCGCGAGATTGTCTGCCGTCAGCTGCTTGTGAGGGATAGGTTCAGGCCCGGCACCAGCACGGTGAACCATGGCCCCCCAGAAAGGCTGGTCACCGAAGAATGGTACGACCAATGTAGGCCTACCAGCAGTGATGCCCGCAGCAGTCGTACCAGCACCACCGTGATGGACCACGGCTGAGACTTGTTTGAAGAGCCAATCGTGAGGACAGTTGCCCAACATGAACACGTTGTCGGGCTTGCCCAGCTCGTCTGCACCCATACCTCCCCATCCCTTGGATATCAGCGCGCGTTGACCTGTCTTCTCCACCGCCTCAAAGAGAGTTTTCGTCATAGCATTGGGATCGTCAAGAACAATTGATCCGAAGCCGATGTACACTGGTGGTGGCCCGGCAGCAAGGAAGGCTTTGAGATCTGGATCAGGTGTGTAGTCGGTCGCCAAGTTGAGGAAGTAGAAGCCGGAGATGGAGATGTGCTGACCCCAGTCTTTAGGTTTGGGGATAAGAGCAGGAGACCAGCAGTATGTATGTGGGACGCGCATACGTTGGAGCATACCAGGCGCTCGTAGCATGTTAATATCTTCCAGGCCAAGCTCCTTGTTGCGGAATCTGTTAATCAGATCGCCCAGACCCTGCCATGTCAACATCTCGACCAGCGCATACGAGATGTAGTTTGTCAAATTCTTGTCTGCATTTGATGACTGGATGTTCGCTAGCGGATGCGGGAACGCTTGTGTAGGAGAGTACGGCATCGTGAACATGACATGCAGCGGAACGCCCAATTTCTCAGCCACGTGCACATGGGCGAAACTGGGCGGATTAGCAATAATAGCGTCTGCAACAAAAGGCTTTGCGGCGTCCTCCGCTTGAGTGGTGCCATCGTTGGCGTAAGATTCGGTTGTCTGGTCTGAGGCAGCGGGACCCAGACCATCTCCCGTCTCGAAACAACTCCTCCAACATCCTCTGATCATCGTCGAGATTTCTTTCCTTCGCCTTCCGACGTCTCCGTTTCTCATCGTGTCGAAACCAGGCATGAGGCCGGGATTCTTGACCATGAACGCCATGAGCTCGGAAGGGTCGCCACCAATGCTGAAGAACTCCAGGCCGTTCTCCTCCACAAATTTGTGGAATACAGGATGCGTTGCGAGCCTCACCCGGTGGCCGTATGTGTCTTTCAGCACTTTGCCCAATGCAACGAATGGCTGTACATCGCCACGAGATCCTACCACATGGATCACGACATTCATAGGCGGCGGGGGTGGGACGCCCGCTTCTCCACCAAGACTTGGGGGGATGTAAGCAGGTGGAGGCGGTTGCTGGTTACTGAGCGTCTCCTGCTGATGACGAAGGGCAGGCACGAGCAAGTGGGACAAGTTGCGTGCGTTCTGATCAATGCGGATGTTGACACGGCCATCCTCACCCATAGTTGCCTTCGTACCGGAGCCTGATTCATCTTGAATGGAGCCGTAGACATCGCCATATGCAGGTGGTGGGACGTTCAGCTCAGAGGCAGTGGTGTCCATGGAATCATGATGGGACAACGCAGGCACATCACGGCCAGCATGATGGCTTGCTGATTTGTTCGAGGGACCTCCATCGTTTGTTGCGGCCGCTTCGGCCTGCTGGACCATTACTCTAGGCACATCGCCCTGGAGCTCTACCTGCTGCTCTTGATCATGGCGCTGTGGCTGTTTGCCGGAAGCCATGCTGCGTGTGTCCTTGTTCTTTCTTCCTCCTTCCTGAGATTATTCACTCCAGCGGCTAGGCGTAGCTATTGGGTATCCTGCAGAGACCTGCTTGCCTGGGGAGCTACAAGTTCGAAGACAGCATGTAGGTGGGTTGGTGGGAGACGCGGAATAGAGTACGGCGGCGGGAAAGTAGAATGGGTCGCGTACTTACGTGTACTTGTGTCTACGGAACAAACCAGGACTGGGCATACATCAGGTAGTAGTAGTAGTCGTAGTGGGGTCCTCGTGCTGCAGTGTTGACCGTCGACAAGGGTGCTGCGCCCGGCGACGTCATGGGCAGATGAAACGACAGCGCGGCGCGTGGGAAAAGCAGGATCCACGCGATGAGGCGCACTGTGATTTGCACATCTGCTCGCCTCTCTATTGGACACGCGTGGCTCTACGCAGATCATGTACGACAACCATGCAACGCCTGCCGCCAGGGCGAGATGTGTAGGCAGGAACAGCAGGTTTGCGGTAACAAAAGGCTCTCTGACTCCTCCCATCCGAATGCCTGGCGCTCAGGAATGGGGTATACATGGTGTCCTTTATGCCAACGCCATGGAATATACTGTAAAAAACTACGCGCAGGTGGTAGAACAGCCCACTTAACGGTTCAGGTTTGTTGGCACTTATCACTGTTGTTCTGGGCAGAAGGCTTAGAGCATTGCTAGCTCAAATGTAGGTGCTGCTGTACGCGATCGAGAACGTCCCTTCCAGCTCGACCACGTGGTCGACAATCAGCGCTTGCTACACCTTCGACAGCCATGTAAACACAATGATCCTGCAGTCAAACAAGCATCTCTTCACGAACTCGAATACCACTTTGGTGTCGTGGGCGCCATGTCTTCAATATCTTCTCCCAGACCAAGCAGCGCAGCTTCATTCCGTAGCGTCATCCACAACAGCGAACTACACGCAAACTTGCTAGGAGAAGATGGAACAAGCGATGAGGAACCACAGAAGCCCTTCCGGCGTTGGGTCAGCACTCTTCGTCGACAGAAGAGGCAGCAGACAGTACCTTTAGTCACATCACGGAGCGAGCGATGGTGCTTGGACGATTTCGATCCCGCTGTACTACCACCACGCTCTCCACACGCCAGATCCGACTCCGGCACCTCCTCGATTGGCATCATTGCGGGTGTCAAATCTGCTACAGTCACATTGGCCAGTGTCAGCATTGCACCTCTATCGCGACGGGCAAGCAAGTGGCGCCGCACCCACAACCGCAGCAGCATACTGTCAGCTTCGGACCCAAGACCTTCAGTTGATACCCAGCGCTCAATTCTCGACGAAGCCGGCAAGCTACGAAGCAGGAAGAGAAGAGAAAAGCTGGAAGAGCTCATCAGAACGGAGGAAAGTTACATTGCGGATCTCAAGGCGTTGTCAAACGTATGTTTTGCCTCTCTCCTTTACGAGTTCTCCGCTGATAACTCAGGCCTACTTCACTCTGCTCGGTCACCATCATCCCACCTCCACTTTGAGATTCGCTCGCCCTGCCGCTCAAGCGACCATTGCCAAGATGTTGTACCTCCACGACGAGCTGCTAGGCGCCCTCTACCGCATCGTCCCATTCGCAGAGTACGACCAACAGATCGCGAAAGGCTCTCAACGCGGACCAGCAAGGAAGCCTTTGCATACAAGATGGCACAGCGTTGATATAGTGCCCGGGCATCCAGGTGTGATATCACCTAAGCGTGGTACACTTGTCACCGCTGTTCGCCAATCAAGAAGGTCGCTCAACGTAAGCCGCAGTGATGAGGGAGAAAGTGCCGTCCTGCGCTGTGCACCCCAAGTCATTGCTGCAGTGGCAAGCTTGTTCAAATCATACGTACGGGTAGTGTGAGTTGACGCTATATCATGAGACTTGCTGAACTCTCTTCTTGTGACAGATGCAACAATTCCAGGTCTATGCCGACTATGGCGCGAACTACGAACTGGTCGTTCGAGATATCGAGGAGACTCAGCAGCAAATCGCTGCTTGGCCGGACTTCGACCGAGCCATAGAGATCCTGAGCGCGACGGTCAACCCAATGAGAACCAGAGAGGACAATTACAGGAAAGCACTGAGCGTGAAAGACCTGCTGATCAAGGTTAGCTGCATTGATAATTGTGAAGCTAAACAAATTACTGACGTTATAAAAAGCCAATTCAGCGGCTACCAAGATACGAACTCCTGTTCAGTGATTTGTGCAAGCTAACGCCAGTTTGCGATGATCTCGAAGCACACGCCTTGATTCAGGATTTTCTGTCGCAGCTCAACACGACATGCCACAACATGAACATGGCCAAAGACAATCCCATACGCACGCGAATGCTGAAGACCACTTGGCTTCTGGGTGACCGTCTTACGTTCTCCGATCAGGTACCTCGCTCGGTTTTCTTGCAATTGCTTGGCTCGGTCGAAATGTGCGGCTGTCTGCACATCGCATACCGAAGTCGTGGATGCATCAAAGGCAAATATGTAATGTGTGTACTTTTCGAGACGACGCTGCTGCTCGCAAATGTGGACGACGAGACCGAGAACTACGCTGTGCTTGTTGGCATATCACTTGCCAGTGCTACACTACAGGAAGCAGATAACGGCAAAGGCTTGCAGTGCCATACTGCACCCCATTCTTGGAAGCTGGTATTCGAGCACTCCGCCCGTATGTACGAGATAATTCTCACAGGTTGCTCGATCGTGGAGGCCCAGGTCTGGCGTGATCATCTGTCTAGCCGCATCGAAACACAGACACAAGCTGTCGCTCAAGGACTCCACAATGTCTTTGAACTCCACTCACCTCTCTTGAACGACATGAGAAGCATTGGCAAAGCCTTCGGAAAGCCAGGGAGTTTTGTCAAAAGAATGAGCGTTCACCGCACGGCGACGGTTGGTCCGACAACAGATCTCAACCAGGTCATCATCAAGAATACTCAGGCAGTGAAGGAAGCCCTCGAAACTACGAACACCAACTCCTCAGCGAGCACGCTACAGATTCCACGCTCACAATCCGTCGCAACACCAAGTCATGTTCAGACCCTGGCACCAAGAAGAGCCGATCGTGGCAGGTTAGAGACACTGCTCAGCGACGTCTGGACAAAACATCTCCTACCATACCCAGGCATGACAGTCGGACGGTCTGAGCAAATTCGAGGCTCAGCAAACCATGTCATGCGCAAGTTCAGCATGGCCAGTATCACGTCCAACTTCTCTTCGTCCAAGCGTTCCGCCTCAAACACATCCATTGCGGGATCTCGAAGCGGCAAAGAAGACATCCCGCCCTTGCCACGCCACCCGTATCCCCCGAGTAGCGCCAGCAGTAGTAGTGGAAGCAGATATCACAGCTCGAAGTGCAGACACGGGTATGCAAAACCGAAGCCAGCTCGGTTGCCTTTAGCAGATCTACTTCCAGCAGACTTTGAACTGCAAGACCAATTCCCATCGCGAGGCACACGAAGCGCGTTCCGAGCGTTCACCATGACGATGGAGCGACCTTTCAGCCCATTGCTTGCTGCTGCAGAATACCGTCCAACCAGCAGCACCGGGCTGAGGAGGACGCAGAGTGTGAGAGATGCAAGTGCCACCGGTAGCGAAACGGGAAGCAGTGACCAGACTGTTGTGGTAGAAAGACCTGCCGAGGCCAAGAGCGAGAAAGCGGCGCAGGTTGTTGAAGGGCAGAAAATGCCGAAGAAAGCAAAGAGCAAGTTCATGAGACTGTTGGGGCATTGATAAAGGGCTGTATTGCTTTTCGGGGGAGAGAGAATGCACGACACTTGGTTATAAGGATGGTAATTGGAGACTTGACCATGCAGAGCCGATAGTAATACCTTGTTTCTTATGCAACATATTAGGAGAATCTGTTAATCCCGAGTCGGCGTGTATCGTCTCAAAGCAAATTCTGATGGTGTCTTCAACGTCAAATGGTACTGTCGTGTTGGAATACGACGGACATCTTGATACTTCTTCAATAATGGTCAACATGGCAAGCGAAATGCCTGCGTCTTGAAAGACTGTCTGAAGCATCCAAAGATATATCGTACTTGTATCAAAACATGATGCGTGTTGGTTGGCCGCCCTCTTTACGCGCGCGCGTTGTTCTCGTTTCGTGAGGCGCGACGTTTGTTTACGCTGGACCCTTGGTTGCCATGCGCCGTTTTGAGCTCTGAGGAAGAACCAGAAACCCACATACGGTACCATCCATCCTGCGAGCCAGCCATCAACAACTCTCACATCCAGCACTGCCACAGTATACCCGCACATCTCCTCACGAGGTTCATCGATATTCTACAGCAAATATCGGTCCGCCCACACTTCTTCTCAACTCTCTCCTCACGAGCAAAGCCCCGCTAGCACTCGATCACTTCATAGTCCAAGAAAGACACACGGCGACATTCGCTTGTCTTGACACCGAGTCTTACTCTTCACCTCATACCTACACATTCTCACAATGGCCACCTCTGCCGCTCCTTCAACAGCACAAGGTTCCAAGCCCGCCGCTCCCGCCAACGGCAATGTGATCAAGCGGTAAATCTACACCTATCTAGCAAGACCAAGACCAAACAAACTCACACTCCCAACCCTCTAGCCTCCAATCCGAGCTCATGGCCCTCATGACTTCTCCCACCCCTGGCATCTCCGCCTTCCCCACCGCCGACCTCACCCACTGGAACGCAACCCTCCTCGGCCCCGCCGACACACCCTACGCCTCCCTCTCCTTCAAACTCACTCTCGCCTTCCCAGCGAACTACCCCTACGCCCCGCCAGAAGTGCTCTTCAAGACACCCATCTACCACCCCAACGTCGACATGAGCGGCCGCATCTGCCTCGACATCCTGAAGCCCGGCGGACAGGGCAAGGAGGGCGCGTGGAGCGCGGCGCTGAACACGGAGAGCGTGTTGTTGAGTATTCAGTCGTTGTTGGGAGAGCCGAACAAGTGAGTAGCAAAACGGACGGGGAACGTTGTGGAAGATCAGAGCGAACGCTGACCATCTTTCTCTTTTCTAGCGCCTCTCCGCTCAACGGCGAAGCAGCTCTGCTCTGGGACAGCAACCAGGAAGACTTCAAGCGCAAGGTGCTGGCGCGCCATGTCGAGCCGAGCGAGCTCGAGGATAACTGAAACATTCAGTAGCACAAAAGCTTTGGAAAAGGAAGATCACACGCCCTACGAAGCTACAAATCGGGTCAGAACCTCAATGAGGCTGTTGCATTTTGTAACCGGGGTTGGGCTTGTCTTGGGCATCGCGTGGGATATTCATGCGGCATGTTTGGCCACGGCAGTGCCATTCGGGCGTTCTGGTGGGTTTGCTTTTTATTGGTTGTGGTGAATGATGGATGGATATATGTCTACGGACGACTCTCTTTGCTCCTCCTTTATTTGTCGTGCATGGCGGAGTGGATACAGTCACTAGTCTAAGTTTCTGTCACTGAACAGTTCTATCATGCTTCGATATGAACCTCAGAGAATCATTGTTACCTGAGACATGAAGTGAGCTTGATTCTATGATTTGAACAAACCAAATGGTTTCTCGTATACAATAAATAATTTATGAGTACATCTGCGACGTGAGCCTTCCCAACGACATGCTTATATTTTTGTCTATCCCTTTTCCCAGTACAACCGACACAACTTTTACAACTTGATGGAGATGTCGAAGTGGTCCAGCGCAACGCCAACAGTGGCGAGGGTGGCAATGTAGCCGACAAGAATGGTCATGGCGCCAGTGTCGCTCATGTGCCATGTCTCGAGGGTGAGATTGACAGCACCAGTGAGGACGTTGGCAAGGAGGAACAGCGCGAGACCGTTGCGGTTGAAAGCGTGCAAGACCTTGCTCGTGGCGTTGGCGATCCTGGTCTTCTCGACCTCCTTGCTCTTGGAGCGGTAGAGCTTGGGGAACATGAGCATCTCAACACCGCAGAAGAGCAAGAGCTGGGCGAAGTTGAAAGCGCAGACCCAGCACACGTAGGCGCAGTTGGCCATGCGGCGAGAGACGAACAGGTGAGGGCCGTAGTTCCACAAGCACCATACGGAGAAGATGAACCAGATACCAGACCACTTGAAGAGGTGGATGACAGCGAGCTTAGGCAGGGCATTAAAGTTGGCCATCGCCTCTTCAGGACGCCAGTCCTTGGGCTTCTCCTTCTCCTTGGCGATCACCTTCTCCACCTGCTCTTCCTTTTGTTGTTCAGAGCCAATCACGGATGCTAGCCAGTCCGCGTCATCGTCCATGGTGTCTCTGGCCTCGCGGGCGGCTTGGATAGGGTCCTCTGCGGGTTCGTCGTCACGAGGCAAGATACCCTCACCAGCACCCATACCAGCCATGAAGATGGCAAAGTAGCCGATGAAAGAGTAGACACCCTCACGGTTCTGAGAGAGGAAATCGCCAGGGATACGCTCGGAGAGGATGATGTAGTGCTTGAGAGGAGTCATGTAGAGGAGAATTTCGTACGAGACTGCGATGCCGAAAGCGATACCGCTGTAAGACGGGAGCCAGCGCAGGATGGGCTGGAGGAGAGCAAAGACGGGCGACAGCAAGGACAGGGTGAAGAAGAAGTTCCAGTGAACGCCGTACTCGCTTTCATGCTCGGTGTAGTCAAGGCCCTTGACGGTGGCAAGACGAATAAATCCGAGAATGGCAAGCGGGAAAGAGTGGCGGAGAGCAGTCTTCATGCGGGTGCCAATAGACTTCTTGACTTGAGCGAAGTCTTCCTTGAGCTGTTGACGGACAGCGACAACACCGGCGGCAAAGACGAAAGAACCAACGCCAAGATCCATAAGAGAGGTTCCGAAAGCTTCAGTCTTACCGAAGCGGCGAGGGAAAACAGGGAAGTCGACGGCGAGAATGCTGCAGCAAGTGATAATCATCATGGCACCACGGTAGCTGGTGATGAAAGGCTTGACGGGGAGAGGATCCCTTTCCTTGAGCTTCTCATCTTCCTTGGCCTTCTCATCGGCGTTCTGGTCCTGCTTTGCAAGTGCATCATCGCTCTCCAACTGAGTTCCAGGTTGCAAGAAGGCAGCAATTGCAGGCAAAAGCAGAAGACCGGTGAGAGTCTGAGGCGAATCGGCGTAGACAGTGGTTGCACAGAGGATTGTGCAGCATTGCAGGAGGAAATCCACGAAATAAGCCTGGACGCCGTACGGCTTGAAGAAACTCTGTTTCTTCTGCAGAACACTCCAGACGAAGACAGCAACCTATGGGCAATTGTTAGACGCTATGTGGCAGCTGCGGACAAGGGTAGGCGAGCATACGGGAGCCAAGAAGGTCAGGATGTTGATCTCCCAGATGCCACCGCCCTGCAGGTCGGTGACGGAGGACTTTTTCTCCGCCTTGTAGTCTGGCGTCATTTTGGCGAGTGTCGACGGTTAATTGTTGTGCAACTTGCAACGAGAGGAAGGCAGGCCAGGAAGATTTGCGGTCTGCGGCTTTTTCATCCGGCCCCGTGGCCAACGCGCGCTCGCAGAAGCCAGGAGAAGCTGGCTCAACAGCTGGGTGGGGAAATCTCGGAGGGCATTGGCGTATGGAGGAGGTTTGGTCAGCAACAGGCTTGCCGCGAGCCGAGAGAGATTGGAGTTTGGAGATTGGACGTGGAGGAGCCGACTTCACCTTGTGTTTGTGTTTGTGCATATCCTCGTCCCTATGCATGTCCTCGTCCATGTCCATATGCACATCCAGCCGCCGCCTGCAGTGCGACGATGCTGCATCTCACTGTAGCCTGGTGGCACAGTACCTGCAGTGGCCACATCGAACACGGAGATTTGTGCCATGGTCGAGACGGGATGCTGCATTGTGCGTGCTACAAAGGCGCCATGCATGTGGGGTAGATGTTGTTGTTCGCAAGAGTACTGCTGGTGGGAAAACGAGATGTCGATGTTACTGGTCATGGCCACGCGAGACGAGTTGTAAGTGAGCAGAAGCACATGGCATCTTTGCTGAGGGTGATGTAGGAGCCTGAATGTCAGGTATAATGAATCAGATATTTTGTGCGCCGAAGAGAACAGACAAGGCCTTCTTCTTTCGCGGTGGGAAGAGCACGATGCACCTCTTCCATCGCGTGTCCGTTCGCTCTTGCCGTTTGTGTTGACACGCTCTTTCCATGGGCGAGGTGAGGGTAGGTAGCGTGCGTCCAACCATGTCCCCGTCTTGAGCGCGCATCTTTTTCCTCGCCTTCACCAACACATCCATCTTGCCTCTCCACTCCTCGCATCCACGTTATTCATTCTGTCCATCGTCCGACCGTCTCCGCTCAACACTAGCAACGCAGCCCTCCTGGAGAAGCGTGGCCGAGGCATTGTACGGCATTGCACCACCTCAGACCTCACCTCACGCCGCCACGATGCCGCTCGCCGAACGTGACGTGAACACGCAGCGCCAGCGACCTCTCACACCCGGCGAACGCTTGCATACCGCCGCATCCGTGACCGACGAGAACGCTGGCCCATCTCTTCACATCGCACGCGCACACGAGGCTCCCACTCGCCAACAACGCTTTCTCATGCCCACTAAAGCTTCTGCGGCGAAGAAAACTCCGTCGCCAACTACTGTTCAGTCTCACACGCAATCCCATCCAGGCAGGAACACTCCTCAATCTCAAAAGCAGAGTTCGAAGATCCCTCGTCGCAACCTTGCCACGCCTACCTTCAAGCCCGCATATGATCCGCCTATCAGTAAACGGAACTTGTCCGCCGCCAACGACTTCAACTCACGCTCAGAGAGGGCGGTCGATTCTCTATCTGCTTCGCCTTGTCCTCCCAGCTCTCATCAAGCTGTAGATGACCGATTGCTGGTACGTAGGCTTACTTGGCCATTTTCCCGACTTGCATGTATACTCACATGGTGAACAGATTGCTCACAACGTTTCCACATACACGTGCCACCGCGATCCGCTCGAAAAACCCTTGCCATCTCGACCTATCGCATCTCTTGCCTACGTGCCAAGCCCTTCGCGGGACAGTCGTAGCTTGCTTGACGCAAGTGAAAGACCTCTTCGGCTTTCCGTCGCTGGGTCTGAGCGCGACTGGCCCACTTTGACCCCAACTTCCAAATCTACCCCCATGCTCTCATCACAACACGAAATGGCTGACACGACACGCAACTCGGCACGGCTGTCTGCCAGTGCTTCCTCGATTCCTCCTATGCCAGAGGCTATTAACCCACAAACAGACAACAGCAAAGACATCCATTCTGGCGACCTGGAACTGACAAGATCTTCCATGACCTCGTGCATCACCACGTCAGAAGCCGCATTCGACGCCGAGTCACCAGATACATCTTGGCAAGAAATGCAGTGCCAGACACCGGACATGGGTGCTTCTGACAGCACGAGCCTACTCCATTCCCCACGCAAGAGTTCTCTCACGACCCCTCAGAGCATTTCTTCGCCAACAGAAAGATCACAGAGCACCGGCCCTGAAGTTTCTGGGTCCCCAACCTTCGCTCGAGACATCTTCGAAGCATCTCGACCACACAGTCCATCCCCTGCAAGCTTCTCGCGACCGCGGCCGACTAGCTTTTCGCAGGCTACCAGTGGCATGTCACCGCCTGCGGCGTCGATGGAAGCGACACCGGCCAAATCCGAGAAGACGGCTTCACGCATTCCGTTACCAGATCAGAAGAAGGCGACTCTGGTAGACATCAAGACACGCAGAACCTCGAGTATCCCTGTGCCAAAGTTTGATAGAGGACTCAGCTTTGGCGGACGACGTATCGATTCGCCCGATCCTTTGAAAGTTCTCGATCATGGCATCAGACGCCGTCAGCTCCAGAGAGCAAACACAGGCGGCAGTGCTTCTACAGCCAGCACTGTCCCCACTAGATTCCTGGAAATCAACACACCTCCCATTGATCGTAGCAAGGCAAACACTCCGGAAAGTACGATGGGCTCTACATCGGAAGAGGAAGAAGAGATAACCACTCCTTCGGATAAGCCGACACACTTCGTCAAACATGGGTACAAGCCGAAGCACGTGAGCCGAGCCTCTGGTAGTCATTACGCTGGAGCTACCTTGAAAGTATACGACGAGGCAGAAGTTGTACTAGGCAGACCTCCTCCTTCCAACAGCCCCTTCACCGGTCCTCTTCAAACCATTCCATCGCAGTCTACGCTCCCGCTCCAGGCAATTTCCAATCGTGGCAGCCTGGAGCAAGACTCACATCAAAAAGTTGTCATCAAGCCCACGGAATTTCTGGCCTTCGCGCAACGCCTGTCCGTGCTTGAGGACTCACGCGATCTGTTCGCTGCCGACAGATATAATCGAGCGAGTCTGATTGGCAGTGAAACCAAATCTGAACTTGTCGAGTTACTTCGTGAAGCCGAGCACGAGGACGCGTTGATCAGCCAGTGCGGAGCTAGAGGTCTCGATGCGGAGACGAAAGCAGAGATCACAAGCACACTTGGTATGCTCGAAGGTAGATGCGGACCAGCTAACACAACAGTCAACCTCGATCATCTGTCTCGTATGTTCGGACGGTTGAAGACAGGATTCGAGAAAGCCCCCAAGAGCGCCGCATTTGTCGAGGACGCCACTGTAGCGGAGCGCTTCTTAGCGAGACGAGAGAGCGTTGCGAGCACGAGCTCCACTGCTGACGCCCATGACAAGGTGAATGGAGTCTTTGCGACGCCCCCTGCTGCTTGCAAGGATGATGATGCAGCGTCTCAGCTCTCGAGAAGCAAGACTGTGGCCAGTAAATGGTCCTCAAGCACCGCATCTGCCAAAGAGCGCCCACTGCCTTTCACAAGCACATCGCGACCGAACACCTTCGGAATGGAGTTCGGTGACATCCCACCAACGCTGCCGCCCAAACATCTGGCCAATGGCAAACCCAAATCAATAGGTTATCCGTCGCGTACACCAGTAAAGGCACACCGCTTGCTCGGTACTGAGCAGGACATTCGTCCCCACAAAACAGCTACTCGTCGAGAGTCCTCGCCTACACTGGGCACCAAGATTCCTGGATCAGTGCGTGCTGCACGTGAGAAAGCACGGGATGCTGCAGGTAGTCGCGTGAACAAAACAAGCTCAACCAAGGTGGAGAAGCTGCCCACTTCGAACACCAAAGTCATTAACTTGTCAGAGGATCCTCCAAGGGGACGCCTGTCGTATGCAGAGAAGCCGGGCTCCGGTAGTTCTACAAAGGTAATCGAACCATCATTGTCATATACGCCGATACGCTAACATGTTCAACTAGGTCCCTCGTTCTCGTTCAAAGAGCCGTTACGTTTTCGACAAACTCAATGGGCTCTTCTCAGGCCGTCGCGACAAACGCAACAGCCAGCTTCCACCTGTTCCTCCAGTCAAGGACAGTCTTGATCATGAGGAGCTGATCCATGCGTCAAAGGAGGTGCGCATCAACTCACTCGGCAGTCCTTTACTGAAGGATGCCAGAGTCCCACCTCTGACAAAGATGCCCACCATTTCTCCTCCCGTCGACAAAGTTCATCCTGCACTTCGTGGCCCTCCTTCATCAATGTCTGTGGCTCCCAGCAGAGTCACTGTCGACAGCGACGCCGACTATGACGGGAGACGATCGCTACAAGGCTTGTCCGAAAAGATTCTTGGACGCGCAATGAAAGAGGGCGACCCGGCGAAGAAAGAGCGCCTCCTTAGCTTCGCAAAGGTAAATATCATTTCTGTCCTTTGTGATGATGTATCATTCATTGCTGACCAGCCATCCAGGTTTTGAACGACTCTCTAATTAGCGCTCGTGAAGCCCAGATTAGCGCCGAAACTGCTCAGACAGGTAACACCCATGATTCAAACCCACTCAATGATAGTGCCTGACTAATCTGCTCTGCAGCCGCCCATAGCGCCCAGCTCTCGTATGAGATGACTATGAAGAGCGTGGCAATGCTCCATCGTCTGGCTTCTGGTATGAACCGACGTTAGTGTCGTCTGAGCTCATTCTCGCGGCAATGAACGCTGCATCATCAAAGCTGTTGATGTAGCAGCCATGTCTTCGACCAGGCAATATTGTTGGACCTTGCTTTTTTCTTCTACTGTAGCAATATCGATATCCATTTGGACTGCACAAGCTTCCTCGCGACAGCGATATGGTCAGTAAAGTCAGACAGGGACCAGCACTCAGAGCAGTATAGCATGAAGAATCGACTAGCGTGGTCGCGAGAATTGATACCACAAAATATGGGTATTGACGCCGTCATTGGTTTCCACCCCAATCCTTACGTGTACCAGTTGTTGGTCTAAGAATTGTCGTCTGCTGTGCAGTGCTACCATAAGCTATGTACATGGGAAGTATCACACGTGCCACTGAGGCCTTTCTCAATCTCCGTGTCAAAAGCCTATGACGCTACTGCACCTGCGTAACCCTGATAGTTAGAATGATCCTCCTTCAATAGGATCGGCAGTTCATCCTCAACCAAGCTCTCCTTCCAGCCCTTCTCTTTTGGCTTCCAGCCCAGCTCCCTCAATCGAACAGCACGACTACGGCTGTTCATACCAATAACAGGCCCCGTAAACTCAGGCCCGAAGACATCGCCATAAGTCTCCACAGGCATCTCCCTGGGCGTCGGATCCTTAATCTTACCCTCAGCGTGCAACACAGCTCCAATAGCAGCGACCATCTCGCCCCAGCTCGGCTCGTTTTCGCCCGAGTTCTCGCAGAAGAAGTAAGGATTCTCATCCGAAGGCTTGGACTCGAGGTGATGCAGGACAGTAACGAAGCCGCGCGCAAGATCGGCCACGTGAATGTTCGACCAGACGGATTTGCCTGCGCCAACGTGCGCGGGATAGCCGTGCTTGAGCGCCCAGCGGGCGAGCGTGGGGAGTTGGATGGTCAGGCGGCCGTGGGAGGTGCCGTAGATGAGGGGCGGGATCATGATGGCGATTTGAGCTTTGTTGCCGAGGGCTTTGCGGGCGTTGAGGATGGTCAGGTCGATTTGTCGGTGCGGGGCGGAGTCGGAGAGGGAGTCGATCTCGCTCTGCGCGTTATCGTGGTATATCTTGTCGGATTTGAAGGAGCCGTGGGCATTGTCGTCGAGCAATGAGGTCCCCGAGGTATGGATGTAGATGATTGGCTCGCCGCGGTCTGCTTTCTGTTGCACGCCTTGCAGGACTGCTTGCACGCTGGGCAGGTCATCGGCGGTGGCGGTGTGGAAGACGATGTCGCTCTTCGATACATTCTCGGCAATGAGTTTGGCATCGTGGAGGTCGCCGATGACTGCTTCGGCGCCGGATTGCTTGAGACCGTCTGCGTGCTCCTGGCGGCGGACGAGACCGGTTACTTTGTAGCCTTCTGCTACGAGAAGGTCGAGGACGGTCCAGCCGATTAGGCCAGGGCCCACGATGAAGACGTTCTTGCCGGTTCCGGTTGACATTGTTGGGTGACAGGCTTGCTTGTAGGGTGACGGTTGAATTTGTGCTTTCAATTGTATACTGTAGTGGTAGTTTCTTCCTTCTTATAGCACTGGGAGACGTCTAATTGATTACAAAAGATGAAAGTATCAGAGCATTGAACTGGAGGTGGTGAAGAACGGCATAGCCTGATGTGGGCATGCCGCCAATGAGATATGTAAGCATTCGTCGAGGTGACGTTATAAGGTTGTCTTCAGAAGTGGGGATGCTCTCTCGGCGCCGATCGAACGTGGACCATCTCGTTGCGATGTTTCGATTCTGAATCACCTTTTAATGATTGTTCATTGAAATTAGATGCCTTTGAATTGCGAGAGAAGGTGTGCTTAACCTTCTGTATGGTACCGTTCTTGAGCAGCTTGCCAAATTGGCGCGAATCAGCGGCAAGCATGCTCATTCCTAGATCTGAATAAGCTGGTATCAGCGTATTGAGTCAAGATATCAGGCACGCTCTAGTATTACCTCAATGGTCGTCCTCGTTAGAACAGAGGCTACACCTTTTGGTACCACTCTGAGGTCTGTGATCGCTCTACGAGAACTCTTTGCTCCTATGGTATCAGTGATGTGCAGAAGTCTGTATGTCAGCAGCTATTTCAGTGTCCCTGCACTACCTCAGGGCGTGAGGAGAGTGATGAGAACAGAATGTCCATGATACATATGTCCTCCGATCCGGAGTGTACGCGTTCAGGAAACGCCGTAACGATTCAGGTGTTTTTGTCTGTAACATGATTCTCCATCTTGCTTGTTCCCTCAAAGTCGGCATTCGCTTCGTCGGCTCGGCTGATTGCTTGATGGCGGGATTCGACCGCTCTGGTGACGAGCTTCAGATCACGGGCCAACCAACCGTCGCTATCGCTGGACAACTCACAACCACTTCAACCGCAGTCACGCTCACGTACGGTGCTATGGAATTCCCAGACCACATCAGACTAATAGGACCCTGAGCTGGCCTCACAAACTTCCTGCCCACACTAGACCAATCGACACAACAGCACGACCAACCACCATGGAAGGCATACTGGCGGCGCACGAGCAGCTTGAGAAGCGAGGCAATCTCGCAAAGACCATCCAAGATGTACAGAAGACCATCGAACTCTTGCAGGCTGCCAGAGATTCAGTCGCAAGTGATCCAGACACAGCGGCTCTCACCATGGCCAAACTGAAACAACCCGTCAAGCAATCATTCGACAAGCTCGACGACGATCTTAAAGAGGTGAACAAGGGACTGAACCAATATTCCAAAGCGCTCGATAAGAAATTCAAGAAGAATACTTTACCCACTGCCTCGACGATGCCGCTCGCGGAACAACCGGATCTGATCAACCGAGCGATCGTCATGCACCTCTTGCGAGAGGGCAAGTTCGAAGTCGCAAACACACTTGTTTCGCAGCTGAAGGAAGCGCGCGCAAACGAAGACGAACGACTATCAGATAGACGACCGCGACCTATAAGCAATGTTGGTGACGCAATCAAGAGCTGGGTCCAAGAGCTTGCACACCCCGAGGCATGGGAGGAAAAAGGTGGCATGGAAATGGGCACATTAGCCGGACCGGAGAGAGGCTGGCTGCAGAGAAAATTCACAGAGATGTACCACATTCTGGAAGCCCTGCGCAATCAACACGACCTTGGACCAGCCATCGAATGGGCGCGGATACACAGCCGTGAGCTTGAGCAGCGAGGCAGCAACCTGGAATTCGAGCTTGGACGTCTGAAGTTCGTAGAACTTTTCACGAACGAAGATGTCATGTCAGATGACCAGTGGGCAGGACCAACTAGGGCTCTGGAATATGCGCGGGCAGTTTTCCCAACCTTCAGCTCACGATACGTGCGCGAGACATCCAACTTGCTCGGCTCACTGGCATTCTCTGCGAATCTCGAGGGCTCTCCATACGAAGCGCTGTTCTACAACCAGACAGCCTGGGAAGAGGCGAGCACGTCTTTCACACGAGAGTTCTGCGGCTTGCTCGGCTTGTCGGAGAACTCACCACTGTATACGGCTGTCACGGCTGGCGGAATTGCTCTGCCTGTTCTGGAGAAAGTTGAGCGTGTTATGGCCCAGACTAGGGGACAATGGACCAGCGTCAACGAGCTTCCCGTCGAGACACCGCTGCCTCCTGCTTTCAGATTCCACTCGATCTTTGTTTGCCCAGTCAGCAAGGAGCAAGGAACAGATACAAACTGGCCGATGATGTTGCCATGTGGGCATGCGCTAGCAAAGGAGAGCTTGGAGTTGCATGCCAGAGGAAAATCGTGAGTTCATCCATACCATATCTTCTTTTCGATCCCTCACTGACCTTTGTACAGGAGGATGAAATGTCCTTACTGCCCGGTGGAATGCTCTCCCAAGGATGCTCGACGACTTTTCATTTAAATTTACGATGATGAATGATCCCTACTACTACCGTTGCCACATGCGAGCTGAATACCTTGCTCGAGCCGTGGCGCCCCGACGTGTATATCGATAGTCTTTAACGTACTGCGATAGACCTGATGGGTCACAACTCTTGAGAGCACGGGGACGGGTGCTCCATCGGTCGGAATTTGGCTCTACGCCCTGTGTATGCACGACTTTCTTCGAGAACATCAGAGATTAGCGGAGGTCCTACCCTAACAGCTGCGGCATTGTGAGTCTCCGCACTTAATGGTCTTTTGCAAAGCGCTCGGGTCTAAGATTCTACGAACAGTCGCCTATATCATGTATCGATAGGCAAATTCTTCAGCATCGCCCCTGTGAGCTCCGTGAAGTGGTCACGCGCCACGGCTGGTGGATTCTCAGAGATCGCCCAGGAAACGGTTGCTTGTGAGCTTGGTTGCATTTTGGATGTAGGACACTCATCACTGACGTGTATTCCGCTGCATGTGAAGCTGCCCGCTTGCAACACACACTGTTATACTTCCTGCCAAGCGTACTCTGCAGCTTAGTCGTACCGCAGTCTTCACACTTAATTGCGCAGCGCTTCAAGTCTCAGCGGTGTCGTATGAGAGTCGTTCAGGGTACACAGGAGGAGATACTAGCATGTGGGAATGCAGCTGTTGTTCTAAGTGATGCGCATTGGGCTTTATGCGGAAAGGATACCTTATCAAGCGCTCGCCATCCCACCGTGACGCTATTCTTTGCATTCAACTTTGGGAAGAATCATGCGAGTGACGGGAACCGAAGGAGAGATTCAAACATTAGCATGAGATGGATGCTTGATGCTTCGCATCTGGTCCAGGCTAGCGCAGTACGAAGCCGTTCGCTCCTTCCCTCACTCAGAAACCAGCCGCTCATCTTTCCTGCCGACTCATCACTCCGACCTCCGCACATCTTCCCACCCCCAACTGACACAACCATTCGAAGGCGGCGTGTTCACGCCTTCTCGCCGACTGATACGCAAGTTCCACGCTGTTGTTGCCGTGAGGATCAGCCAGTGAGTTCCTCGTCTCCTCACACCGATGTCTCTCACTGACACGCTCACTTCCCAGTGATGTCGGCCACCATTCGCACACGCAGGCGTATCAAGTACACCGAACAGCCATTTCCAACGGCCAAAACCAGTGTCAGTGCGCAAATCAATGAGCAGCTCGAAAGCCACCTGTTCAGGATTCCGCGCGAGCTTCGCTCCAAGATCTATGACATGGTCTACCGAAACAACCTGCTCCCTGTTGATGTCGCCACGATGTTTTATTGCGATGGAGTCGACACTCCTCACTCGGCCGCGCTCGTTCTCACATGGTGAGTGGCGGCGGATGAACCTCATGGTGACCTGGTGCTGATCTATGCTCTTCGCTTCCTGCAGCCGTCGAGTTCGCGATGAGTGCCAGACCACTCTCGACCATGCCTCAAATGTGTATTGGCAAAAAGACTTTATCGTGAACGTCTACGAGCACCCTTGCATCTGGCGCTCACTGGACTGGCTGCCTAACAGCTTCATCGCGCATGTCCGCAAGTTCAAGGTGGTAATGAGCTTGCGAGGCATGCCTGTGCCACTCACACTGAGAGCGAAAACCGACGGCCAATGGCATCTGGACACCATCAGTCAACCCAGCAACGACGACGACGGCAAGTTGCCTTCGATCGAAGCGGATCTCAAGGAGAGATTGAAGGAATTGCAGGCTTCGAAAGATGCAAGCAAAGCATTCCAGCATGGCAAGTCGCACGACGCTGCTTTCAAGGCTTTCACTGGCGAGGGTCTGCGTCTCTTGCTTTCGATGTAGGCTTGCGCGGTCTCGTGTGGATGGGAAAAAGCCGCTGCCCGGATTGCTCAGTGCTGTCAGAGTTCGTGCAGAGTGCTCAGGTGATTGAGACTGTTTCGCTGGCTAGGCGTGAGGAAATGTCGAAAGCATCAGGTACTCGAAGTTACGGTATGAGGGAAAACATGTGCACATCAAAGGTGCCAATCACCGCAATGGAACAGAATTACCGCTCTTCAACCCCCCCTGGGTGATCTATGTTGGCGCGCATATGAACATCTGCACTCCATCACGAAACCATAACAATTCGACAAGCGAACCATATTTTACGTACGATTACCCATCAGCCCATCTCGCTGTTCTCATTAGACGTAGCCGGTATAATAAAATGCATACCTGGAAATGTTTGCGACAGTACAATCACAAATGGAACACGTGTCTCGACGCAGTACCTCCAAGCACAGGTTCGTAGACCATTGAGGTATTCAACGTATTTAGACCTCTGGAACGAACTGAGAGGAGCTCGCTGTCCGTGCTCTTCGCTCGCTCGCTGATGTCTCGATGTGATCGCGCGGTCGGCGGGCTTTCGGGAGCTTGAGATGACGTCTTCGCGTTCTTTCCCAGCCGCAATCGCAGGTACATCTGTAGACTTTGATGAGTGCAGACGCTCAACCGTGATTCTTGCATCAACCCCATCCCACATCTCCAATCATGTTTTCTTCAAAACTCTTCCGCCCGGCACAGCAGCTGTCCAAGGTACGTGTTATCTGCCTCGTGTGCATAGCCAATGGCTCGCGCGTCGACATGCAACGCTCACTTGCTGACTGACCACCTTTCAGCACGTCCGACACTACGCCTCCGAGGCACCCAAGGCTGCTGGCAACAATGGCTTGATCTACGGTACTGCCGGCGCCGCTGCTCTCGGTGCTGGTTACTGGTACTCTGCTGGACGCACACCCCAGGCCGACGCTCCTCCTTCGAGCAACGAGCTCAAGAACGTCCCCGCTCAGGCTGGCGACCGCGCAGTCAAGTGCTTCACCGGAGGCGACCAAGGCTTCATTAAGCTGCCCCTCGACTCCGTGGAGGTCATCAACCACAACACCAAGAAGCTGCGCTTCAAGCTGAACGAGGAGGATGCCGTATCCGGTCTCAACGTCGCCAGCGCGCTCATCACCAAGTACAAGGGCCCTGAGATGCAGAAGCCTGCCATCCGCCCCTACACTCCTGTTTCTGATGAGGACACCCCCGGCTACATCGACTTCGTCGTCAAGAGGTACCCTGGCGGCGTCATGTCCGAGCACCTGCACAGCATGACTCCCGGCCAGTCACTTGAGATGAAGGGCCCCATCCCCAAGTACCCTTGGGAGGCCAACAAGCACGACCACATCGCCCTGATTGCCGGCGGCACCGGTATCACTCCCATGTACCAGCTCGCCCGCGCCATCTTCAAGAACCCCGAGGACAAGACCAAGGTCACGCTCGTCTTCGGTAACGTCACCGCCGATGATATCCTGCTCAAGTCCGAATTCGAGGAGCTCGAGAACAAGTTCCCCAACCGTTTCCGCGCCTTCTACGTCCTCGACCAGCCTCCTAAGGACTGGCCTCAGGGCAAGGGCTTCATCACCAAGGAGCTCCTCAAGACTGTCATTCCTGCGCCCAACGAGAAGGACGTCAAGGTCTTCGTTTGCGGTCCTCCTGGCATGTACAAGGCTATTTCTGGCAACAAGAACAGCCCCTCCGACCAGGGTGAGCTTAGCGGCTACCTCGCCGAGCTTGGTTACAGCAAGGACCAGGTCTTCAAGTTCTAGATGTTGAACATCTGTTGTAAATACATAGAACGAGCTGTAAAATATATAGAGCTTTGGTTGTCAATATCTCCTTCGTCAAAATTACATTTGCCAACAGGTGTATGTGTATTATTAATCCTAGAGATAAACGTAGGCACACGCCAACAAGCCAACTGTTGATCAAGGCTTGAGATCCGGTGGACGATTGGGGTGGCGAGGTAAGTTATCCGGTCTTCAACTGAACACTTCCGGTGGAACGGTGGGACAATATAGACCTATCTTCCAGCGATCGGCATTCCACCGGCATCGGTCATCCACAGGAAGTACAGATACGCGTTGGAAGTTTGTGAAGAGGTTTTCTATGTGAAATATCATCATGTCCAGTAGACCGGTCAATGGCACTCATTTACTGGTCCTTCAAAGAGCGAGATTATCTCTATGGGCGTTACACTAGTCGAAATATTCTTTTTCGGCCGTAGTAGCACGCAAGAAGTATTGACATAGTGACTGCTTTGACACAAACTTATGCTCAGCGACCGTACCTCCCAAGCTCCCCATTGATCCGAGCTCTGCATGAAGGACCGAGCTTATCACAGATTAGGTCAGATTTCAAGCGTGATGAACCGATGATGCTGATCGCTGCCCTGGGGCACACCACGGCTCAGACGGCAATATCTTTCACGGTTCTCGTTACCGGGAGATATGACGGCCACATAGCGAAGGCTCGCCGCAAAGACGTCTATTGGTAAGTGCAACATATTCCTCTTTCTATCTCGCCTGTTTTCGTCTGCTGCATTACACCACCTTTTCTTGTTTGGCGTTGGTGCTTTGAATAGATCGCCAACAAGCTGCTACTTTCTTAGCCCGTCTCAATGCAGTCGGTCCTTCAATACCGGCGCTTTCGTGCTGCACTCAAATCACAACTCACAAGGAATGATGGGCGTGTCGAACAACCCTTACCACGTGAAGAAGACATCGGCAACAAACAATGGTCCTTGCCTGCAGCATCGAGCGAAACGACCTCAGAGCAGACGAACACGGAGCAAGGTCATGTTTTGAGGGACATCAGTGAAGATAGCAAAGAGAAAGAAGAGGAGGAACAGGAACCACCAGAGGAACTCGACGAAAGCATAGCAGAGAAAGAAGAGCACGAAGGCATACCGGAGAATCATCTGTCTCGATTCTCAACCCAACAAAGCGAAGGCACGGCTCTCGGGAGGGCGCTCACCGGTATCGAAGTACGGCGGCGCAAAACACACGAGGGTGGAGAAGGAAATGTGTTCGTCGTAGGATTTGAAGGACCAAATGATCCCATGAATCCAAAGACGTGGTCGCGCACCAAGCGCTTCGCGATTACATTTTCTGTGGCAAGCATAGGCTGCGTGGTTGGTCTTGCATCTTCGATCGACTCTAGTGCCGTTCGGGAAGCGTCTGCAGAGTTTGGAGTGTCCGAGGTCGTGGAAAGCATGGCAACGGGTCTCTTCCTTATCGGATTTGGAGCCGGAGCTCTATTTGCTGGGCCTTTCAGCGAGACTCTTGGAAGAAACCCGGTGTACATCGTCACTTTGGCACTCTACATGATCTTTGTTATGGCCGCAGCACTGTCGCCCAATATCGGCGCGCAACTGGCATTCAGATTCATTGGAGGTTGCTTTGCTGCGACGCCGCTTGTATGCGCGGGTGGCACCATAAGTGATCTCTGGACACCCATGGAAAGAGTTTATGCGTTTCCCATATTCGCTGTCGCTGCGTTCGCAGGTCCTCTGTTTGGGCCAGTCATCGGTGGCTTTATTGTACAGAGTCCTTACCTTTCATGGCGTTGGGTCGATTGGATGACTTTGATCATTTCCGCTGTGGTGCTGGGTATTATTGTTTTTCTCCAGCCTGAGACCTTCCCACCGATCTTGCTGAAATGGAAGGCTCAGCATCTTCGAGAGCTGACCGGTGACGAACGGTACCGCGCGGAGATTGAGATCCGATCGGAGACCTTCATGCAGCGTCTTGGGACAGCCTTGTATCGGCCGTTTCTGCTCACGGCTACTGAGCCTATCATCATCCTCATTGCGTTGTACCTTACGGTTGTCTACATTGGTAAGCATTAGTTAAATCCCAGTCCTTTTCGCATTTACTAATCACAGACGCAGTGCTCTTCACCTTCCTTGAAGGCTACAACTACATCTTTGCCGAAATTCATGGTACCTCAGAAGGAATTACAGGGCTTTGTTTCCTGGGCATCATAATCGGCCTCTTGACCTCTCTGGCCCTCGTGCCGTTGATCTACTCTTGGGCAAAGAAGGAAATGGTAAAGATGGAAGAGCAAGGCCATTCAAAAATTGCGCCCGAGTTCCGTTTGTGGTTCTCTATGCTTGGAGGCTCCATCGCGATTCCTGTCAGCCTTTTCTGGATGGCGTGGACGTCTCGACCAGACATCTCAATCTGGAGCCCACTGGGTGCGAGTGTCTTGTTTGGTTATGGCATTTTGTGCATCTTCATCACAAGGTGTGTTTCGTTTGGACTGCTTACTGCGTCGTCAACAGCTAACAAATTTCAGTTATCAATACATCATTGATTCCTACGAGATATACGCAGCCAGCGCACTTGCGTCGGCGACGATGATTCGCTACGTTGCTTCAGGCGGAATGGTGATTGTTGCTACACCGTTCTATAAGAACATGGGCGTACCATACACGTTGACGATTATGGCTTGTCTGAGTGCTTTGATGGCCCCCGTGCCGTTTGTGTTTTACAGGTACGGACCTTGGATTAGAAGCAAGTCGAGACATGCAATCAAGCCATGATTGCTTGCCCGCGTTTGGAGCTTGCGTTATATAGCACCCGCAAATCTGTTTGTGTACGCATACT
The DNA here is from genome assembly GCA_001553865.1 of Cladosporium sp. BSL10. NCBI lineage: Eukaryota > Fungi > Ascomycota > Dothideomycetes > Cladosporiales > Cladosporiaceae > Cladosporium > Cladosporium sp. BSL10. Next base: position 114,192 of record LJJI01000056.1, read on the forward strand.
GCTCAGATCCGATCTTGCGGAGATTAGGACTTTGTAATCAAGATGTCTCGAACTGAGCGATGTAAGCGGTTGTTCCTTCACACATGGTCAGTAGCATCAACGTCAGTTGCCGACAAGGCATTTGAGTTGAGCTTCAACAAATCCAATGGCATCCCCATTTAGAACTCACACACCATAAATGATGATATCACCCCACTTGAAATACACATGCAGCTTGATGCAAAGGGAGCTGTGCCTGCATTGAGCTGCATGCGACGTCGAAATTGTGTGCGAGATACCCATATGTTTCGTGCAAAGTCCGCCTGCAAATGGGCATTTTTGATTCCTGGAATCATAGAGATATCTCATTTAATCGACTACCACCTCCAAGCTCTCCCCAGCGCTCCACTGTTTGGGCGAGAAATCGAGTCTTGCTTGACCCAGAGTGACGCAAGTCAGTCAGTCCACGGCGGCGCAACCGCGGTCAAACAACGCATCAGCTTCAAGTCTCTGAACTCTAACTACATCACCTCAAGAGCTCTACGAACATCATCTTGTGAACACGCGACATTCACCACTTCTCTCAAACCAATCACCCTCAAAACCGCAAACATGGTCTACACTCTCGTCGTTCACCTCTACGCCAAGGATGATGCTGAGTGCATCAGCAAGCTCGTCACCAAGCTCCAAGAGGCGAGCCAGGTCTACAGCAATGACAAGGAGACCCTTGGCTGGTGAGTAGATGAATTGTTGTCGACAAAGTGGCGAAGCACCCCGCTGACATAACTCCCAGGTTCGTGATGCAGGACCACAAGGACCCGCGTGCCTTCACCATTGTTGAGCGTTACGAGAACGAGGGCAGCCAGAAGTGAGTACACGAAACGGACCCTATGCTTACAAGATATGCAATGAAGCATTTGGTACTAATGCTACGCGATAGGTACCACCTCGAGAACCCGTACTGGCAGACTTTCGACAAGTACGTCATTCCTTTGCTCGCCAAGGACATGGACCTCCGCCGCCTTAACGAGCTCGACACTACCGAGCAGGTCCGCGTTGAGCAGGACTCTGAGCTCTGGGAGAAGGTCAAGAAGCACCAGACCTACTAGATTTTTGTTGCTCCGCTGAGCACAAGGTCATGATCCGGGTTTAGCCCAAGGAACGCGAGATGAACGAATGGCAGCTGACGTGAAAGCTGTATGAAATGAACATGCAAAGACTCTCGCAAACTCCATTTTACAATGAATTTTTTCCAATTTTGTGAGTACTGTTTTCCAATACTGGGTTTCCGCGGATATTGTTTCATCTATATATGCTGGGATCTGAGCCCTTTATGAACGAGCGACATGATTTACTAGTTTTCGTAAACGTATTGCACCTCGCAATCTTCGTCGTCATCAGATTCATCAATGGGCGCAGCAGCAGAGGACTGGGCGGAAGGCACAGAAGTCACGCCGGTGGCTGAGCTTGCGACGTAAGAGTCGGATGACGCTGCCTGCACTGATGCTGATGAAGACGGAGTGGAAGAGGATGCAGCTGAGGATGCCTCGACAGAAGAAGCAGCTGCGGATGAAGGCGCAGCATCATCACTGTAAGGATGTTAGCGAAGTCAGAAAAGGCTGTAGAAGGACATCACGACTTTACGGAAGTGGGCGTCTCTCCGGATCTGACGCAACCAGTCTTGTCTGTGAGAGCCTTCGGGCAAGTAACCTTCTCCCAGTCGACCTTAGGGTTGTCGGCGCCCTCGAACCAGTCTCCGAAGCGGAACTCGCAGCCAGACTGGAGAGCCTTGGGCAACTCAGAGCAAGTATCGCTGCTAAGACCGCCGTACTGTGCGCCCCAGCCGGAGGACGGAGCTCCCCATTGCTTAGTACAAGCGTTGTAAAGGCCTACACCACCGCCAGGGATGGCAAGGTCGAACTGGCCCTCTCCAACGTCCGCGCCCACATTTGTCGCCTGCACGATCATTTTCTTGCCAGCAATGGAGGTAGAAGTGAAGGTGAGCCTGGAAGTTTGTCAGAACAATGCCTATCATATGGACCCCGGGGAGAAACATACTGGTAGCAAGAGCAGCAGGTGTCCGACTCACTGCCGCCAGCGGAAACAGCAGCGAAACCGTAAGCGAGATCATCGGAGACGACCCATGGTGACTGGTCGGAGCACATGTGAGCATCGCCGCCGTCGCAGGAGGATGCAGCGTTGAAGTCGGTCAGAGGAGAGTCATTCTTGTCGCAGACGGCGACTGGGCTCGAGACATCAGCCTTACCGGGCCATGAGCACGATCCCTTGCAGCAATCCCTAGAAAACCGTTAATGCCATCTCGTTGGGTTAAGGAACCATTTTGTTTACCAGTAGCGAGTTGTAGTTCCAGAGCCAGAGGTCGACTGGGCGCTCGAGACTGAGGCAAGGCCGGTGGCCAGGGCGAGGAATACAAGGCTCTTGATGGAAGAAGACATGGCGGACTGTGCTGTCTGTTGTATATTGGAAAGATGTCTTGTCAGAAGCAAGCTTTGTGAAGAGAGAACGGACAAGGTAGGGCTGATAGTGAGATACTCTGCTGTATATATAAGCTGTATACCCCAGCGACCTTAACAGATTAGATTCGCGGTCGTTGTCACAGACAGATACGATTGCAAGGCTAATCGGCAATACATGCTCCATATATTCATATAGGCGATACACCCCAACAAGCTTGTATCCCCACGTGGCTCGAGACGAGCAGATTCACCGCCGGGGAAGTCCAGGCTGTGCGGATCGCCATCGACGTAGTGTGTTGAAGAGGTCTTGGTGATGACGAAGGCTCGGGCCTTGTCTCCAAGTAGTTGTTACAGATTGACGGTCCACCACCTTAGCCGGCTTGGTCTAGAATTTTGGCTCCCGGCCAATGTTCCGTCTTGAAAATTGATCATTTCGCCCATCTTCAATCTTGCTCAGCGCTCATTTCGGATAGTCTGGAATTTGAACGTATACGAGTAAGAAGCGTTCTTGTTTGGGTTGACATAGGCGGGTCCGTGTGCAAAGCCCTTTGAACAATGCTTCAGGGCAAGGGCAGACACGCTCCTGTCATCTCAAATCCGGCTGACGCGGGAAGGGTCGATGAAACGCCTCGAAACTCGGAGATCCGAAGACCAAACATCACGCGTGTCAGCCAATTGGCAACATTGAGGCTGTGTGTGCCGTGAAGGTAGGGCATTCTCCTTTCATCAGATTACTGTTGCATGGAAAAGGCGTATTTCCAGCAGCCGCAGCGGACGTCAATGCCGTCATTTATGGCGCGTGAGAATCGGGACGATCAGCAAATTGACAGCAAGTGATGCCGGTGAAATAATAAAATGATAGCCAGGCTTGCTGGACTATTATGGAAGTTATTGCTTAGCTGTGAAGTCGCGTCATGATGCTGTTTTACAGTTGTGTTGTTGAAGGCGGCAGTGCCAAGCAAGGCGTCACCTGTGGCTTCTGAATGTCCTCAACTCAAACTATCAACAAACAACAGCAGTCTTGAGAATGGTAAATACCAGAAGCGTGAGGAAACACGCCGAGGACGTCTTTAAGGCCGAATTGTCAGATAATGATGAAAACCCGCACCAACAAGAAGTGCCAGATGCAAAAGGTGCCACAAGCTCAGTGGCGTTCAAAGCCTCACTGGAGCGTTTTCGCCACACAAACTCAGAGAATCATCAGCCTGAAGGAGAACAACCTCAAGATTACAAGCAAGGACGCAAGCGTCCAATAAGATCGATTACCAAACATGAAGAGTCAAGTGCTCCTGCTGCTTCGCCTTCACCGGCTAAACGACGCCGCCAAACAAGTAAATACGCCCCTCCATCCAAATACGCTCACCTTCCCACACTAGTCGATGTCCTCGAACCAAATTTGATCTGCGTTTTTGTTGGAACCAATCCCGGCATAAGGACTGCCACTTCTGGACACGCATACGCACATCCCAGCAACTTGTTCTGGAAGCTCTTACACTCATCCGGATGCACAGACGAGCGATTGAAGCCAGAACAAGATGTCGACCTCCCACGATTGTATAGTATGGGCAACACAAACATCGTCGAGCGGCCATCGAAAGACGCCGCAGAACTCAGCAAAGCGGAGATGGATGCCGGTACACCAGTCCTTGAGGACAAGTTCCGGAAGTATCGTCCTGAAGCAGTTTGCATTGTGGGCAAAGGCATATGGGAAGCTATCTGGAGATGGCGGTATAAGCGACAGATCAGGAAAGAAGAGTTCCACTATGGGTGGCAAGATGATAAGGAGCGAATGGGCAAGTGTGAAGGCTGGGCGGGCGCGAGAGTTTTTGTGGCGTCGAGCACAAGCGGACTGAGTGCAAGTACCAAGCCACATGAGAAAGAAGCCATCTGGAAGCCGTTCGGGGAGTGGGTGAAGGCGAGACGAATAGAGAGGACGGCAGGAAAAAGGGAAGATGATGTGAAAGACGAGCCTGCCTTGGAAGAGTGACCCACTGGCTTATACATGGACTCCAATGCACTGTGTTCCAAAGAATGGCATTCGATGTGCCGCACTTGCCATTGAGAGGCTTTGATTGTCCTACTCCGACCTATTGTGGCCAGCACAATAACATCGTTACCTGCAGATAGGAGAATAGGGACACTCACTGATGAGAAGTGATCGTACTGCATAGCAATTCTCTTGAAACTGCATCTTGGGAACAGCCGAGCTCCCACAAGATCTCTCGATCTCACCGGCTTAACCTCAAATATTCCACCCTAACACTTGACCAACGGTGCAGTCCGGGCTTCCAGCTCTGCGCGATCATTTTGAGTCTCCACACATTCGATGTCCTTCAATTTCAGCTCCGGATTGGCCATTTGCCCCAAATCGCTTTCGGACAGCGTACGTCGCAGAGCATGCGAGCTGCGTGCAGGCGACTCCGTCAGAGTTGTTGGTGGCAGGAAACTGCTCTGATGTCGCTTTCCCTGCGGTGATACAGCAGTGCTGAACGTCGTCTCCGACCATCGCCTCACAGCCTGCTCGGGGTCGAGAGGAGGAAGACTGCTTGCCAAGCTCCTCGCTCGTCTCTTTCGTCGATATTTTATGAAGAGGATTGCGAATCCGAGTGCAAGAGCTATAATGAACAATGGTATGAGGACGGCTGCAACAATCGTGCCTCTTTTGGAAGAAGTCTGGTTCATTGCTGATGGAGTGGGCTTGAAGATCATCTTGGAACAGTAGCATCGGTTGGTCCAGTGGCACTTGATGGTCTCGCGGCAGGACTCGCTAGAGCAAGCCAGTCCAACGCCATAGGCTCACTCAGCCAATTTGGAAGGTAGTCCAGTACAACGTAGCTCTGGAAGTCTGTAGGCATAGCTTGGAACTAGGGTGGGGCCGTCCCTGAAGTGAACTGTCTGTACACGGCCGTGGCGAAGGCTGGAGATCCCCCGTTGTTCAACATCTGGACGGCGGCGGGGGCATGCTCGTTCAGGACACTCATGTAGTGCCATGATTGCGATCTCCTGTCTTCTCATGTCAGCGAGAACCACGAGAGTGAGTGACCGCTCGGCACACCTACGCGAAAGTCGCACTTCCAGCCACTGTTGATGTAACACCCCCAGAGCCCCTCGTGAGGACTAAAGCTGTGACGACTGTGGACGAAGATCCAAAGAGGTCTGTCGAATCCAACACAGCACTCATCCAACGCGATATGAAGTATGTCTGGACCGTCTCCGGTAACTGAGCCAGCCAGGAAGGCTTTCCGTGTTCAAACTCGCTCATCAGCTCTAAGGCAAAATTATTGCCAGCAGCGCCGCCAGTCGCGAAAAAAAGATCGGACAAGTCGGTGGGCATGGCTGTTGGGATCATGGACGCCATGGCAGACACATTCGCGTCCTCGGCAGAACTAGGCACAGTTAGGGCGGCAAAGGTTGATTTGAGGGATTGAATTCCACCCGCGCGTAGTCAGAATGTCCGAGAACGTGAAGTAGCCATTAGAATCAGTAGTCAGAATGACCACGGGTTTCGTTGTCCGTTGTTCGGGATCAGGCATGGCGACGGGGATTGCTTTCTTCCGGGATAAAGATGTCTAAGTCTTGTGGGTATTGACAGCGTTGAGCTACATCACAACCTCGTTCACCATACGGCATTAAAGGGGAAGCCTGCTCTTTGTATTGCAATCTGACGTTCCACGAGTTCACATAGTCGTTGGCGGTGCGAGGTACCACCGTCATACACATCGCCTGCCTTTTGCTCACGCACAAGATTACATGTATCATAGCAGGATATTAAGCAGGCATTGTATGCGTCAAGACGACACCAACATGCGACTACCCGTTGCGGGTGTTGCACCATCAAGCAAACATCAGTTCGAGCAACCGCACAAGGCCTGTAACTCCATTTCGGTGTTACAGAACGTGATAACGTGCTCTGAACTTCTAGGAACAGATCTCTCGATTGACGCTTGTCATTGATCTCCGGTGTAATTTCTCACTCGAACTATCAAACCGTCTGCTTAAAGGCCTTTGATAAGACCTGTGACTTGAGGTGTAGCAGACGCTTCTGTTGAGAACCGGGTCAAATTGATGGCCACGACCGGATCTGTCCCCTACCTCCACCATTTTTCACACTGTCCATCGCACCCTCTCCTTTTTACACGCGCCCGGTCTCTGTGCTGCCCACTCTCGCAAGACGAATCCTGCCATCCTCCTCTTCAGCCCTTCCATCCTCTTCTCCAGGCAAAAGCACTGCCTTATCAATCGCCACCGGCAAGCCCCGGTGCCGTCCCTTGATCATGACCGCACACAAGATCAGCTTACTCAAGGTCTGCCAACTACCACAGAAGCTGTACATGTCCCAAGGCACTCCGACCGAGATCCCAACGCACCCGTAGCCACTTACGATCTCGAACAGGAAGTTGAAGACGCTGAAAACGGTAGGATCCTCGCTGAACTTGCGTGATTCGATGATCATGATCAGGAAGAGGGCGAGGATGATGGTCCAGGCGTCGTGGGCGAGTTGAGCGCGAAGTTGGTGGCGGACGAAGGTCGTGTTGGATTCTTGTGGTCTGGCGTGATTAAGGCTCGAGGCCATGAAGCGTGCGCGAGAGAACCAGCTGCGTTGGGCATCTTCTTCGGCTTGAGGCATAGGCGTGCATGGTTTGTCGAGCTCGGAAATTGCGTCTTCGGCGTAGATTCCCAGGGAGCGTTCTTCGTATACGTTCGAGTTGCGCATCGTAATAACGACTGGATATACCGAAATATACACCATGACAACGTAGAGGACTTGCAAGCTGATCCGAAGGTCTGAAATCGTGACCACGAAGAAGCCACCTGAGCGGACAGAAAAGGCTTGGAACAGGCCATCGATCACGCGGACATTGATTGGCAATACACCATCGATCTTTGGATTGCCGATGTTGAGGATCTCGAAGGCAGCCCAGTCGATACCGTTGAGAGTGATGACCATGAGTAGAAGCCACCATGTGTGCTGGCTTGGGAAGAGGTTGGTGTAACATCGTCGAGGATGATCAAGCAGGAATCGGAGAGTAGCAGCACGCTCGCCCCATACTTCTCCATCGAGACGCTCGACGATCTTCAGCATGGTCCAGACAATCAGGCGGAGGAAAATCGGATAGCAGGTGTTTCCCGCTAGAATAAGAAAACCCATTGTGATGAGGAGATAGTAGCCAGTCTGAAAGGCCGTCATGTTGGCGTCGAGTAGAGACATGCCAGAGTTATCTTTGCGATGTTAGCTCGGATTTTCCGAATTGCAAGGATTATAACCACTCACTGAAAGCGGAGACGGCATTGAAGGCGCCCAACCACCACGGATCAAGTCCATTTCCTCGTGCTGTATCTGGGCGGTTGTAAGCCACCCAGGCAGCACAACCTAGACACCCGAGGAGCTGAAAGAGAATGTAGTATGCAGGGACAAGCCATGCAAGGAGAGCCACAGCACGGTATTCGTAGCCGCCGAGGCGTTCTCGCTCCTTAGCGGTGAGGCCGTGGAACTGACTGTTCCTAGAAGTCCAGCCCTCGGCAGCGTCAAAGCCGTGATCCGCGTCATCTTTGTCATTGCTGCCTAGTGCTCCATTGTGGATGACGCTCCGTGCAATGGAAAGATCATCCACACTGGTGATGTCCAAAGATGTACCAGGTCTGACGCCAACACCTAGCGTGCCGAAGCTCAGACGTGGTTTACGACGAGGAGATACTTGCGATGTGTTGCTGGGTCTGAAACGGGTGTCTCGGCTGAAAGTGAGATGGGGTGAATCCACCAAGTCCTCCGCGTCTCCGTCGACGATGGCACTCTCGAATTGAGACTTGTCGTTTTCATCTGTGGTCGAGGACATGCCTATGGTCGGAACTGTCTGGATGTTCTTCTCATCTTCATCGGTGAATCGATCACCCTTCGAGGTAGACGCTGCAGAGGGTCGGCGCATACTCCTGAGTTCATGCACGGAGGTCCGGTGCAAAGAAGTGGTGCGTCTTCTGGTTCCATCCTTTTGCCGTTTCTTTCCGACGACGATACGGAACTTCTTCTCGAAAGCACGTTTGCGCAGATGTACCACGAACGCACTGACAAAGATAGCGGATCCTATCATGATCAAAACGAAAAGCATGATTTGTTGAAAGGTGTTGATGATGCTGAGGTTGATTGAACCAAGGCCGGAGAGAGTCATTGCGCTAACACAGAGGAACAATGCATCTATGTATTTGACATCGGTTGGTCCAGTGCTTGCTCCCCAGAAGATTACCGACGCGATCATGCATGTCACCATGAAGTAGGCGTAGTGTAGCGTGATGAAGTTGCATGGTGGCAGCCAGCGACGAACTTGTCGCCACGACTGGACGAGAGACCCCGGAAGAGCCATTGAATATTTTGATGAAATTTGTTTGAAATTTGATGTTTTGGACTTAGGAGGCCTCTCGTCTAAGGATCGCGTATGCGGCTTTTCTTTCTGGGAGTTGGAGCACGTTGATTTGACGAAAGGTTCATAGTTTGGGAGTTAGTTATGTCAGAAAATCATTTAGCGATTGCTGAAGTTGTGTGTTGAGTCGACGAAGCCGGCGGGGCGTTAGTGGTGCGAGGGCGAGTTGCTGGACGAGAATATGTTGTGCGTGTGTGTGTCTGTCAAGATGGTAGTGGTGAAGAAAGAAGGCTGGGAGTAACGTACGGTAAAGGAATTCTGGCAGACGAAAGCCGAAAGTTTGTTAGACTGCTGCAAGCGACAGGGCATCTCACCGACTCCAACGTCAAGGGCAATATTGCCTATAAGCTAATGTCACATTTCCCTATCGACTTCATCTGTCCCGATAGTGCTGGGTGATATTGGCATACTGACCGCCGAGAGCTTTGAACACAATCTCTCGTGGCATGTCGACCTCATTGGCGTGTCCACTCAGCCAAATCTAACCAATTCTATACATACCATTGAAAGAGGCAAGACACAAAGCTTGTCCCGATCGTACCTAGACATGGTGACTGTTCACTTACATTCATTTTGCAGATTAGCATCTTCCCTTGGAAGGAGCGACGGGCAAAACGGCAGGATGGGAGCAGTGGCGACATGCAGGTCTCTGGAGATGCCACAACGCCACATTCGGTCTCGATGTCGAGGGCGATGTGGCGCACCAAGGATACTCAGCCACGATTGACGTACCCATGCCCCGCTGGTGATGATGATGCTGCTTTGATGGGCCAGAGGGTCGGTCAACAAGCAGGCACGGCGAGCAACGAGGCCGTCCACACTGCTTCCCCAGCGCTCCTCACTGTTCTATACCAACGAGGCTGTGCATACCAAGCTACCTTGTTGCCGCCGCGCTTAAACATCCTATATCACCTCCTAGCTGCATACTACTCCTCTCTTGACTCTTTGCAGCGCCGCATCCAACCCCATTTGTCTTCGGTTTCGCTTCCTTCTTTCCTCCCACCCACCAAACAGCCTCTTCCCTCATAATGGCTAGCCACCACGACCCCAAGCTCCTCTATGCCATCAACGGCATTAAGGCTTACCACATCCAAGATGGCGACGAGCAAAGCCTCACGCCTTCTGGCCCACAAACGCTCAGCCTCCTCATGGTCCCGACCAACTCGGCCTTCTCAGAAATCCCCTCCACAGCGCCCCAAAACCAGGTCGACGAAGACTTCTACCTACACCTGAACCTTCCTCCCGAGCTCGACCTTCCGCTCCCCGCTACAACCCAGATCTACCACCAACCGCCAAACTCATACCTCATCCCGCGATGGGACCTAGGCCCTGACTCTGGCGCTTTCACGCGCATCGAGTTCCCACCTATCGGCTACGACGTCAGCCAGGAAGACTTGGACACCTTTGAGACCATCCTCGCACAATGTACCGCATTCATGGAGCGCGCGCAGCCTCCTCTGCCTCGCAGGCCGAGCCAGAAGGGTGGCTTCAGCGATGACAAGAAGTACAACCCTGCCGACTACGCTCCGGGCGGCAAGTACGCTTCAGGCAACGAGAAGGGCGGACACGGCGAGATCGTCCTCATCGACGAGGACAACGGCTCGGTGGTCGGTGAGCTCGGCGGCGACGCTCGCATCTACGAGGATCCCAGCCTTAAGGTCGGCTCGAAGAACCCCGTCGAGGTCGAAGTCTCCGCCGACGGCAAGCGTGTCGATGTTCGCCCGGTCTCTGAGGAGTACTTGCGCATGGCTCGTCACCCAGCCTACAAGAACTCCGGCCTCGTTCAAAACGCCGCTGCTGCCTCCCGTCTGATCGTCACAACCTCTTCCTACCTCGGAAACGCCATGAGCAACGGCGCCAACACCTTCACACAAAAGACTAAGCCCGTCGCCAAGCCGATGGAGTTCAATGCCGCCACGCATGACCGCGTGCGCAAGATCAACGCTTTCACCCAAAGCGCCGCCGGCCTCTCCTCCAAGACTGTCGGCCAGCTGTCCAGCTACGCGCAGAACTTCGCGGCGTCCATGTCCGGACACAAGAAAGATCGCGCGCACAAAGGCTACGACGTTAAGGGCAATCCGCTATCACAAGAAGAGTACAAGCCAGGCCTGCTCAACAGGTCTATGATCGCCTTCTCGACCGTCGCAGACGGCATCGCGTACTCTGGCAAGAACCTGCTCACTTCCTCTGGAGGCGCAGCAAGCACCATGGTCGGCCACCGCTACGGCCAAGAAGCCGGTTCCATCGCCGCAGAGCTGGCAGGCGGAGTCAAGAACGTTGGTCTCGTCTACATTGACGTCACGGGTGTTTCGCGGCGCGCTATCATCAAGAGTGTTGCTAAGGGCATGGTCGTGGGCAAGGTCAAGGGCGGTGGCGAGATTGTCGTGGGCGGCGGCGACGGAGGCGAGCTTCCTGAGGAAGACAAGAAGAGGTTGCAGGCGCAGCAAGAGAAGCAGCAACAGCAGTCGGGACCGAGCTCTAGTGGTGCTCTTCCTGCTAGCAACTCTGGTTTCGCGCCCACGAGCGGGAATTACAACCCTACTGGCTATGGCGATGCGGCGCCTCCCACCTACCAGGACTTTCAGCAGAAGAAGTAGTGAGATGAAAGTTTTGACTGAGGGTTCGACTTGCACAGAGCGACTACTTCACGGCGTTTGTTTTCTCTGATACCCGTTTTTAGCACAGCGAAGACGTACACAAATGGATTTTTGTAATTGTTCATTGTCATTGTGTCATTTTTGTCGTGTCGTTTCACTTTTCATCTTAAACTTGTGTACTCTACACGTGAACGAAAGTCTTCCGGTCCGTAGGCTGTGGCGATCAGGCCCTACAATCCCCCCGTGCTGTTTGACAGGCGCGAGACCTGAGTGAAATATCACCTTACCGATCTCTCCGTAGGCAGGCTGACAGTCGCACAGCAATGCAAACCAATCGTTATTCCATCATCCTCTCAAAATCACCGATGTTCAGCGTCCCAGTTTACCGCCGGACTTCCCGGTCGCACTTCTTTTCCTGCTCCCGTTCGCTGATGCCACACCATCCACCTCCATCGCATCATCGTCCTCCTCAATCTTAGAACTCTGCCTGCTGCCCATGCTCCGCAGTCCTCCCACCGTGCCAGTCTTCTCCGAAGTGTCCGTCGCGGCTCTGATCTGCTTCTCTTTGCTCTGCTCGCGCGCCGCGCGCTTCACGGCATTGGCCTCGATCCTGGCTATCTCGGCCTGCAAATCCGCCAGCACGGCATCGCAGCGGCCACTCCAGGCCGAGAGCTCGCCGAGGAGCTGGGAAATGCTGCCAGGCGCGAGGTCGCGCAACGGAGCGACGGATGTGACGACGACTGTTTGAGCGGCGGGGTTGAGGGTGGCGCTGATGAGGTTGTCGTAGATGGCTGCTGTGACGAGCTGCTCTAGGTCACGAGGAGACTCCAGATCGAGGCGCGAGCAGAGGGAGAGGTAGCTTAGGTTGTGCTGTGCTGTTGCGTTTGTCTTTTCGGCGGCGATGGTGAGAAGACTGAGCAGGCGTAGTTTGCGGGCCTGAGCATCTGAGAGGGCGGGCAGGGGCGTGGAGCTGGCTTTGTAGGACTCCCATGTGCCCCAGGCGAAGGTCTCGAGAAGAGTGAGGTAGCTGGCGTACTGTTCATCTGCGGCGAGCTTGCGGATGTTGGGCTGATGGAGTAGCTCGGCGAAGACATAAGTGTTTGGTGCTGAAGTTGCTTGTGTGACGAGGTCGGAGGCGGCGCGAGGAGATGTGGCGGACTTGGCGAGTGCGAGGAATGGTGCGAGCGCATTGAGGGCGCGAGACTGCTCCATTGTGAGGGTGGTGTAGCTGGTGTTGGTGGTGAGGTTGGTGGGTGTGTCTTGTTGGCTTGATGTTTAGCTGGAGCTGTTGCAGGTGAGGGTTCAGTGACGCTCTCACGCCCAAACGCCGAAAGCGCGATAAGATAAGAAGATGGCAAGCGCATTTGCCCTTGACTTGCGGGCACCAACGGCTGGCTGCAGATTGACCTCAGATATAAACGCTCGATGCCCCCGTCGGAGCTCCCATTTACATTTACATTTACATTTGCACAGCTAAGCCGTAGTCCCGTTGGCCTCATTGTGGGCACACGAAGCCTCTGTATTTGCAGCCATAGTGCACTAGTAAATAACAATTCATCAATGCAATCTCTATTTCATGTCATTATCTGAAGGCCTGTCGTGTCTCATATGAATGCTGCCCGCCATCATTCACCGCCTACATCTACAACTCCGACGCAGCAGGTGCGATGCCCTCCTTGATTGTCTCCTCCAGACCAACAAACCCGTGCCCGTAATGCTTCTTCAGAAGCGCCTCCGCCTCAGCGTTCGGCACCTCAGTGAGGTCCTCGCCCATGTCCTTGTCCTCGGCATACTGCCTGCTAGGGTCCAGCTTGCGGAGAATGGCGAGGATCTTGTTCAGAGAGTATGTATCGGCAAAGCCGAAGATCCTGTCGCCGTTGCAAGCCGGATCGGTCAGGGCAATGACGTGTAATTTCGCATCGTCGCGGACGTTGATGAAGTACTGCGGCGGCGAGGCATTGAGCATGGTATCCTTGCCGTTGTAGGTGTCGAGGAGCCAGTCGCCAGTGCTGTTGCCGGTAGAGCGGATGCGGTGGCCGAAGTTGGCGTTGGGAAGGACGGTGGCGACCTGGAAGGGCGGGCTGGCTGCCTTGACTGCCTGCCAAAGGGCTTTCTCGGCCTCGGTCTTGCTTGCAGCGTAGACCTCGTATGGGCTGGGTGAAGGGTTGGTGCGAATGGCCTCGAGGACTTTCTCGTTCCAGGAGTCTTTGTTGATGACGACTTTCTCGTTGGGAACAGGTATCAGAGCAGCAGTGCTGGAGGATGTGACGACGAGACTCTTCACCTTAGGCTCTGTGGTGGCGGCTTTGAGGATGTTCAGAGTGCCCTTCACACTGGGAGGAATGACCTCGTCAGGGACATTTGAGAAGGTGAGGACTGATGCGAGGTGGACGATGCCGCTCACACCCTTGACCGCTTCGTCATAGGCGTGCTCGTCGATCATATCGGGTACATCGACAATCTCAAGGTGGCCTTTGCCATATTTCTTCTCAATGTATTCGACGAGGAACTGAGCCTTGCTAGCATTGCGAGAAGTGCCGCGGACGTGATAGCCAGCTGCGACGAGCTCCTCAACAACGTGGTTACCAATGTATCCGGTTGCGCCAGTCACTAGGACAGTATCTCCTTTTTGAATGGTAGTCATGGTTGGCAATGTGTGAGGAAGCCGGGTATGAAACTCCAAATGAAGTGGTAAGAGTCTAAATATGAAGAGCTGTTGTGAAGTCAAAACATCAATACAATCGCCATTATATAGACATTTGACGTCAGCGCCAAGAAGAGATCAGGTGATTTGTAAGGCGCCACTGATAGCGGTCGTATAACTTCCTCTTTGCGGGCTGCTACGTTCTCATCGAGGTGCCACGGGTGCGATGGCGTTCGGCGCGAAGACAGAGTTTCGCCAAATTGACGAGCGGGAAAGCACGCACGGCTTGTGAGACTAACTACCTCCGTCGGCTTTCCATGGGGCCGAGCCTCTTAGAAATCTTAGTTTGAACGCAAAACTAATCATTGACATTGACAAGAAGATCAGTGTTGGTACACTTTTGACCAAGCTTACTACATGTACTGACAGTCATCAGCTGATCCTGTATGACACTACATGTACATTCGTAATGTCGAAAAGCTATGAGGAAATGATTGGTCATCCAGCATTTCCCATGCAAAAACTTTAGTATTTATTGATTTGCACATACACGTGGGTAACTATCAAAAGATCAATACATGAGTTCAGTGTGTCGGTGTCTCAAAGACAGTTTGTAGAAACCTGTACTTGATTGTCTTGGTGCTAATATCGAAAGCAACGGAGAGTCGCGTACAGAACTATTTTTTCGGCTCACTCGCCTAATTCCACATCTCATCATACTTCGTTCGCTACAATACATCACTAGTACCTGGAGCCATATCCACCACTGCTTCCACCATAACCAGAGTTGCCGTATCCAGGGTTGCCGTATCCAGAGTTGCCGTATCCAGAGCTGCCATATCCATCGCCATCATTTCTCCTCCGGCTCTCACCATACGATTCGTCACCTCCGAACGAACCAGGCATGTCAGCGGAGCCACTGTCGCCGTACTCATCACGCCTGCCATGACCCTCTCTGCGCTCAGATGAGCCATGGTGTCTGGACTCATTGCCATAGCCGGAGGAGCCGTACTCGGCAGAGCTGGAGTGAGTGTTGCCGTAGCCGGAGCCTCGCGAGTCATCCCCATACCCAGACGATCCATAACCGCCTGAAGTGCGACCATGGTTGCCCCCGTAGCTCGGAGTGGAGGACTCATATCTGTCGGAGCTGGAATGCGTGTTGCCTCCGTAGCCAGAGCTCGAGGACTGTTCGTAACGACTGCTTCCAGAAGTCTGTTCGTAGCGGCTGCTTTGGCTGTAGGATGATTCGTTCTGGCGACCATATCCACTGGAGTAGTTTTGCTCCTGGCCGTACTCAGGCTGGCGAGCTGGATAGTCGTCATCACGGCGTGAGGAGCTTCCGTAATCGTCACGGCGTGAGGAACCTCCGTACGAGGACCTCTTTTCCTCCTCCTCCCGCTGTTTCTTCAGCCTCTTTTGCTCCTTCTTCTCGCGCTTGCGCTGTTTCTTCTCATAATCGTCATCATCGTCGCTGTCGTCATCGTCCGAATCATCCCGGCGGGATGAGTTATGCTTTGTTTGACGGTAGTCATTCATACGCTCGGGTGATCGGTCAGAGCGTCTCTCGTGAGCCTCTGAACCATATCCAGTGCGTCCAGAATGGCGTTCTTGTCCGTACTCGTCGCGGCGTCCATTAGATCCGTACTGGTCGGCCTGGTTGGAGTAGCTGCTTTGGTGTTGCGATGTCTGGTATCCACCAAAGCTGTGCGAGGTGCTTTGGTTGTACCCGCTGCTCTGGTGTGAGTTGGAAGAGTTATCCCGGCCGTACGCACTGCTGTGGTTGCCCGAACCGTAGGAGCTGTCACGGCCATAACCGCTGTTCTGTTGGTGAGATCCATAAGAGTCATCTCGGCCGTATCCACTGCTCTGTTGGTGTGAGCCGTACGAGCCGCCGCCTTGGTTGCCCGAGTTGTAAGAGCTACCCTGACCATAACCACTGCTCTGTTGGTTCGAGCTGTACGAGTTGCTGCTCTGGTGGCCCGAGTTGTAAGAGCTTTCCTGCCCGTAGTTGCTGCTTGAATTCTTCTCTGCACTCTTCGCGGCGTTGCCAAGAATGTTGCTTGCAAAGCCGCCAACAATGGAGCCGATGGCGCCACCACCAACTGCTTCGCTGACCTTGTCGCTGATCTGCTCTTGCTGTTTAGAGTTGAAGCCACCGCCGGAGTTACCAGAACCACCAGAAGAGTTGCCAAGCGCACTTGCAATTCCACCGAGCAAAGCTCCAGCATCGGAGCTCTTTCCTCCGGTCGCACCTGACGATTCATATGTGTCTCGTGTCGGGAGACCCAAGGGCTTGCCGCAACCATGGCCCTTATCCTTGACACCCTGCTTATGGTTCTTGAAGTGCTGGACGCCATCTCTGCTGAGAGAGCGGCGCAAACTGTCACGTTCGCGATCACCCATGTCATTCCACCACCTCTCGACCTCACGGAACATGAGCCCGCGTCCATCACGAGCGCCATCATCACCGTACTCGCGAAGAGCTGGGTGGTGAAGAACACCATTTACAATGCGATCGAGTGTGCGGGCAATGTCGACGTTATCATCATCCCAGCACTCCACGATCTGCGGGACAACCCACTTCAGGACAGCACTGGCAACCTTGCCAGCAGGCTCGTTGAGCACATTAGAAAAATGATCCTTGCTGAGCATGCTGTGGGTGGGATCCGTGTCGTTATCGTTGGAGAAGACAGCCATTTGGTGCTCCTGGCTGCTCTTGATGACCTCGCTCGAGCCGGTGTGCAGTTCGTTCTTAACCTGCGAGATGATGGGCATGATGTAGGGCGCCAGCAGCGAGAAAACGAAGAGGTTGACCTGGTCCTGGAGCTGCTCAATGAGTTCGGGCAGAATTGGGATCTTGTCGATAGCAGACGAGATGCCCTTCATAATGTTGTCGTGGAACTCAATGATCGGGTAGATCTGCTTCATGATATCGTTAACCTGCCTTGTGAAGGCTTCCGGTTCCTTGGGACTGATGTGCATGTTCTCCATGTGCGCAGCGTTGGCGTTGGACTGGAGCTCGTCCGCTTTACCAGCTGGGTCATCGCTTCCACTGCCGAAGACACCCGGGGGAATCTTCTTGAGAATGTCCTTGAGCAAAGAAGTATCCGAGTTCTTAGCATGACTGATAGCGCCTTCGAGCTCCTCAAGCTCAGACTGTGTAGCCTTGTCGCTGAACTCGCCCATCACAGAGTGGAGGAAGTCGACGCCACCGAAAGTTCCAGTGACAATGGGGAAGACGGGGTTACGGGCACCACGAATCTGCATCTGAGTGCGGCGGCCGACATGCGGGAAGATGTCACGCTCGCCCATTTCGATCAGAGCAAGCTCTGTGTAGTTGCTGTGCGCAGAGAAATCTTCCAGGCAGTGACATCCTGTACCAAGCAAACGCAGTGCCTCGAAGAAGTCTTTGTCATCCTTGGAGTGCTTGTACCTCCGTCCCAAGTCGATGGCTTTGCCAAAGAGATTCCTGACGAGTCCAGAGGAGGTTGTGATGCCGAGATCTTCGGAAGCGATGTAATTTTTCATGCCATTACGTTCGTCAATGGCCAGCTCCCTCCTCTCGTCGACCGGACCGCGGAGAGCCCTGTGGTACTGCCTGGCATCGATGTTGTCGGCGTAGTCTTTGGGGTTGTCGATGTGCTCTTCAGGGCGGTAACATCCAAGCCTCTCGCTGGTTACCTCAAACTCGCCGGTGCCTACAATGTCGTGTGAGCGTATGCTGTGCACGAAGCCGAGATGTCATCTCTTACCGTATCCAAAGCTCATGAACCCAAGTACCCAGAGCAAAAGCCTGATAGCGTCGGCACTGACATATTTGACAGTGCCAACATCAATAGCCTGGGAGTAATCACGAAGCCAGTTGCCAAAGTAGACACGCTTGACATCGAGCTTGGAGAACTTCTTGTTACGACCGATGACGCGGGCAGTCAGGAGAGTAAGGAGGGTGTCCTCGATATCACCATGACGCCAGTTCTGACCCTCGATCTTGCTCGTGCCAGCAATGTTACCGGCGCCGAAAGCGTGGGTAGGACGAGCGAGGAAAATGAGAGCGACAAGGAGGATGGGGAAGAGGATGGTTGGCTTGAGAGCCATGTTTGACATGATTGGTGTCTGATACACCGCGTGAGTGTGAGAGTAGTACGTGCGTAGTTCACCGCAGGTATTGCGAGGAGCGGTGAAAGATTGCGATGTTGTGGTTGTGGTTGAAGAAGCTCAGGCTGGCCCAGATCTCAGGGAGAGACCAAGGACCCTCGAGTGCCCCTCCAACCCAAACAATCGCCAAGAACAAACTGCGTCACCGCGTTTCAGAGAGGGGCAGTCTGTGGTCACAGTCGTCGTATCAAACAAGGCACGGAGCTACATCACAGGCAGCAAGTGGTCATATACTGAGCATACGTAACTGAGGCATGCGCTGTACGTGAAAAATAATTCGTAAGCTAACAAACAAGCACATGTCAACACCCATCCCGCATCCACTGGTAGAAGACCAAAGGTAAACGCACTAGCGGCAGCGGCACTCCCACTCCCGATCCCGCACTGAAGCTATCACCCAAAACTTTCGCGAGCCTCACGCACTCACTTCTTCCTTCTCCCCAAGCGTCGCCCTCACTAAAGCTGCGTTTCTTTGCTCACACACAGACGAGCCTCGTGCTCTGTCCTCCACTTGGCAAATGAGAAATTCGGAGTAATCTTCACTTTTCGCCATCTCGCTCCATCTTCTGGTTCGAGCTCTGGCTACTGCCCGTAAGGGCCTGCCATGATTTCACCCATGGTTGCACTTGGCATCAGAAAGCTCAGCCCGCCAGCCTCTCTATCTTCGGATGGAGAGTGTCTGGTCGTGGCTATGGGAGCCGGTGCGAAGATCGTGTGTGCCTCGGCCGTGAAAAGCCGTGGTACGATCACTTTAGTGCAATACGCAGCGTATTTGACGCTCCCCTTTGCCTGTCTCGCGAGAGATGGTGGAGGGAGTGGAGAGTATAATTCGATTCTGATCACTCTTGTGAGGGCGGCGCTTCATCTTCTTTCTCTTCCCAGGTAAGCTTTGGTCACTTGATTCTTGGTTAAGTTCAAGGATACTGCTAACAATTTGCGATCCTCTTTGAGGACTAGGCACGTAACATAATCTTGACCCTTTGCGGCGCACTCAGTTGATTCCGAGCTGCTCGCCCACGAGTTCAACCCCGGTCGTTCTTCCGCGGTGTTGATCAGCTGCAGATTTGTGCTACTTTACTTTCCAGGCCGCCGTTACTCGATTTCTTGATGCCATGTAACAGTCATGCCCGTAGTAGAGCTTGGGATCTGACGTTCTCACAAACACATCGCGGCATTGCTGCGCTGCGCATGCATCTCCTCAGAGCGCTTGCAAGGAAGTACTCGCTCTGTGCAGGGAAGCGGTGCGTAGCGACTATAGTCATCAGAGTCGCCCGTTGTAGAGTCCCGAACGTGCAGCCCTCGGCGATGCAGCGGCAATGCCAATGCACGCATGTCGTAGATACATCACATGTGATTAGTACTGGACGTAGAAAAACCATATCATGAGAAACTTGCTAAAGCATATAATTGAAAATAGACATGTCTCGTTTCATAGCTTCGGCAGTGTATTCATCACCATCCCGAGCGTGGTATTATCTACAACTTGCTAACCTCCAACACGGCCTTGCCGAAGTTCTTGCCCTCGAAGAGACCAACAAGGCCCTCGCTGGCGTTGTCAATGCCCTCAGTGACATCCATGGCAGCCTTGAAGGTGCCCTCGCTGAGCCACTTCTGCACCTTCTGCTGGTGCTCAACAGCGTACCTGGGACCCATGTTGGCGTCACCGACAATGAAGCCGCGCATGGTCAGACGCTTGGCGACGACCTGCATGAGGTTCTTGATGGGGTATTGGTTCTCGGGCTTGAGGTTGTACTGGCTGATCATGCCACAGGCGACGATGCGGCCGAAGTCGTTCATGCAGGTGATGGCGGCCTCGAGCTGCTCACCACCGACGTTCTCGTAGTAGATGTCAATGCCGTTAGGCGCAAGGCGCTTGAGGGCGTCGAGGGGCTTCTCCTTCTTGTAGTTGAAGCCGCCGTCGAAGCCGAGCTCCTTGATGATGAAGTCGAGCTTCTTGTCCTCACCGACGGAGCCGATGACGGTCAGACCCTCGTGCTTAGCGAGCTGGCCAACGAGCTGGCCAACGGGACCAGCGGCAGAGGAAATGAAGATGGTCTCGCCCTTCTTGGGGAGGCCGATGTCGTAGAAGGAAGAGTAGGCGGTGAGACCGGGCATACCAAGAGGACCAAGGAAGAGCTTGGTGTCGAGGTTGTAGGGGTTCTGGATCACTCTGGCTCCGTCGGCAATCGCCTTGGGTAGAGCGGCGTACTCTGCTGTGGGAGTGGCGAAGAGGGAGACGATCTGGTCGCCGGCCTTGAACTTCTCGTTGTCGCTCTTGAGGACGGTGGCAATGCTGCCGTTGGTGATGGCGCTGTTCAGCTCGAAGGCAGGGCTGTAGGACTTGATGTGGCTAGGGCGCATGCGACCACGCTGGTAGGGGTCGAAGGAGACATAGTGGATCTTGACGGTGATGCCGCCGGCAGGAGGGGCCTGCTCGGGGTCGAAGGTGTTCTCCTTGATGCCAATGTGTTCGCCGGGAATGATTTTCTCGGTGGGGTGAGCGAGGTACGTGAGGGTCTTGTTCTGCACCATGATTACGGTATGTGTTGTGTGAGGATTGTGAGGAAGGACGGGTCGGGGGTATCTCAGAGTGATGTAAGAGGAAGTGGGATGAAGTAGATTGAGGAATATACAGAAGGACAGCGGACTGGGCGACTATGTAGGATTGATATACGAACGGGCAGTGCCTCGGCATGAGGGTCCGGAGTTATGCTTAGAAATGTCCATTTGAAACCGCACCTTCGAATGCGGTGTAAGGTAACGGAGCAGTGCACGAGCGTGGAAAGTCGTGGCCGCTAGCAGAGCGTTTGTCGATGTTCTTCCACGCCGTAAGGCGATGAAGAGAGGGTCCCGGTTATGTCATCCAAACAAAAAAAGCACCTCGCGAATCGAGCCTCGGCCGACTTTTACGCGCGTTTGATGCTGCACGGCTGAACCACGGCCGTATGCTCACATTGGCACCTAAGCATCGAGGGCTGCGCGGGCGAATTGTTCTTTCCGCAATCTCTCCAAGATTTATTTGCACGCGGCAAACGACTGTGCACAGTGTTATTCTTGTAGTGCAAATTCACAAAGCCCGCGTGTAATGACTTGATCCTCGGGCATGTTGCATAAGCAAGAGCGGCCTTCATCACCATCCAGGCCATCCCTCCGTGGCGACCAAGGGTCTCTGCTCCAACTTCCCATTGCTGTCCATTCTCCGAAGTGCCCACACAAAGATGGAGTGACGTCCGGCGATGAGGATGGACAAGCTGAAGCATAGGAGATCTGGCATGCTTGCGATGGCTGTGATGCGCTTCCATCAGGATCTTGAAGACGTTCTCGCATGTGCAGTAGCCACTATATTCAACTCAGAGTCCGAACGTAAGCTGGCCGTCGATACAATTCCTTGATACAGCTACTCAGTACCCGCTCGACGGATAAGTCCACGTGGGAGAGATAGTCTACATATGTACGCTGCTTGAACTCGGTGTCTGCAGTTTCGTCATACCTAGCTCCGCGCGTCGTTGAGTCCAGCAACGGACTTCGATACCTTGTCAGTCTGCTTCCACTGTAACCCTGATACCGTGTACCCTGCACGATCAACTCACATCGCCATCATGTCAGACGAAAAGGCTCCTCTCGACCCTCCTCCATACACCGACAACCCTATTCCCATACCAGAGAAGTCCAATGGCGCAGGAGGACAACCGCGGGGCCCTCGCCCGCCATTTCCACTGGATCTGCCCGCCTTGAACATGATCCGTGGCAAGCGTGTGATTCTCGCATCTGCCTCGCCTAGAAGAAGGCAATTGCTAGCACAGGTAAGACGCTTTGCGTGCATCTAGAGAAAAGCCACCCGCCAGCCGATAGGGCACCACTCAAAACCACCTCAAACTAACACCCTCACCCAGATCGGCCTCACAGACCTCGAAATCATCCCCTCCACAGTCCCTGAAGACCAATCCCACTCCCTGCCACCCTTCGAATACGTCCTTGCAACCGCCACAACAAAAGCCCAGAATGTCTACGCCGCCACCATCGACACGCCCAATAACGAGCCCGCCCTCGTCCTCGCCGCCGACACTGTCGTCTCAACCCACCTGGGTCAAATTCTTGAGAAGCCGCGCAGCGAGCGCGAGCACATCGCGACGCTGAAGATGCTGCGCGACGGCAACAACGGCTGGCATAAGGTGTACACGGCGGTCGTGGCGATGGCGCCGCTGGACAGCGCTGTTGCACCCGGGTATGCGATGGAGCACCATGTTGAGGAGACAGCGGTCAAGTTCGATCAGAGCGTGACGGATGAGTTGATCACGAGCTATGTGAAGACGAGGGAGGGCGCGGACAAGGCGGGCGGGTATGGCATTCAGGGCATTGGCAGTATTCTGGTGGAGAAGATTGATGGCACGTTTGATAATGTTGTAGGTTTGCCTTTACGGGCGACGCTGCAGCTTATTGAGACTGTGATTGTCGAGCCGGGACAGACGGAGGAAGTGCTTGATGTGCTCTAGTTGGGAAGAGTGAATGAGATGAGATAATGACCCTTTAGCATCGCCAACATACATGGCACACGAATGATAGAGACAGAGCCAACAATATTGTGGCTAGCGCTATGCACGCCTTGTCTCACTTCATTTGTAAATCATCGGCAACGGGCGGAGGTGTTCGATGTCATCCCTCCAGTCTGGCAAGAGCGTACGAGCCTAGATCATGACCCCTCGGCATCGCTAACACAAAACGCAGATTTCAGAGTTACGGCTGGAGCTAGTGTTGAAAAGAACACCACACACAGTTTTCTATTCGTCTCGTCCTACTCATTGCTACATCATCCTCGTTCTATACACAATACGCCGTCCTCACACTTCCTGTGCCTTGCAGAGACGTCCATCAGACTGCGGCACCCACTTATCAGATCCCACAGCGGTCAGAGAATAGAACAAGTGCTCCGGATCATACTTGTCCTTGATCTCCTCAAGCTTCGCGTAATTGTCGCCATAGAACACGCGCTTCCAATCGGGATCCTGGAAATCGCCCTCGTTCATGTAAGCGTGTCCGCCACCGGGCAAAATCTGCTTCAGGCGTGGCATGACCTTGTCGGTGAGAAGATCCTGGGCATCGAGCATGTCTTGGAAAGGCACCTTGAAGGACCAGGGGACGGTGATGGCTGCGGCCATGATGGCGTCACGCCAGCCTGCGTTGACGGAGTTGTAGGGGTAGCCGCCGGTGGCGAGGGATGCGTTCAGGCCGACGCCGATGACTTGGGCGCCCAGTTGGTTCATGTCGCGGAAGGCGGAGATGAGGTCCTTGGGCTTGTTCACGGCGATATCCCTGGGAATGAAGGCTCCGCCGTATAATGTGACACCCTGGTTGGTGTAGAGTCAACAAATATGTTTACAGTTTTTGATATCTGCAACCGGGGCAAACTTACGACAGGAATGGGAGCGAACATCGCCTCGTAGAACTCAAGGTAGCTACCGAAGTCTTCGAAGTGGCTGGTGTAGGTAATGTTGGACGCCTCGAGCTTCTGCATAAGGGAAGAGAGCAAATCCTTCAGCTGAGATGCCTTGACATCGGGTCCAGTGAGAGGAGCGACCATGAAGCTCTTCTCAGTAAAGTAAAATACACTCATTACTCCAGAATCTGCGGAGGCCGGTAGAGAAGAGAGAAATGTGTCGATGGCAGCGTAGTAGACATCTTGGTCGACATTCTCACTCGTGAACGTCAGGTTGGCGCCAGAGGTAGGAACGTCTGGGTGAGCCTTGGACGTGAGAGAGAGCACCACACCGTAGGTACCGCCTCCACCGCCGGAGAGTGCCCAGTAGAGATCGGAGTTCTGGTCGCGGTTTGCAATCAGTACCTCGCCCGAGGCGACGACAACTTCGTACTGGAGTGCTTGGTCTGCAGCCATACCGTGGCGAGAGCTCAAAGCTGAATGGCCGCCACCTTGAGTGTAGCCACCAGCCACGCCGACTGTAGGGCATTCACCAGTGACGACCTGGAGGCCCTGGTCATGTGCAGCGGCATTTACCTCGAAGCCTTGAACACCAGCGCCGATTCTGACCGCCTTACCATTGTAGTACTCGTCGCCCCAGTGGATGAACTCGATGTCTTTCAAGTTGTGCATCCACAGAGATAGGGAACCTGCACCGGAGCTTTTGCCAGCGAAGTCATGGCCAGTGTTGTGGATGACCAGGCGAACGTTGTTGTCCTCGGCAAACTTCAGACCAGCGGCCACGTCGGCTGAACTAGTAACGTTGATGGTGTACTGCGAGTAGACGCCGATGTTACATGCAGCCGCACGAGGCTGGAAGGGATTGCAAGTCTGGTTCCCGAGGAAATATGGTGCCATGATTGACGTTGGATCGGCATCGCTATGATCGTCAGTAGGGGTATGATAGCTCCTGAGTCCTGATGTGTTGCAGCACATACTGTAGTTCGGGCTCGAGCCAGCGTTCCTGTAGTTCGGTACACTTCTGCTCGTCATACGTGGGCCAATTCCTACTCAACCCTCCCTTGGGCGCGGTGCTGTCGTGGCAGGGAGCAGCGGGTGGGACCGTAGCGATCAATTGGCCATGCACTGTGTTGTTCAGAGCGTCCCACGTCTGGGCGGAGGGCCACTCAGGATCCGTAGGCATGAATCTACAAGCATCGCGTGAACCATTCGCCTTGTCGGTAGCGCCAGACTGTGCGGCGAGAGCAAAGGCCAAAAGGCAAAGAGACTGCTTGAGCATGGTGGAAGGAGCCATCGTGATCGGACAGGCTCTTGAAACTTGACTGCAGGACGCCAGACACACCGTGGGAAGTAACTTTTGAGTCTTTAAGAGATCTTGGAATCCAGGGACCAACCACAGTATGTCGAATGGGTGAGATCACCCGGGTTCGATCTATCCATGGTGGGCCATCTCGCGTGCGCTCCCATCTCATTGGTATTTTGAGCGATATTCTAGATCGCGTGGAACGAAGCTACCTGCCTCTTGGAGGGGTGTGTCCGAGCGAGCTAAGCAATCTCAGTGGCCACGAGGAGAGTCAGGGTAGTCGAAATGGGCACATGTCGGCAGAGGTGGTGACCGTGGTGTTGGGCCACGAGTAGTGTCCATGTGCATTATCCGGCAATCTAAAAGCTAGATTGCGTCGAGTGTCTCGAGCGAGGTGGAAGTTAACGCACACCCCTAACAACACCAATAAACTCTAAAGTGCAAGGGTCAAGTCTTTCGGTGTGCTATTGCTTGACGATCGCGAGCAATGATACTGCAAATCCGGACGCTCGCTGCGCAGCAACGACACAGTTTCAGCTTGCGAACTGGATGTTTTCTCCAACGATTGGGGTGGTAGTGCTCTTGGGCAGCGATCATGGCATATGTACCTGACATTTGTATGTACCATTCCTAAGCGAACTCTTGAGCCCTACAGGTAGGGTTCATATGTACATAGTATCAGTGTATTGGAAGGGCGTTTTAACGGCCATCTCCAGCGAATGGTAACAGAATGCAGGGAACAAACTCACGAGGGTATCTACAAGGCGCCCAATGGTGCCCAAAGAAAGCGAAGGATCTAGCTTGCACTTGCCGGACGAAATGTGGAGCTTCAAGGCAAAATACCGGGCCCATAATCGCGAAAAACATGCCAAGGAATGGAAGGAATTGAAACTGTCGTTTCTTGTTCGACGAACGACGTTGGAGGTGAGACACAGTTGCACACGTTCAAATCGCATGTTTCGTACCAACCAAAAAGATGGCTTCCGCTGCGTGCAAAAAAGCTCGACACCAAGAAGTACTGTACATACAGTAGGAGATAGCGTCAAACCACTACAGACGGCCCCACCGCCGATCTATGCTCTATTTAATATGGGGAGTGAGGATATGGGAGAGCCGGTCTACATGTAGCCCTGCGGCGGTGTGGCGCAGCGCCGCAGACCTGGTGACAACAGGGCTTGGATGGATGGGATAAACTCTCTCATAAAGCTAAGTTCATCCACTTCTCAACCGTCGTTCGCACTAGTCTGCCGACATTCTTTCGAATGAGGTCTAAGCCCTGCTTTTTATCCGATGATTGCTATCATGTTCAAGTGCAATGCAATCTTGCTGGAAGCTCATGAGCAAGTTGGCCGTCTGAACACCATATTCGTACCATCACGCAACATCGCGCAACCAATACCGAGGTGGTTTTGTTTTCGTTTCGATCGATAACATGTTCATACCGTCAAGCTCATGCATCTGGTATGGCTTTCCACGCCGTTGAGATCGCTCCCGTGACATACTGACAGTGGGCGACATTCCTAACACGAGCGGATCAAAATTGTTGATCATGATACTCACGTTCGAAATATTTCGACCTAGGACCAAGCCGGAAGAATGCGTATATGGCATCACGTATGCACAAATCGAACACTGAACCCTATCAATCACACTTTCATGGGAGTGATAAGGCTGCCTGTGAAGGCGAGTGTTTCGATAGGCTACTTGCTGACGAGTGAGGCGGCCAAGGCCAGGTGATCTATTACAGTGTCGGTAGCCTGGCTAGTGCATCAGCCTTGTCATTCCAGGAACTATGTATCGAAATCTCTGAGCCCGACATCGAGCCCTCACTGAGTCACTAGCGTTGTCCTTGAGCACACTCACTTCTTTTAGCTCCATGGTGCTGGTCCAGCAAACTCTCCTAAAGACGTTTGGTCAGAGATTGAGTAAGAGAACAGCTCTGCCCTCAGCATATAGCATATGTAGACAGACAACATCCACATCCATCGGCTGGGATCCTACCATGCAAACGGTATTCCTTCATCATTACGTACGCTGGTTACTCAGCAACCTCCTCTGACGTTCGATGTCGTCTCCCCGATTCACCAGTGGTTGGGTGTACAACCTTCACGACATTCCAGAGAGTACCCAAGTCGGTCGAGTTATTACCTTGGCCCTAACGCTCTCCATAGCTGCATGTTCTTTTGTCGCGCTGAGGCTGGGGATGAGATGGAAAACAATCCACACAATAGGCGTACGTGAGTGAGGTTGTCGCTATGAAGCCGTAACTAACAACATCACAGTATGATGATTATGCGATCGCTGCTAGCGCTGTAAGTGATCCACAAAAGTTCCTTCTCGGATGCCAATTGCTGATTGATGCTTCTCGTAGATCCTTGGAACCGGATACAGTGCGGGCACGATCTATCGTGAGTCTTCTGGAGACGTTATCGAATTTCATGCACAGCTGATACTCTTCAGAAACTCGATGGGGGCTCGGACTCGACAAGGAGCACTTCCCTCAGGAGAACATTATACGCTACTCCTTGATTCAGTACACTGGTGGTACGTGTGCCGCAGGATCATCAAGAGCCACGCTGGATGTATACTGACAGAGTGAAGGTCCACAATACTGTCTCGCAATCCTCGGGTTCAAAGTGTCCCTTCTTGCATCCTACCTGCGGGTCGCCGGGTTCAACCGGACGTACGCCATTGCATTGTACGTGTGCATCGCACTGGTCACAATCAGCGAATTAATCTTTACGGGGTTACATATAGCTTCATGCTCACCAATCGCAAAGCGTAAGTCAGTCGCCTATTCTGCGTATTGGCATTCACTGACGATCTGTCAACATAGAATGGGATCACGGCATAGAAGGCAAATGCATCAACGCATTGCCGATGTACTTCGCACTTGGAGGTACCAGTCTGGCATGGGATGTGCTCATCATAGTCATGCCCTTCCCAATCCTCAGGCGCCTACAACTCGACATGCGTAGCAAGGTCAGTTAGACGCGCATGTGTTACATCGATCGTAGAGTGTTATATCGATCGTAGACGCAAGTACTAACCAAGACTGCCAGATCGCCCTAGCCTTGCTTTTCGCCCTCGGATTCTTTGTAACCATTATTCAAGCCGTCCGAATTCAAACAATATCCGCCCTTTCAACCTACACCGACTCGCAGCCTATTATCGAGTGGTCAATCGTGGAGATCAACCTCGGTGTCATCATCGCTTGTATTCCTGCCTTCCGCCCCTTTGTGCGTCATTTGGGTCGCAAAATTGCGTCTTCCAACGGCACAAGATTCGTATCTTTTGGTCGACGAAGCAAAGGCGTCTCTACACACAAGAGCAACAAAATCACCCCCTGGAGCGAGAACAGGGCCGCCAAGTTCCCACCGAAGGGTGATGCAAGCAGAGAGCCTCAAGAAGAAGACGAGATGGAACTCTGGGATGGTTACAACAAGCGAACAGGTCAACAGAGACGAACTTCGGCGCATGTGCACGGCGAATGCCCTGGTGCGCTCTCGGCGGATGTTGGGAAAGACGAAACCCAGATCACGATCAGGCATGACATAAGCGTGCAGTACGGGAGTAGCGACGGGGGCAGCAGGTAATTGTCTTTTGTACTTTATGCCCTGTTCGTTAACGTACCGGCCATGAGTCGTTCCTCTTAAACCAATTGATACCAGCAACCTTAATAAAGGAAGTACGCCTGGGCCAAGGGCAGCGTATCCGAAGGCTGTGCCGTGCAGATCTCGCCATCGGCCTCGACAGTCTAAAACAGACAAAAGGTCAGCGCGCTGCCATAGAAGCCGCAAGGTCGGTCACTTACATATCTCTCCGGATCTACTTTCATGCTCGGTCTCTTGTCGTTGAACTTCATGTCGCTTTTCCTGACAGTTCTGCAACCCTTCACAGGCTCAACCCTCTTCTTCAGTCCGTACTCCTTCACCTTACCTTCAGCAGCCGCCTTGCTGACCCATGTAATTGACAGGGCAGGCTGGTGAGCGCCGAACATGGGTCTCATGATCGTTGGCTCGACAGTCGGAATACTGGCATTTGGATCGCCCATTTGTGCCCACGCGACCATACCGCCTTTGACAACTTGCGTTGGCTTCGTGCCGAAATTGCGAGGGTTCCAGAGTACCAAGTCGGCGAGCTTGCCCACTTCGATCGAGCCCATGAGATGCGACATGCCCTGGGCAATAGCAGGGTTGATGGTGTACTTGCTCACATAGCGCTTAACGCGGAAATTGTCAGCATCGGTGCCCTCGTCTTCGGGTAGGAAGCCGCGCTGCACTTTGTTCTTGTGAGCTGTGTGCCAGGTTCGCAGAATTACTTCGCCGCAGCGGCCCATAGCTTGTGAGTCTGAAGACATCATACTGATGGCGCCAAGATCGTGCAAAACATCTTCAGCGGCAATCGTCTCGGCGCGGATACGCGATTCGGCGAACGCAACATCTTCGGGAATGTTGCGTGATAAGTGGTGACAGACCATGAGCATGTCGAGATGTTCATCGAGTGTGTTGTTTGTGAAGGGACGAGTTGGGTTCGTAGAAGATGGAAGGACGTTGTCGTGTTCAACGACAGAGATGATATCAGGAGCGTGGCCACCGCCAGCGCCCTCGGTATGGTATGTGTGGATTGTGCGGTCCTTGAAAGCTGCGACAGTGGTTTCCACGAATCCACTCTCGTTCAGGGTGTCGGTGTGAATAAGAACTTGTATGTCATGCTCATCCGCCACAGATAGACATGTATCAATCGCTGTAGGTGTGGATCCCCAATCCTCATGAAGCTTGAGGCCGCAAACGCCCGCTTCAATTTGTTCGCGAAGGGGTCCGGGCTCGCAGTCGTTGCCTTTGCCTGTGATGCCATAATTCAGGGGGAAATCGTCTAGTGTCTGCAGGATCTGTTTGATGAGATGGCCGCTGGGTGTGCAAGTCGTGGCATTTGATCCGGTACTTGGCCCAGTGCCACCACCCAGGAAAGATGTGATACCTGATGCGATCGCATCGTTCGCCTGCTGTGGGCAGATGAGATGAATGTGAGTGTCGAAGCCACCAGCTGTGACGATGTCGTGTTCGGCAGCGATGACATCTGTATTGCTTCCAACCACCATGTCAGGGTGGACGCCATTCATCACATCGGGATTACCTGCCTTGCCGATACCACAGATCAATCCATCCTTGATGCCAATATCGGCCTTGTAGATGCCGCTCCAGTCCACGATGAGCGCGTTGGTGACCACAACATCAAGGCAATCCTTGTCGGGTCGGCCAGCCGCCTGTCCCATACCGTCACGGATAGTTTTGCCGCCACCGAAAGTGCATTCGTCGCCATACGATGTGAGATCCTTCTCCACTTTGATCCATAGGTCTGTAGCTCCCAGTCGCACCCGATCGCCCACAGTAGGTCCGTAGATCGCAATGTAGTCTGCTCTTGACATGGTGAAAGGTTCCAGCACTCGATCAGTAGCCGGCTCTGGCACATGCAAGAAGCCGCCCGCCTGCATCCGCTCCAAGAACCCAGCTGCAATCGATTCGTCGTGTATGTGACCAGTTGCCAGCCCGTTTCCTCCCTTGATCACCTGGTTCCCAGCAATCTTGACCAGCGTCACTGTCTTAGTGTCACCTGGTTCAAATCTCACACTGGTTCCGCCAGCGATATCCAGTCTAAATCCTCTCGCCCGGACACGATCGAACTGTAACAACGGGTTCACCTCCACGAAATGGTAGTGGCTTCCCACCTGGATCGGCCTGTCGCCTTTGCTCGTGACTTTCAAGCTTATCCTCTCCCGCCCAGGATTTAGGACAATGTCTCCCTTCTTTCCTTTTACCACCACGATTGCTCCCGGTTGTCGCTCAGGCTCATAGACACTCATATCCTCCAACGGCCACGGGAATTTATCCTGCGACGGCACCGGCAAGAAGCTCCCGTACAACGCGCGCTCCAGGTCTCCATCGTCACTTGCGATCGGGTTGTGCACCGTGACCAAGTATGTTCCATTGACAAAATTGCCTTCTACTTGCAGCTCCGTCAGAGACGCTGGTACCGACGGTAGGACATGTCTCCGACCGAGCAGTGTTGTCCCAAGTGTCATGAGGTCTGCGACCGTATGCGCGCCATCGCGAATGAGTTCATGAAGGACGCTGGCGATGAGAGCGAGAGCTTCGGTGTGGTTCAGGCGTACGCCGCGGGCAAGTCGGCGTTGGGCAAGGGTGCCGGTTTGTGTGATGAGGAGCTTGTCGATCTGCAAATCATGATGAGCAGGTGGAGATTTGGGGTTGGGAAGGTGGGTAGAGGGGATTGATCATGTACCTCCTTCGGTGCCAACTGCATGGTTACTTAAGAGACGGCTCTTACGTTAGAGAAACGGCTGAAGACGTTACAGATGGAGAGGGTGTCTCGGCATTTGCTTTTGTTTCTGGAATTGGGCGGGGCTCGCCATGTCACCGATAAGGTCAAAGATAAGAAACTAACATAGTCGTTTTATTACCTCACTCCTGATGAAGACATGTCGTTGTGAGCTTTCTTACCCAAAACAACTTGCCGCTGGATGTTCGCTGATAACTCAAGTGTTGTTTTGCGAAGGTCACAAACAATTGGGATATACATGTTCCTATGAGCTACAAACCGAGAAGGTCGACCAATTAGAATTACAAAACACCCGGTAGCAAGCGAAGTAAAAGCACGTATCAGTATCGCACAAGACGAGCTCATGTGGTGTCGTCAATTTCTCCCACTCGATTTTAATTCGTCAGACATCTGCTTCTTGCTGACGAGTTTCACAAGGCCAAATTAAGCAGCAGCCTCAGACTTTCTCTTCTTCTTGTTCTTCTTTGGCTTGTCGCCACTAGCATCTGACGCCGGAACGGTAGGGGTAGCAGCGATCTCCGCAGCCTCAGCAGCCTCAGCCTCCTTCTGCTTGTTGGTCTTGCGACCGCGCTTCTTCTTGGTGCCATCCTCGCCAGCATCGGCAGCCGCTTTGCGCTTGAGCTCAGGGCTGGAGCTCTTGCGCTGCGACGAAGGAATCGGGACGCTGGGGTTGATGCTGCTGAACTGAGGTGTCGCGGGGACGTCTTCGGCTGCTTTGGACTCCTTCTTCTTCTTCATTGCCGACTTGGGGGTCTTGGGGGTCTTCTTGACTTCTGGGCTAGCAACCTTAGGCGGTGGAGGCGGCATAGCAACCTCTTCTTCATCGGTAGATGATTCGCTGTCAGACTCGCTTTTCTCCGCAGCACCGTTGGCCTGCTCCTCAGGCTCAAGCTCGGCGTCACCCTCACCAGAGGACTTGTAGGCAGCGACCTCGCGCTCGTAGTCCTTGAGCGCACGCTGGTAAGCTTCCTTGTACGGCTGTTGCTCCTCTTCGGTCATGGCCTTCCAGCGCTCCGTAACAGCCTTGCTGATGTCGCCGGGCTTGCCAGGGCCATCGCCTCTCTTAGCCATCTCCTCGGCGGCAGGACCGCGCTGCTCCTGCAGGTAGCGGAAGTAGGCAGTCAAAGGCCTCTTGGGCGCGTTAGGGTCGCGAGGCTTGTAGTTGCGCTTCTTCTTGCCATCGACTTCGGTGACGGGAGCAGCGGCGGAATCGTTTTGCTGGTAGGCAAGGGCTAGTTGCGCAAGTTGGGGCGCGGCCAAATCGTTGAAAGGCTGCTGGAGCATGGAGACATCGAGGGAGGCGAGCGACGCGTCGCCGGCGAGGATAACATTGGTGTGGTCGATGTATGCCTTGACTGCGCGGTCGACAGAGGAGGACAAGGACATGTATGCCGAGGTGAGCTGGGTGGTAGGTCAGTCATTTGGACTTTTTCTCGCTTTCGTCGCATTGTTGCGCGGCGCGTCGCGTGAGCGACAGGACTCGACGTACCGCATCTCTGGTGCGCACGAACTCGGCAACATCGACGGTGATCTTCCTCTTGGTGAGAGAGCTATCGTTCGCCATATTGACTATATCTGCGTATAATCAGGCGGGGTGTGGTGGGCGAAGTAGTAAAGAAAGGTGGTGGGTGCGGATTGATTAAGAGACAGTTTGCGACAGTTAAGAAATGCCGACGATTTGAAGGAGGGGGGAGCTGTGACCTACTGGAATTTAGGGGAGGCTGGCGAGCGACTGGAGCTTGACCCAGCCATGCGCACGCGCCCGGGCGCATGACGATGGGTAAAGAGACAGCTCCATTTCCAACCCGACTTTCATTGATCCTTGCCCGGCGCCAGCTCTTTGCATTACCTGGCGCACGCCGTTTGCACTCGGCGCTCCGTCAATCCAGGTCAGGTAATTAATGTGCTGCTTTACAGTCTCGCGCGATCACTACATAAGAGATATCCTGCTCAATAGTCTCGATTATGTCAATTAACAGCAGTATCTGCCTTACTTGCCACCTCTGCTCGTTGGCAACAGGCGTGATCGATGCCCGTGCTGGTGTCGAGGCCTGCTGTGTAATACGAGGCAGGGTACTGTCACAGCAACCGCTCAACGAGCATGGATTGAGATGCACATCCCCTGTTTCGAATCGTTGCTGGGAAATGTACAAGGTACGACTATCGACATACATGTGTCTGTGTGCTAACGTACAATCAACGAAGGACTTGACTAACTTCACCATTCTGCTTCGTCGAGGACATCAAATGATGCCCTCCTCCGCCACGTTGACCTCCACCTTAAGGCCCCAAGCTGGATCGCCCGACCAGTTCTTCTTCTTGCCCGCTTTCTCGATCTTCTTTACGTTATCTTCGATCGTCTTCTTGAACCGCGAGGGGTCGTGCGATACCTTCTGCAACGAGATGGTCAAAACAAGTCCGAGCTTGTCTTTCTTCTTTCCGGCATCCCAGGTCCACTCAGCAGAGAACAGGACCTTTGGACGTGAAGAATGCACACGACCAGTGGGATAGAGGCAAGTAATCAGGTATCCTACACGGCCAAGATATTGTGCCCACCATACGTCACGGGGTGGCAGGATATTCCGTAGAGCTTCGCGGAAATCCACCTCCCGTGGTGGGAGCTCGCCACGATAACGTGCTTGAAGCATCAACGCGAGTCTAGCCCGATCTTGATGAGAGACACCATGGGTCGAAGAGATCATGCCCGTAGAAGTGCTGTAAAGGGCTGTAGTCGAAGCAGTCTCCTTCGACATGAACATGTGGACGTACATGATATTCGCGAATGCGTCAATGACGTGGTGACCAAAGTCATGAGGGAAGCGTCGGGTGCCGTCATGAGAGTTTTCTGGGATGGCGCTCTCGAGAAGACGTTGAATATGTTTCCTATCACCCGGGACGTAATTGCGAGTGGCAACTTCCAAGGGTGCTTGGCGTCGAACTGAAACAGGGAGCTGGCGGAATAGGTATCCTTCACGCACTCCTCCCTGGCAAAAGTGCGCCTCTTTGATTCCGAGTGGAATAGCTTCCGCGAGCGCTGATACCAGGAAAGCGACAGCTGGAACCTGCGCTCTGCGGCGGTCGGATACACGGAAGACTTCATCGGCAGCTCTTGCGATATCCTTGACCTTCTCGGTGTCCTGGAAGACATCACGGCCGACCTTGTAGCCGTTGATGATTGAGATTGGGTAGCGATGCTTGCCGGTCTGGTCCAGGTAAAGGAGGAGGTATCCCCATCCTCGGAAGCCTCCGCCTGAGAGGTAAATTGAGAAGCCGCCTTTTCTCTTTGCTTCGTCTCTGAGCACATCCGGGATTTCGAGGTTTTCGTAAGCATGTCGGAAATTACCAATCATCTCCTTGCGGAACTCCTTGACGGCTTCCTTCGCTTCCTCTTTGTCCTTGCCATCTCTGAGCTCTGCGAGCTTCTTGGTGAGGGCAGCAGCGCCATAAGGGAAGCTGAAGCTACCGCGAGGGCTAGTACGGATGGAGCCGTCCTTGCTAACAATCCAGCTGATCTGCGTCGAACCGCCTCCGAGATCCATGACCAGGCCCTCCATCTCCATGAAGCCACTTGCGATGCCGAGGGCACCGATGTTACCTTCTTCCTCCTTATCAAGAAGCTTCACGTCAAGGCCTGTGGTCGCTTTGATAGAGCTCAGCAATTGCGCCGAATTCTTGGCCACACGAGTAGCCTCGGTGGCGAGGATATGAATCTGATTCTGCTCGACCTTGAAATCGGTACATATAATCTGGAAGCGTCGTATAGCGTGGCACACGCCATCGATAACATCCTTGGGAACGGGAATCTGTTCGCCCGTTTTGTCGTCGAATTGAGCATCGTACAAAGAGATAGACGAACGGTACACCATGACAGCAGGCATAATGCGAGTCATAGGTTCCGAAAGATCGGAAATTGAAAACCGTATGCCGTTGCTAGATGTCGTTGTCAGCAAGCCTTTCGGTGGCTGGAAGCACCGGCGGAGGCCAATGGCTCATATCATACCTTCCCATATCTACAATGCCGACGAGTCGGTCACGGTGCCCACTCCATGGTGGATGGCGCCTCTCTCGATTCGCAAGTGGAGGTTGCACTGCCGATGGGGCCGCTGGCGATTCTGGGTTCCATTCAATGCTCTCTGCCTCGTCGGGCGTCAGAATCTCCTCGAAGTCGGAGAAGTCAGAGATAGACAAGTCTTCCATCGTGACGTTTAAATCCAGAGACATAGTAGATGAATGAAGGGTGAAAGTAGCTGCTGTGGTTGATGTGTTTCCAACGCGTTGAAGTGCAAGCGGTGTCGGGATAGTTCCCCAATGCGCTGTGTTGGCTGATGTGTTGGCTAGTGGCTATGACGCTGTTCGTCACGATATGAGTGTTCTGCTCTACCAATGGCCAATTGAATGAAGTGCGACGATTTCGAGATGCACGAAGACTGCAGTAAGCAGGCGAGGCAGGTTGCACAGCCCCCACCTGCTGGAGTGAGGTCCGTGATGGCCAAGGTGCTGTTGCCATGCGACACTCATCCCCGCGTTTTACGGGCAGCAAGCGCACCTTGATGGTTCACCTCTTGTATCACTTGGTCGACCATCATCGACGAGCAAGGCGGAGCACTCAAGCTAAGAATTATACAGTATCAAATGACAACATTTCCAGAGGAGTACACATAATCAATCAAGTATTGTTCGTATGATCACTCTCACAGAATGTGTTTTGTGCTTGCTTACAACTCTAACCCTACTTACCCACAGGCCCTCTGGACAATCTTGTTCACAATCATTGGCAGGCACCGTGGTATGCCCATTGTGCCCTCAATTAACATGGTCACCTTTCGATATATCATTGGCAGTAATCGCGAGTGTCAGAAGTCTGCGTAGGTCATTTTTAAACGAATGTGAACCCAAGATACGATATTCGCTTCAACGTGACAAAGACGCAAAACTTGCGGTATCAAGCCCTTGGTTAATAGACCCAGTATGAAGACCCGACCATCGCGTTGCTATTGATTCAAGGTCTGGAACTCCTACAGGAGAATTTTAGATCGCCTACAGTCTCTCATGCGCTTGACAAACTATTGAGACATTCGTCGAATACACTGCGGTAAACCTCATGTTTTATCGAACCAACACGTTTGATGATCGACAGATCATATGATTGTCTCCACTGAGACAATTTTCGCAAACCTGCGGCTCATGCAGTACTTTTAATTACTGTGACGGGGACTCTCCCTGGAACGTGAGACTCTTCACACTTTTTACACCATGAAAATGTAACTGGAACCTTCGTACCATACAAGCAGAAATACCAAGAGGACAGACACCCAGACATACTGTGCTTTTACCTTGCCCTTCACTCGATCAACTCTCTCTCCAAAGTTGCCGTCCGCTGCATGAATATTTTGCGCTTGACCCAATACGGCAACCAAACCTTGCTCTGGTACGATGCATGTCGAATCGTCGAGACACTGAACACGACGTCAAGCTCCTCAAGCGTTCGCTGCTTGGTCTCCGGTACCACGAAGAAAATGACCAAGAATGACAACATGTTGAGGCCAGCATATAGACA
This sequence comes from Cladosporium sp. BSL10, assembly GCA_001553865.1. NCBI lineage: Eukaryota > Fungi > Ascomycota > Dothideomycetes > Cladosporiales > Cladosporiaceae > Cladosporium > Cladosporium sp. BSL10. The sequence goes on from LJJI01000056.1 coordinate 151,108, forward strand.
GAATGCGCCTGTGGGCGTAACCTTGGCCAGTAAAGAGGGGAAGGTGAGACCGAGAGCGCTGCTCACTGCATTGTTGACGCAGATGGTGAAAGCAGCACCGATCTCGCGGTGAGACAGTGGGAAAGCTTCTGAGAAATAGATGGATGGGATGGGGCCAATGCCTACATATTGTCAGTACCGGAACCAGCGATCATTGTTGGACGATATGACTTACCCGGGCCATAGAATGCGCCGAATAAATAAACGAAGAATGCGATGAGCGGTACTTTGGCTGAGTTCTCCTTTGGCATCAAAAAGCAGAAACCGGCCGCCAGTAAACACCAAGCCATCTGAGGGAATGTGCTGAGTAATAGTGCGCGCCTGCCGAACCTGTCCATTGTCCAGATTGCAGGAAATGCGAAGACAAACGTAACGAGACCCTGGTTAAAGTATCAGCTTGAGCTCTCAAACCTCGTCCGACATCTGACAACGTACAAAGCCGAAAGAAGCCAACAGGGACTGCTTCACGCTATACCCTGCCTCTTGGAAGATGGTCGAGCTATAAAAGGCCATGATGTTAATTCCTGGGTGGCAATTAGCTTAGATCGTAGGCGTTTCCTTATACTGCTACCTTACCAGAGAACTGCTGAGCAATAACGATGATCGAAGACGAGACGGTTGCACGTCTGATTCGTGGCACTGTGAAGAGCTCCAAGACTCTTCTGCCTAGTGACTTGCCACCAAAAATCTCCGTCTCAGCCACAATTTGGCAATGAGCGTAGAAAAGTTCTCGTGCAGAGATGAGCTCGGTGTTCCTGATACGGTTGAAAGCTCGATACGCTTGCTGGTACTTGCCTTTCTTCATAAGCCAACGTGGGCTCTCTGGACAGAGCCAGATCAGAGCCATGAGCGGTACAGCTGGCACGAAAGCCGCTGCCAGTTGGAGGCGCCATGCCAGTCTACCAATGTTCATGAAGATCAAATTGCTGCTAAAACCCACAAGGATGCCGAAGGCGACATAGAGCTGAAAGCTTGTAACGATGGCACCTCGAATCGACGCTGGTGAGACTTCGGCACTGTAGACCGGGATCGTCGAAATCTTGATGCCCATACCAATACCCATGAACAAGCGACAGATCATGAGATCAACCCAATTCTTAGCAAACCCTTGGGCAAGGACTGGGAACACCACGAACAGGTTTGTTGCGAAAATGGTTCCTCGGCGGCCGAGAAGCTGGTTGACGGGATCAGCTGCCCATGCGCTGAGAAGTCCGAAAAGAGCAGGTGCTGCATTGATGACTCCCACCAGCCAATGTCGATGGGCGATGCCAAACTCTTGTGGGAATGAGAGATTGGCACCATTCGCTCCAGTGTTATCCCAGCCTCTGCCCTGGGCGTTAGCAAATGGCGGGAATATAGATGGCCAACGAGAAGCGAGAGACTTACTGGATTGCAGACCCAATCGAGACGATCGTGCTTTAAAGACATTCGTAAGTATGATCTTTAAGAGGCAACAAGTACCATGACTTGGACGTGACAAACTTACATGCAAGTATACATAGTCCAGGGCAGATCCCATCTGTCTGTGATTTATGTCAGCACCTGTGAGCCTTGCTAGTTCGGCGAAGTACGCCTACTCGTGATCTCGCAGCGAAGCCAATGCTTGTCGTCATCGGAAAGCTCCTGGATTGACTCAAAGTCATGCGGTCGTTGCGCTACCATAGACGCCTTGTGGAATATGTCCGCTTTGTCCTCGAACCCATACTTGACGCAGAATGCTTCGACTTGGTCATGGAGTTCTGCAGGTGACAATCCAGACAGAGGGTTGTTGTGCTGGATGTCTACCTTCCGCGATAATTGTCTTTCGATGCCGTTCTCGAGATACTCGACGGTCGGGCCTTTGTCCTTTGTTTCATGGGCCATGGTGGACGTAATTACTGTGTATTGCAATGAGATCTTCCAACGAGAGATGCCACCCTGGTGTTCGGGATCTTTTAATGGTCAATGGGGGAACATGGGAGTGACAATGAATACATATACTTGGACGAGGAGACACATTGGCCTTGACAATGGCTTGTAGCCCTGTGTGCTTCTTCCTCCTCCTTCTCCCCTCCTCCTTCTGCCCTGCGCAGGGATTAAGGCAAAAAGAAGAGGAGGCATCAGCTGGACATGACGGACAAAGTCTAAATTCCATGGAGTACCCGCGAATACCTCCCGTGACTAATGCTGGCAGGTCTAAAAGCATGCCTAAATAGGTTTCCGACGCCATGGATGCGACCCCAAATCAACGAGAAGCAAAGCGATCCCCAGTTCTGCCGTTATATCTTCTCCATGAGTTTACATACGTCTACTGGTTAGACGCATAGGCTGCTATCGCCAGGTATCGACTAGAGGAAGTCAAATGTGCCACGGAGGCGTTGCACAAGCTTTAAGCATCGTCTCAGCGGCCACGTAGTGTCCTAGTATCACGAGTGCGGACAACAGTTGCGCCTCACCATCGAGATACTGCCAGTTTATATTGACAGAGTCGTATCAGGAACAAAGGAGACAGCATGGAGACTGAAAGGACAAGGGATGTCTTGGAGTTCCCCGCAAATCCCCAGGTCTCCAACAAGTGTGATCCTTCGATGTCCATGTCCGTGCATTCGGACCTATCGCGTGGTGAGAAGGGGAAACAGAACCGGGTGCCCTGCGTGTTACGCTGATCGCCCTGCGTGTGACGCTGAACGCCCTGCTCAGGAAGCTGTCGCTTACGGTGTTAGTAGGAATGGTTGGGACTACGAGCTACAGATGCAACAATAGACCGGCCTTGGTTTTCATGCCCTGCGTGTGTCAGTGGAAATGGAAAAGAGGGGTGACAGCGGGGTGTCCTACAACTTATGATACGGTAGGTATATAGAGGGAGTACATTGGGAGTCAGAGTCTAAAACCTACGTTCATCAAGAGTTTCCCGTCTACTCTACAATCTAGTGAACACTACGCGCAGCCTTCCACCTGTCCAAACGATCGAATATGACCCGTGCCGCTCCGCAAACATGGCTCGAGAAGCTTGAAGAGCAATGTATGTCGAAGAGAGGATGTCGCACGCTCACAGCAGCTAAAGGTACACACAGTGAACGTCGATGTCGACTGGATGGATCCGACATACTCGAAGAACCTTCCGATCAAGCCGAATGACCAGACAAGTAACAACCTATGGGTCAACCAGCAGATGTCTCATCCCGAGAACAAAGATATGGTGCTGCAAGTCTGCAAGGACTTGAAGTCTGAAGGCTGGAAGGCAGCGTATACCCGTATCGTAAGCTGTGCCGGCAAGAACAAACGTGCGGTGCTGATCATAGCGTGACCACCGCAGGCTGTCAACATGTGCAAGAACAACATCGACAACATCAAGGGTCGTGTGTTGCTCCAAGTCTACCCGAACGAGGCTTATGACACACAAGCCGTGCTCGATTCTGCTCGGGCGTACGCCAAAGAATTCGAGCGTGCTGGTATTCCACAAGATCGATACTGTATCAAGATTCCGAGCACTGGTCCTGCACTCAACGCATGTCCCCAGCTGAAGAAGGAAGGAATAGCCACCTTGGGCACCGCTCTCTTTGGCTTGCCACAGGCCATCGCTGCAAGCCAAGCCGGGTGCCTGTATATCAGCCCCTACTTCAACGAGGTCAAGGCCCACGACGATCCGAAGCTGTGGCCTGACGTCGAAGATCCTGCCACGCAACACACCATGTCGGCACGTACTCTGCAGATACTGGAGACTTATGCGCGTCTCTACAAAGAGACAGGCAAAGACCAGCCCTTATTGAAACAAGCCAGGTATGTTTGACCGTGGAGGCAGAGTCTTCCCACGATGCTAATAACCTTGTTCAGCTTCATCACAGCCAAGGAGGCCATGGCAGCAGGCGAGCATGGCTGCCATAGCGCTACGATTTCTCCGGAGGTTCTCAACGAGCTGGCCAAGCTGCAGTACGATGGTACGCAACAGCCCGGCGAGGGCAAGCCGAAGCCGGCGAGCGTATACGCCGGATACAAAACGCCAGAGCGACTCCTCAAAGTCTCGAAGATCGACCCCCTTCAGGCAGCCAATATTGATGGCAAGCTCGCATCCACCGACATTGACTATCTTGCCAACAATGGCGAAGAGTTGCAAGAGGCAATCAAGGCGGATCCTGTCACTTCGCAGAGGCTTGACGATGCTCTGACACTTTTTACTGGTGGGTTGATGGAGAGCAAGGCCAAGATCGAGGGCTGGTTCCAGGAGGTCTGATTGTCGGACCAGACATAGGAGTTGGTATAGATCACTACATAGACCAAGCACACATTCATTTACCAGGATCAATGCTGTCATCCGGACTGTAGATTGTACCCTTGACCTGGAAATTGGCGACGCTGGAAGTCGAGGGGGAGCTCCTGGTAAGATTGCCGTGTCCATAATGGCTGTTGTATGTGTGAACCTTGCGGTGCTGACCAAAGGGCATGCTCAAGGGTTTCATCGCCAGTGCCAACTTGTGTAAGGTTGTACTGCGAAGTTCTTGGTAGATTGTTAAAGTTGGGTTCGTCTGCAGGCATTAATGCAGAGTTTTGGAGTGTGTAGTTATCCAGCAACTGCGCGTCTGGCATCGGGTTCACGATAGCACCAGCTTGTGCGCCGTAATTAACAGGCGCCATTGGGGGTATCTCGTGGGTCGTGATCGGTGCAGGTATCACGATAGCATCATATATCGGCACGGAGTCATGACTGCCAACCTGGATCGCGTCACTCTGCAGAGCATTGGCTTCGAGAACCTCAGCTGGCGCTGCCTGCACTGACGTTGCATCAAGACATTCTCGCCAGCCGGAGAGTTCGACGAGCAGTGCTTCTTTTTCGGCTTTCAATGCATCAACAGTCTTCTGAAGGTCTTCTAATTTTGCCTTCTGGACCTCGTGGTACTTTAGACTCTCGTCTACGATGGTATGTTTTGAGAGTTTACTCTCCTTGACGGAGGTCAGGTTAGGCAAGAAGCGTGCAAGAGTCTAAATTTCGCATCAGTGTAAGCAATCGCGATGCATTGTTTCATCTCTTACCAAGAGGCTGTCACTGAACGCCTCTCTGCGACCTTTTTCGAACACCCGGTGCTTTGCTCGATCGTCCTCGGTCCACACCCGGACTCGTTTCTTGTGGTGACCTTTGCTTCGACCACGACTGCTTCCATTATCTGGAGAAAGCTCAGAGGGAGGGCTGTCCATTGTGGGCAAGTGCTATGAAAGTGTCCAACGACTCGCTCCTCGATGTCGGCATGTAGTGGAAAGGTGATCGCGGATCGAGCGTATGTGGGCTATGCCGTCTTGGGGAGTGGAGCAGGGGACAGTGTGCGGGGAAACCTTATAGGAATCACATGTTTGAGCATTGACATGGAACTTGCCATCAAGGCAGATCAGATCACTCATCATCTGACAGGAAAGTAGAGGATTTGCTTATGCTGCAACAAAGACTGCAGCTATTCACTCAAGCATCTGAAGTAATTCACACTTCAGTTGCTTTCGTACTCTAATGAAGCCACAAAAATGTCAAAAAAATCAGCAAAAATGCCCAAACCCGGAATTGAACCAGGGATCTTGTCATTGCGAAGCGTACGAGTGACACGCCTTACCACTGGGCCATTCGGGCTTCACACCTCACTCTTGTGGTTGAAGTGTGTATGACATCATAGTAATGTTTCAGTCTCATGATGCCTGTTAGAAAATCTCTAAGATAGGTGAAATGTTCACCTGTATTTGCAATGCATATATCCATATGACCTATCATATTTGGCTTACTGTTATATACAGGCATTGTGAGATCACTTTCATGTAGTCATGATCCTTGGCCTAGGGCCGGGAGTGTTTTCGTAGAGACTATGCGTATTTCAGCCGCTGATTGTGTGTACCAAATAGTGCGAGAAAGTGAAGTATTATACAGAGATAACCTTGATAGAAAAATCATTCAATACTAGCAGTAGTCACCTCAAAAGAAATTGATGGCCCGAGGTTGTGATGATACCAGATGACGATATGTGCGCGTATGTGTATAGGCGGGGTCAGTAGGTGGGAAGCTTTGTCTAGATGGTGTACCTCTAACACACTTTCATCCCAACGCGAGACGCGTAACTTACAGTTATCTTGTGCGGATACAATCATGTTACCCATACGGTCCAAAGTTTCAGTCCTTGGAATGGGCGCCAACTTAAGGCTATCAATGCGATTCATGCAAATGACAACTCAGCGAAGCTTTACATCTACCATGCACCCTCGTGACTCTGCCGCTGAAGTCAAGGTCACAGACAGACCGCCTCAGCATGAAAGGTAAGACCGTCTTGGTCACTGGTGGCGGACGTGGTATCGGTCTGGCCATTTGCAAAGCAGTTGCCCAGCTCGGGGGTAACATTGCCGTACTGGATGCGCTTCCACAACCATCAAAAAAGTTCCATGCTCTCAGCAATGATTATGGCATCGAAACTATGTACGATCAAGTTGACGTGACGATACAGTCGTCATTGGAACGTGGCTTCGAGAACATCGTTGAAAAGACTGGCAGCATCCAAGGCTGTGTGACAGCAGCGGGCATCACTCTCGAAAGACCGTTCGCCGAGCATACATGGGACGAATCGCAGAGACTGTTGAATGTCAATGTCATGGGAACCTTTTGGACTGCGAGACTGGTCGCAGATCACTTGCGAGCTCGCGGTGAAGGTGGCAGCCTTGTGTTGATCGCCTCAGTCGCCGCGCAGGGTATCATCGTTCCGATGCAGAGTCTGTCGATCTACAACATGTCGAAAGCAGCAGTCAAAGGTCTCGTCGGTCCGCTTGCTGTGGAGCTGGGAGAAGTTGGTATCCGCGTGAATAGTATTTCGCCTGGAGTCATCGATTCGCAGATGACCAGAGACAACGCAACGATGTTCCCCAGGCTGACGGATATGTACCACAACGCACCACCTGTCAGACGAATTGGGCAACCATCTGACCTCACTCCGCTCGTCTGCTATCTGTTGTCAGACGCGAGTACTTTCACCACGGGATCGGACTTCTTGGTAACTGGAGGGTTGCACGCAGGCTTGTCACCAAAGTGGGTTAGTAGGCCCTGAGGGGACGATCTTGAAATTCTCGAAGATTTGTGATGATATTTTAGCGGATGGGAATGCATACATCAGTTCACTGAGCTTAATGACATGCATTGAAAAAACACATGGCGTACTGTATACATGTAGACTCTCTTTACGGCTGCTCCTGACCCGACAAACGGGTCCCGCCATAACCCTGATGATCTGCCGAACCCTTGCTAGCGCGAACTGAATATCCTGGTCTCGCGTCTTGCGATTCGTGGTGGTGCTAGCTTGTCGCGACCGTTGTGATGCGTGCCGGACGCCTACGAGTATGTACGTGATAGGAGGTCTTGTAGAGCGCATATGCTATCCTACGAGCATTGCACATCGAGCCTCTACCTGCGACAACAGCGTAGCGAGGCACAAACGAAGGATCCTTGGGCGATCACGGCGAGCGAGTGAGTTAAATTACAACAACCAAAACTGGTCCGCGCGTGCAACCTTCTTGTCTCGCTGTGTCCATGCGCACGACACCAATCATCAAGAGCCAGGGCGTTTGCGTGCAGTGAGACATCTCTGCTGCTTCACTTACTCATCACTTGTGAAGAGCGGACAGCGCATCACTCTTTGACCGCCACGAGACGAGGCTCAGCACCCTCATCATCGTCCAGCACCCACCACTCTACCCTACCCCGTGCGGCACCCCTCGATACCCGCCTCCTCCCCAGCCAGCGAAGCGCAATGTCGTCTTGAAGCACTGCGACGCATTACTCGCACCCTCGCCCAGAGTACAACACACCGCGATCCGTTGCGCAAGCAAGACGCTACCACCACAATGCCCTGGCAGCCGCTGCCCGCAGTCGCCTTTGCCATCTGCACATACCCCTTCAATGCCACTCACGCACAAGATCTCCCGCTCCAAGTCGGCGATCATATATACATCATCGAGCAAGGCGGAAAGAATCAACAATGGTACCGCGGATATCTTGTAGCAGCTCCATCGCTGCTTGCTGGCCTCACTGGAAACAGTGGCCAACAGCTTGAGCACCGTGTCTTCTCTGGCATCTTCCCTCGGAACTGCGTAGAAGTGAGGGAATTCCTCGGCGAGAACAAGAGCAATGGCAGCACAGCTAGTCCCTTGAAGCTAGTGTCGTCAGGAAATACAGACGAAGACAACATAAGGGAAAGGAGAAAGAGCCAAAAGATACTCGCAAGGCGCTTGAGCCGGGCTCACAGTAGGAAAAGAAGTCAGTCAAACATTAGAGAAAAGGCGAAGGCGCAAGGTGTCGATCTGGAGCGCAACCCTTTGCCGCGAGCTCCCGACGCACCAAAGCCACTCGCACCCGTGCCTCTGCTCAGAGTGGGTGACGAGACAGTCCAGTCCGCGGAAGAGCCTCTGGTAGACGAGATTGCGTCTTGTCTACGCGAATGGCACGATGCTCGTCTCCACGAATTGCTTCTGGCTCGCGGCTACGACCAGCTGAGCAAAGTGCAAGAACTCATCAAGCGTCTTGGAATGAGCCGGCAACAACTAATGCACGATGTCATGACCACGAAAGAGCTGAAGAAGCTCCGCGAAGACACTGTATGGGACTTAGTGGCTGGCAACAAACTCCTCAGTGACGAGGTTGTAGTTCGCAGCTGCCTAGAGAAGGGCCGCATTCTGACCGCTGACGATTCCGTTATCGAGATGACCAAAGATCAAGCGAACATGTGCATATTGGACCGGCCGCCGAATCCTCCGGCAGACATACACATGCTCTACCACGTTCTTGTCGATGTCACTAATTTTGTGTCTTCGTCTGATCAGCCTGCAACACTCCAAATGTACCTTTGCTCAAAGCTACCCGGTGAGAGACCAAAGCCCTTGACAGAGAACTATTCAATATCTGTGCCGGTCATAGACGCGGAGTCGAAATCTTCGGATGACGAACCTAAGACGCTCTTTGCAAACCTGACAGCAGCAGACTTGGGCGTTGGACAAGAAGCAATCTCGTTGTATGTGGTGTTCAAGCTGCTGCGCGACGAGCCTGTGCGGCCAACTCTGTCTAATCAGCCAGCGCCGCCCGAATTGACCACCCAGCCCTCGATATCTTCAATACCCAAAGCACGTACCAGCCTCAAGAGTAGACGTAGCATGTTCGGAAGTCAGAGGAAGCAGGACGGCCGCCCTGGCACGGCTAACTCGGAGCGGCCACGGACTGGTCGATCAAGCTCGTCACTATCTGAACACCCTTCTATTCAAGACAAGACTGTCAAGCGTACGGTCGGCATCGGGGCGATCGATATTGGAAGCGTTGCGCGTGGACAATCAGAGCTCCGGACTACTGTTGCGATGTGGGTCCCTTCAACACCATCCGAATCCCCCAACGACGAAGGCGCCGGTTGGGACGATATCATCCGCGAGCTCGGCCGCAGTCCCACTGGTGGTTACACAAGAGTGTCTTCGATCAAGCGCTTTGATGTCTTCACAACTACACTCCCGTCTCTGGACCTAGATTCTCTCATTCGCACCACACCTACACTCTTGCACAATGTCCACCCCACTCAGAAGCTGGGATTCTCTGGTGTCCCGTCAAAACCGCGCAGCGATATATACCTTACCATTACAGAACCATTGATACCCAAGAATGCGCAATTGGCTCATTCCAAATTCGGCAACGTACCACTGAGCCAACGCTGTCAGACTTCATTGGCCAACTTGCAGCTTACTCTGGAGGTGCGAAAGGGCGGTGGTGAGCGGGTGGAGGATTGCATTTTCACATCATCAAATCATCAAGGCCACATTGCGTGGCGTACTACTGGCGTCGAACGTGGCGAGGCTTGGAATCAGACCATCAGGCTCTCTGTTCCCACCGAAGACGTACCTGGGTGCCACGTCGTTATGAGTATTGCAGACAGTCCAAACTTCCCCTTTGCACTGGCTTGGGTGCCACTTTGGGAGAACGGCGCCTTCGTACGAGATGGCGAGCATCACGTGTCTTTGTACGTTTACGACGAGTACAGCTCTAGCTTGATTGGCGGCAAAGGTGCATACCTGGCACTGCCACCCTGGGCTAAAAAGGCCGACTTCACTCATCAATCAGCAACTATGGTCTCGCTACGGACGTATCTCTGCAGTACCGAATACTCCCAGGACCCTAACCTTCTAGGCTTGCTGAATTGGCGAGACTTCCACGGAGAAAGACTCATCGAGATCCTCGACAAATTTTCTTTCGTGCCTGAGATCGAGATTGTCAAATTGTTTGGAAAAGTCTTTCAAGCATTGTTCGAGATCCTGGATGAATATAACAACAGTGACGTGTACGAGGACCTGATATTCTCCAACTTCGTAGTGTTGTTCTTGGTGGCACGCGATCGTCGCTTCGACATGAAGAACGTGATTGAGCAATACGCTACTACCCGACATGACTGGCCGCACGCAAGCCAGAGTCTGATACGCGCCTTCCATCGCCTGCTCACGAACCCTATGGATATGGAGTCCTCGAGGAAGCTCCGGGCGGCACTCAAAGTCGGCGATCAGCTGTTGCGATTGATTGTTGAAACCAGGATACCGCCCTCGGCGCAAGACAATGCAGGCATTGAGGACGCACATGCACGCCATCCAACATTTGTACAAGACTTGCAGGACCTTTTCGTTGCATTGATGGCATTGATGCGCAACCCTATGCCTGTCCTTCTTGGCACGCAGACTCTTGTCATCCAACATTTCCACTCTTGGCTACCTGAACTAGCGTCATTCATGAGTCCAACAGAGATACTGGAGATAGCCACAAACCTACTCGACGCATGTACTCATGCACAAGGCAAACTCGTTTTCCACCGACTGGTGCTTATCATCAACTTCAGCCAGCTTGAGGTATTTAAGCAGCCGGAGATCAGGGAGACATTTGTGGCAAACACATATCGCTGGCTAGCACCATATTGGGGCGCCACAACGGAAGTTACCACTCAGTGGCGCACTCAAGTACGTCTTTGTTGCTCTGTTGTTGCGACGCAAATGGTCCAGCTTGGCGAAGAAAGCTGCCAATACGTGCCGAAATTGGTAGAATCATACGATGCTCTGCACAAACTCGAGCGCACGCCGAAGCGGACATTCAGCATGCTGTTCCCAACAAGCTTTCCCTTTCCGGAAAGGAAAACGCCCTCCGAAACGAGCATCGATGAAGGTATGCTCGAGATGTCCGCTCTCCTCGTAACGGCTTTGGCGACGCAGAAGAGACTGTATTTCGATGCCAGTGTAGTCGACGTTCCTGGTGTTCTCCTTCAGGCGCTCAAGGTGAATCGGAGCATACTCGACTGTGAGGCTTTCCCGCGCAGCTGGGTGAGCTTGCACGTGAGCCATCACCGATTCTCTATCGGTTCCCTACAGAGGATTTCGGAGATTCTACTGGAATGGATTCCCGACATTTATGCCCCGAATGCCGATGAAGCCTTCGAATTCGACACAAACATCTGGCGACAATTCTTCGAGACATTGTTTGCGGCTGTCAATAGTCCCGCGCTAGCCATGGAAACGTTCCCTGAACAAAAGCGCAGGGCCATCTGGAAGATTGCCGGCGATGTGAGAGAACAGGGTGCTCAGCTCCTCAAGCGCACATGGGAAGCTATCGGCTGGGAAACTGACGAGGACAGTCGGAATCTCCATGGATTCGAACGCATGGGCGGCTATCAAGTCCAATTCGTACCAGATCTTGTCGGGCCGATCGTGGAATTGTGTCTGAGTGTGCATGCAAGTCTCAGATCCGTTGCGACTGAGGTTCTGAGAAGCATGATTGTCAGCGCTTGGGAGCTTGATCAGGACCTGAGCATCATCCAGACTGCTATGATTGATTGCCTCGACAAGCTATGCCGCAAGCAGAATGTCAGTGAAGCATTGCTGCACAAGACCTTCATCACAGAGATGATGACACAATTCGCTCCTTTGAAGAACTCTGTGGAAGACAGCTTGTACAAAGCTGTCATAATCATGTTTAGCAAGATCGAAAACCTCCTTGGCATGCTAGGAAACGTTCACTCTGGCGGTAAAGTGTCGAACGAGCCTACCCAGATCGTGAACACTCTTCGACTCATGGAATTCCTGCAGAATGTGCAGAGCGAAGAGGCATACACTCGCTATGTGCATCAGCTTGCCAACATGCAGTCGAACGCTGGAAATCACACCGAAGCTGGATTGGCACTACAAATGCATGCAGATCGTTATCAATGGGACACAACAGCGCAGGTGAGCGAGCTGAAAGAGCTGTATTTTCCTTCCCAAAATGCGTTCGAGCGCAAAGAAGCATTGTACGTCCACATGGTTCAGCACTTCGAGCTCGGGCAGTGTTGGCAGAAAGTCCTGTCTGTCTACAAGGAGTTGGCAAACCAATACGAGACCAACGTTTTCGATTTTGCCAAACTGGCAAGAGCGCAACGCGCTATGGCGAGTGTTCACGAGAAGATTGCGAAGAACGAGCGTTCCGTCCCAAGGTATTTCAGAGTTGTTTACAAGGGCCATGGCTTCCCTGTCAGCTTGCGTGACAAGGAGTTCATATTCGAAGGCCAGGCAACCGATCGACTAGCAACATTTGAGGATCGTATGAAGCAGCTCCATCCTGCTGCTCAACTCCTGCGAGCGGATATCGAGCCAGAACTCGAAGGCCAGTACTTACAGGTCTTTGCCGTGAGCGTGCACAAGGACTTGAACCATACTATCTATCAGCGCACGAAAGTTGCCCAGACAATTCGAGACTACTACTTGATGTCGAGCCCTCAGAGGTTCTCTACAACTTCGAGGCAGCCGGTCCGCGATATCCCGATCACGGAGCAGCCAGTGGAGAAGATCGTCTACACCACTGCCGAGGCTTTCCCAACCATTTTAAGGCGCACAGAGATCATCAAGAAAGAGACATCCATACTCTCGCCTGTTGAGGCGGCGGTAGAGCGGACAGCGAGGAAAACACAAGAGATGATCGCGCTGGAGAAGCGTGTGGTCAATGCTGACAGTGCGGCTATGAACCAACTCTCCGAAGCTATCCTTCTATCAGTTGATCCAAACTCTGATAGTAGCGTGGCACGCTACCGTAACCTACTTCCCACAGCGACAACAAACGACAACGTGTCTGAGGAGGTCGACCCTAATGCTGTTGACTTTGATGCCGCGGAGAAGCCAGCAATGGATGTACTTCAGTCCGCACTTCACACTGCACTGCTAGATCACGCTCTCGTCATTCGCAGATGCCTCTCCCTCTACAATCGCTCTGCACACGCCGCCACTCGCGCCGAATTGGTGCCCAGGTTCGAAGCAAGCTTTGAGCGAGAGCTTGGACTGCTTTTCCCTGGTCGACACAACATTATGGACTTCACACATTCTCCTTCGCCTGACGCGGACGACCACCACCGGAATGGTCAACAAGCTGTCGACGGCGCTGCTGCAGACGAGTCTGCCATTGTCGAAGACGGCCAGCAACCCGAATCTGCTTTCAGACGCGGACGCAGGCGCTCCCTCTCGTTCCTCAAGCGTGGCTCTATCAGCTCTATACGAGGTCGCCTGAACGAGCAAAGCCAGTCAGTGAATGGCACCGCCGATGACAGCGGCCGCCAGTCTCGACAGGAGGGTCACGCCAGAAACAGAAGCCAGAGTCGCCCCCGGCTAAGCCTCTTCGAGCGGCGACCGAGTATGGACAGCAGACCGGGCAGCGCAGTGGGAAATCAAACCCCTACGTTGAAGAAGAGGATTAGTTTCCTTTCCAACGGTGGAAGCTGGAGTCAGGGCACATCCAACACCAATGGGCGGTAATGTCGACACGCACGGGGTGGCTTTTTTTTTTTCTTCTTTCCTAGAAAGTCCTTGTGCTTTTTTGAGGCTTTGATACCCTGTGCCCTCGAGGTATATTTAATTTTGAAATTGTTCGCTGTAGAGTTTTGTAGCATACCCATACTTTTACACATGATTTACTCGCCATCATGCAAATTTCATGTGCGAACACTATCGAGAAGGATGATGCTAAACGAACGAGAGTGTGATCTATGACACCGCTTAGGTGTGGTGCGTTCTTGGTACTAACGTTGATTTGATTTTGATTTGACGAACCAGTTGTTGTTCATGACAGCAGGGAGCCCTCCTTCTTTGGAAGATCTATGTCCACCACCCAAGGAGCATTCACGGGACGATAGCTGACATCCATGATTGCCGCATTGACAAACAGGGTCTCCTTTCCAGGTTCAATGGCATCACCACCTTTCTCAGAAACATCGACGAGCACAGCATGGTTCTCTTTTGCAGCGTCCATATCCGCCTGAACGGATGACGCGCTTTTGACACCTTCCTTCCAAGCACCCTGCTTCCATTCTGTGATCGAGCAAGCCTTCGCAGGGAGGTTCTCGGCATCATCAGCCCACGTCAAGCGCTCCGCTCCCCATCCCTCGTGAATATGCCCAAAACAGCACAACGCCGGCCGCGTCCTCATCAATGCCCTCAGTAGATGCGGGCACCCGACTGCTTCGACCCTCGCCGTCGGATCCAATCGCATCCAAGGTGGACCGTGAGTTATTACGATATCAATTGGATTCCTGACTTTCGACCTTGTGGGCATGGGGTATGGTGCGATACTCGTCGCGTCGGAAAGAGATGTGCCGGGTCCGTTGAAGCGGTCTTCGTCCAACTGATACGGGAAAGCCCAGTCCCAGAACTCGGGCGTGTAGGGGCTGGCGTAAATGTTCGCCACTGCGCCGTTAGGCAGGGATATCTGATGAACGCCTTCGTCCAGATATGTCACGCCTTCCATTTTCGCTCGGCCGTTGGGAGACGTCCACAGGTCCCGCGCGGCGTTGACACGAGCGTCGGCTTCTTCACCGCTGAGACCGGAGGGCTGACGGCGTTGTGGGTCTTGCTCGCGATGCGAAAATACAAAATCGCGGTCCAGGGAGAGATCGTGGTTTCCCGCTATCACCAGCTTGCTAGGACAAGGTGTTCAGTATGCCGACAAACATGTTGCGTGTCATCGGAACTTACACCGGTGCATCTATCTCGGCTAGCATATCAAGCGTCTTGTGGTATTCTTCAAGCTTCCCAGTCATAGTCAAGTCCCCGCAGTGTATCAGGAGGTCTGCGGACGGTAACGGTGATTTGAAAGGAGCCTTCAGACTTGGTGCATCGTCTCTAGTGCTCAAGGGCGCATTATGTGTGTCGCTGATGATGAGAACTCTGGTTCTGACTGTTGACGGCATGATAGCAGATGGAAGTAGAACAGGTCAACAACAGTGTTACAAGGTTCTTTAGTTATGAGCAGTCGAGTACCCGTTACTTGATGCTTGCATAGTTCGATTCGTCTTGAGAGATTCTAGGAGGTATTGTGATGGAAAGCTGACGTCTAGTGGGGCCAACTCAAAGGGACTTGTCGCGGTTGCCCGCCAGAGATGCACCGACCTCAGCTGCACGGGACCTTGGGGAGGAATAGACTAAATCACTTAGTGGAACTACATTAGATTCTCACTGCTCTCTGCTTTAACCATACTAAGAATTTTCCCTACTTTGGAAAAGTGTATAAGCACGAACATTTTTCATGGGTATTGGGTAGTGGAAGGTAGCCTTCATTTTTATGTAGCTGGCGCACATCGTACAGGGGTAATAGTGGAAAATTTGGGCTGTTAGATATCTCTTCATTGTGTAGAGATAATGGGGTATCTTGCATGCTGGTGCTGACATTACATCAACCACCAACATTCCCAAATCTTGGGGAGGGCATCATCTTTTCTAATTTGTGACGCTATGCTACACAAGTAGACTTAGGCTTGAACTCTCATATAGGCATTCCTGTCGTATGGTATAAGGAGCTACCCATGTTGAACTTTCCCTCTTCCGCAAGCTGAACGCCAGCGTAGCACAGCTTTTTCCGTACCGAAACGCCAATCCAAAGTAGTTCTCTACTTCCTGATGGCACGCTGGTAGAAGGCGAGCTCCTCACCCTCGAGGATGTAACCGTCGCAGCGACCGGACTGACCGGGGCGGGAAGAGATGACGGCGTAGAGACGACCGGCCTCGAACTGCCTCTCGAGCGCGGCGGCGGCCTTGCCGGAAGCGACGAAACGCTCGTGCTGCTTGCTCTCAACGGACTTGCTGAGCTTGACCTCCTCCTCGGTCTTGGCCTGGCGTCTGCGGCCAAGGGGCTGACCGTAGTGGGCCTCGTACCACTGACGGAAGGGGGTGGCGTCGACCTGGACGACGGCGGAGCGGGTCAAGGTGTTGGTGCGGACGAGCTCGTTGTTGGAGGGGTGGAAGGCGACACCGACGATGCGGACCTTGCGGGAGATACCCTCGCTGCCCCAGGAGAAGTTGCCGGATTCGAGACGGAGACCACGGAACTTGCGGTTACCACCACGGGTGCGGACGAGGTGGATGCGCTTGGGGCCAATTCTGGTGTTGGCGGGCTGACGGCCCTTCTCGAAAGCTCTGTTTGCTGGTCAGGAACTTGCGTTCGTGAATGGCATTCATTGCGATCGGGTTATGCATACCTCTTCTTGCGGTAGTATGCGCGCTTAGCACCAGAAGCGCTGCGCTTGTGACGGGAGTCACGAGAGATACTGCGTATGCGTCAGCGATGTGTTCTGTGTAGCGATGATCTCTTCCTCGTGTGAACTGTACCCCATGTTTGCTGTTGGTGAAGGTTACTGCAGAGGCACAAATGTCAGCGAAGATTCTTTCGGTCGCGCGGTTTTTTCGAGGACGCGCAGGCTCGGAGTCGTGTTTGTGGTATTTGTCGTACTGCAATCGCAGCAATGGGCTCGAGACATACCGATTGACGTACTTTCACCGGTGCAGGGAGGTATAGATTGGCGATGGGCGTTGAAGCGTGGGTTCCGCTGTGCTGAGGTCCAAATACCACTTTCGCGAAAAGTGTGGGCTTAAGCAGATTCGGGGTGCGCCTGCCAAGCGTGCGCTACCCGTCAATCCCGCTCCCTCCCGTCCCCACTTTTTCTCGACTTGCTCGATGGATGGAGAGTGTTGTGAAAATAAATTGATCAGACGGACATTGTGCTTGTCGCCAAAAAGCGTGCATATTGCTGGTGAAGTGACATGTCGTATGGCGAGACATCTATCACCAAACCAAGTTACCGCTCACGAGACATCGACTACTACACCAACGTATGAATATATATTTCATCAAGCTGAATTGCGGTGGATCATGGTCACAGGTTCGCATACGCAAGCGTCCCGATGGCGCATATTCCTCCTCCTTCTCACAGCAGGAGAAGATGATTTTCACAGAATTGATAGTGCGATTCAGGATTCTAGCCGGCCAATCAATTGGAATTCTCGATAGTATAGAGTACCACAAGATGGTACGCCTGAGCTGAGGACATTCACATAATTCCGGTCATCGGGACGACGAGAGCGGTATACAAACCATACGCAAAATTTAGTCCTGGCTACTTTCCGGAAAGCCGTGCGGGCCAATGCAGCGAGGATGAAACTCACCATGCGCTCGCATACACCATGAAGACTATTTCGGAATCCAAAGCTAGACTCGTGATGTTCAAGGACATCCCTATGGTTTTGCTAAAAGATCCCGAAGCTCCGGGCCGAAGGTGTTGTAGGTTCGACGTCCTGGGGAACCATCGGGTGTGCGGCACAAACACCCCGCTGTCGTTGATCATTATACTATGAAGGAATGATGTTATAAGACCCGCAAGAGCATTTCAGTTTTCTTTGTGATAATGCTATTCAGACTGTCTTGCTCTTCTTGGTCGAACTTCTGTCCCAGTCACCATCTCCTCAGACTCAGAATTGCATCGCGTGTCTCGGTCAACTTTCTAAGGCCATTCAACCAACCTAGACATATTGAGAGTACGAAGATTTCGAGGGTAGAGCAAGTGCGACTTTATCCTGTCGCTGGTACTCGAGAAGCGGAGTCGCTCTGCGCCGCAAAGCTTCCTGCCTCAGTGTTCACTAATCAGCGCTATCGTGGTACCATACCGCTGATCAACATCAGCTAGTCACAGTATAAGATGGACTCGACATGGGTATGGCTTCTGGCTGTTCTTCTCATCATTGGACTCCTCTTCCGCGCGATCTCAACGAGATACCGTCATGACCTCCGCAAGATCCCTGGACCTTTCCTGGCGTCCTTCAGCAACCTCGACCGGATATGGTCGTCTGCCAAGGGAAATCAGATGGACTACCATCTCTCGCTCCATTCAAAATACGGTCATCTTGTGCGCGTAGGACCCAATCACGTTTCCATTTCGGATGGAAATGCGATACATCAACTGTACACCATTAGCTCCAAGTTCTATAAAAGCGATTTCTACACCATGTTCGACATCAACACTCCCGCTGGCGCAGCGTCGACGACATTCAGCGTCAGGGACGAGACAATCCACAAGGCCAAGAAACGTCCTGTTGCGAACGCTTTTTCAATGAGCACCATGCGAGACCTTGAGCCGATGAACGATGAGTGTTCCGAGATATTATTGAGGAAATTTCGAGAGCGCGTAGGACAAGAGATTGATCTCGGGAAGTGGCTGCACTGGTATGCTTTCGACGTCATTACATCCATTACCTTTTCGAACCGGCTGGACTTCATGGAGCAGGAGAAAGATGTCGGGAATATCATCGAGGCCATCGAGGGCAGGTTGGTGTATAACAGCATCGTCGGCCAAGCGCCTTGGATGCACAAGTACCTCTTCGGCAACCCGCTGGTATCCTACCTGGCAAATGCGATACCAGCCGCGGCAGCCTTGAATAAGTCGAAGTATATCGTCTCGTTCGCAGGCCAACAGCTGCAGCGCTATCAGGGAAAGGACTCTAGCTCTGGTCAACTTCCGGACATGCTAGACCGCTTCAAGCGCTTCAAGGACGGCGAGCAAGTCATGAGCGAATCAGAGCTCCTCACACACGCTACGAGCAACATCTTCGCTGGGAGCGATACCACGGCCGCCTCGCTGCGTGCAATATTCTACTATCTTTGTCGCACACCCTCGGCCCACAAAAAAGTCCTCGTCGAGCTCGACGAAGCCATCCGAGGTGGAAAGCTGTCAGATCCTATAACTTTTGCCGAGGCCCAAGAGCTCAAATACTTCCAGGCTGTCGTGAAAGAGGCGTTAAGAATGCATCCTGCTGTAGGTCAACTTCTCGAGCGCGTGGTCCCACGCGGCGGCGCCGAGGTAGGCGGCATGAGGCTTGATGGCGGTACAATTGTGGGCGTTAACCCTTGGGTGGCGGCCAGGGATAAGGAAGTTTATGGCGAAGACTCGGGGATTTTCAGGCCCGAGAGGTGGTTGGATGCGGACGAGCAAGGATTGAAAGCCATGGAGCGAAATTTTCTAGCCGTGAGTCTCCGGAGGTCCATCTTGACGATCTCAGCGGCAACGCGTGCAACACTTGCTGACGTGAGGTTTTGTAGTTCGGTGCAGGTACGCGAACATGCCTGGGGAAGAACGTCTCGCTTCTGGAGATCAGCAAACTGGTACCTCAAATTCTGCGGCATTTCGATTTCGAGATGTCGCCGACGAAGGACTGGGTCTTGCACGACTATTGGTTCGTCAGACAGACTGGTCTAGTGTGCAAGATGAAGGCCAGATACTAGTGAGAGTGATCAGCAGATGCATGGCCAAGGATCCTCATGCACACTCAAGCGTAGAGCTACGAGGGCTTGGTCACTCTTCCCCGCATGCTTTGCACTCGCGAGTCGCGACCATCAGGATTGGGAGGAAGGAATAGCACTGTAGTAGCATCCAATGTGCGGGGCCCCGTATACAGAACCGAACTCTTGACTTGACGCCCAGGCTGAGTTAGTGAAACTTCGTCGGCACTTCGAACGCTTCGAGTATAGAGAGCGGGTGGCGTTCTTGGCGGTAACCATTTCGGCGGCCCCCCAGCACGTTGAATCGGAGTCGACCTCGATTATCGATGACAGCTTGCGCGTGGCACGCATGCAAACAGGCGAGTCCAGGCGGGCCCAAGGTTTCCTTGTTCCCCAATCTCATTCTCGGCTAGCCGAAAATCTGGAGTAGCGCGAGAACTCCACGCGGGGGAGACCCACTCCTCCTCGTTCTTCTCTCATATTTGTCGCTCTCTTGTCTGCCCGACGGTGGTTGATATACTTGGACGTATCGGGTGCTGCGGCGGTGGCACTTGCCGTCGAATGCGGCGCTGCTAGAGTTTCGACCAGTATGCCTACGGCTGTAAGTGGTCACAACGGGGGTGTGTAACCACAACAGCAGAATCCTTACAAGTAGACATCGGATCCCCCAGTCTCTCAGCTCTTCCATCTGCCACCGCTCGTCCAATTCCTTGTCCGAGTAGCCCCATCAGGCGAGAGCCTTGTCTATATTTCCAACCATGTCGGCCCCAGTCGCCAACCTCGATGCGCCTGAGATTGAGAAGAATGGCGGAGTCGAACACCTTGAGCGCACTCTGTCCGAAGACTCCAACGCCGTGCACAATGCCCATATCGATGCCCTCACACCAGAGGAGCAGAAGAAGGTCATCAGGAGGGTCGACAGGCGTCTCGTCCTGACTCTCGGCGGCATGTACTGTGTCTCGTTGATGGACCGCACCAACACTGTAAGCCAAATCAGCAGCGAACGCCGTGTTCTCACTGGCTAACATGCGTAAGGGTATCGCCGTCGTCGCAGGCATGGGTGTCGACTTGAAGCTCATCGGAGACCGTTACTCCGTCATCGTTTTGATTTTCTTCATCTCATACGTGTTGCTGCAGCCTCCGGCCACGGTCGTACTGCGAAAGTTGGGACCTCGCACTTTCCTCCCATCGATCACCATCCTATGGGGCATTACAATGATCTGCTTCGGCTTTGTCAAGCAGTGGTACGAGCTCATCCCTCTCCGCATCATTCTCGGAATATTCGAGGCTGGGTTCTTCCCTGTATGTTCTTCTCAGTGCCCTGTTCATGCAATTCGTACTAACGACATTTCAAGGGATGCGCGTATCTTCTATCTTGCTGGTACCCTCGCTACGAGCTCCAGAAGCGTAACGCGGTATTCTACCTCATCGGCAGCATGAGCTCAGCGTTCTCTGGAATTCTGGCGTACGGTTTCTGGCAGATGAACGGCCTGGGTGACCTTGGTTCAGACTATGGCCAGCGCTACGGACCGACTAAGGCTAACCCAACGGCACCTAGTGGAATCATGTCCGGCATTGCAGGATGGCGATGGATCTTCATCATGCAAGGCATCATCACCGTCGTCGTTGGATTCATCGGTGGCATCACCATCGTTGATTTCCCTGAGCTTGCCGCGAAGAAATCCAAGACGAGTCTGCCTTTCCTGAACGAGAAGGAGGCTGCCTTCATCTGTGCCAGGATCGAGAAGGATCGCCACGATGTCGTTGCTGAGCCTTTCAACCTGAGCAAGTACATGCGCGGCATTTTGGACCTGAAGATCCTTGCCTTTGGATTTTTGTTCGGATTGACTACCACTGTCACCTATGCCATCGCGTATTTCTTGCCCATCATCCTCAACGTAGGCATGGGCTTTTCTGTTGGTGCTTCTCAGTGCTTGATCGGTACGTATTCCCGAAGACAGGAAACTTGCAGAACTCCAGCTAACAATCAGCAGCACCTCCTTACGTCCTCGCCGCCATTGTGATGTACGGCTGTGCATGGGCTGGTGACAAGTACCACCTTCGTGGTCCATTTGTCATCTTCAACGCTGCGTATGGTATCGTGGGCTTGGGCATGCTCGGCTTCCTCGAGAACCCAGCCGCACGCTACGTCGGCGCTTTCCTCGCCACTTCATCCGCCAACGCCAACGTCCCGTGCGTACTCACCTGGCAGGCGAACAACATCCGCGGCCAGTGGAAGCGTGCGCTGGCATCGGCAACCCTCGTGGGCGCTGGCGGCATTGGTGGTATCATCGGCAGCACCGTGTTCAGAGAGCAAGATAAGGCGACTGGCTACAAGCCCGGCATGTACACGACCATGCTCGCGAGCGCCCTTGTAATTATTATTTCGTGCTTGCTCGAGTTGAAGTTCAAGCGTGCGAACAAGCGCGCGGCTGCTGGTGGCAAGATCATCGCTGGCCTCGAGGGATTCAGGTACACCTACTAGTTACTGAGTGGAGACGGGTGGACTGGCAGCTTGAAAGTAGCTAAATATGGCCCACGGGAAATGACAATAGTAATGATGATGACGATGATGATTACGCGATGGCTTTCAATTGGTGTGATGCAGCACCGTCTTCAAAGCATCAGTCGAATTTGCGAAATTCCATCTCACTTTCCTCTCACTACATTTTCAATCTCCTCGGACGTCTACGCGCGGTTTCGAGAGCATGGGCAAGCATGCGCTCCAAGTCAGCCGTCTCCGCGGGTGACATGACAGGCGTCGCACTATGCCGGAGGATTTGGACATGGACAATTAGACTTTGCGATAGAGAGGACAAGGCTATTTCCATTTGTTTTAAGAATTCCCGTTAGTTGTGTGCAAATGCAGCGGTTGCACGTGGACTTACAGCCGGGAAGCAGGCATAGACTTGTTCTTGAAAGGCTTGAAGCGCACACGGCAGCCGTCTAGATAGACGCCACGGACGGTCTCGAATTTGGCTTGCAATAATGGATTGACCTTGGGCACCAGAGGATGCAGGCTAACTCCCGTGGCCGTATTTGATAAACTGTACGTGTACAGACTCGTGACCAGCAAAAATGATCGACGAGGTCCCTTGGTCTAGAACGCGGGACTTGGGAAGGTACGCGGATGGCGAATTGGTGGGAGAGCAGCGATAAGCGATAAGGATGGCATTAGTGAGCGATCGCACATGTACGTACCGCATACCTCGAAGGAGCTGCACTAAAAATGGCCCACGTCAGGATGTTTATGCTCTCGCAAGAAAGACGCGACACAAGCGCCCTGCGAGGGCGTGAGCGTGGGAGGTGCAGAAGAAAATGGCGACGGCAGGGCAAAGGGTTGAGAATTGAAACGTGGTGCAGAAATGTTGGAGGGGGAGGTAGCTTTTCGGCGGGTGGGTGCGCTCAACTGTCATGACGAGCACGCGAGCATTGCCGCGCAGGGTCCAGGGCGGGCGGGAGAGCGAAGAAGGGGGAGAAGAAGAAGCAGGGCCAGAGTATGTAAGAATGAAGTGAGCTCAACCTAGTGTATGACTAGTCACTTGTCATGTATTATTATCTTTCGCCTGGCGGGTGTCTCTCGCAATAATGACCATAATACTGTAATAATAATAGGGTGGCGGCTATGTTCATGCGCGGCAGGGCTGCACGACTGCGCACTGTGCGCTTCATGTTCGTTCCCTTCCCGTCAGCCTCAAGTCGGCGCCACCAATGACGTATCCCTAGCATTTCCGGCGCCGCTGCCACTGCACTCTCTCTCCCACATCAGTCTTCGTCTCCAAGGCTTGCTTGCTTGCTTGCACCGGCTCCATTCCACCCAGTCCCTCGATAATACCACATCGACAACAACATCCCCTACCCCCCCCCACCATGGCACCCGACATCACGCCTGTTGCCTGCTCGCACTCTGCTCTCTAGAGGCCAAGTCGTCCGTCCGCCACGATTTGCCACACTCCCGCCGCCATTACTCGCTCACATTTGACACACGTCCCGCGGCTGGAAAGCGCCATGTCGCAGACTGCCACTTCTCCCCTCTATACCGCCCAGCACTCATCCACCAGATCCGCCGCGACCTCGCCCTCGACGCGCTCCTATCACAACCCCTCCGCACACTCCTCCACCATGCCTCCCTTTTTCTCATCGCCACGCCTGTCAACCCCCAGCGCCGCACAGCCTCAAAGCGCCAAAACACCCAGTCCAAATTACTTCGGCCTGCAGTCACATGACGCCGGTGGCTACATGAACAATGGGCCACAGCACTCCACGCAGAACTGGAATCCACCTTCTTCCGCCATCCACTCGACTGCAGCAGCTTCGCCTACTGTCATCCCGCACGATCAGAACCCGGAATACGAGGCTTTCATGAGACACTCCCAGAACAACTCCTTTCAGCTGGGAGACTTCAATGGAGGCAGTGGCGGTTCTTTTAAAATGAATGCACCCGCTCCTCGATTATCAGCGAGTCCCATGCCCATATCAAAGGGCGCCAGCACGTCCACCCGAGACAGTGCGCCACCATCTTCACGAAGTAGGGAAATGCTCCACCCAGCGGCCGCCGAGATGTCTCAGTCACCGAAGCGAATGCTGTCCCCTGGCTCATTGACGTACCCTGAGCTGACACGTAGAGGCTCGCCAGCTACCCACATCGCCAGCGACCATGCAACAGGCAAACACCACAGAGACGGCTCGCCCGACAGGCACCCCCGCGTGAAGTTACCACTGGACAAGTCTTTCGTCGGATCCTCTGGAATGGCTAAGCACCGTGCCGAGACACTTCCTCTTAAGGACGACCCAGAATCGCAGCTTTTCACCACCTCAC
The DNA here is from genome assembly GCA_001553865.1 of Cladosporium sp. BSL10. NCBI lineage: Eukaryota > Fungi > Ascomycota > Dothideomycetes > Cladosporiales > Cladosporiaceae > Cladosporium > Cladosporium sp. BSL10. The sequence continues at coordinate 175,530 of LJJI01000056.1, forward strand.
AACACGTTGTCAACCTCATCACGTCAGCCGATGAGCAGACGTTGATTTTGGACTTGCGCGTGTCGACCCAATACGCGCAATCACATATTAGAGATGCCCTGAACCTCTGCATCCCAACCACACTCCTGAAGCGCCCTTCATTCAATGTCCAAAAGTTAGCAGAGACATTCAAGGACGACGAACAGCGTGCCAGATTCGGCAGTTGGCGGAGTAGCAAATATATCATTGTCTATGACAACAACTCCACGCAGTTGAAAGATGCCACGATCTGCATGAATATGATCAAGAAATTCCAGGCCGAAGGATATGAAGGAATCACATACATCATCAGAGGTGGTATGTCGGAGTTCTCACAACGATTCCCCTCATACGTTGAAGCTGGAGTGGATTCGCAAAAGGTCAGCAACTCAACGACAGCCACAGGCGCAGACGGGCCAAAGGTTGCGCCAGTAATTGGAGGTTGCCCGATGCCTTCGGCCGACAAGCCCGCCAATCCCTTCTTTGGAAACATCAGGCAAAACATGGACCTTATTGGTGGTGTCGGCCAGTTCCCAATCAAACACCCAAAGCGTGCAACACGAAACACAGAGCAGAACGCCTTCCCGCTATGGCTCAAAACGGCTTCTGAAGAGAAAGACCAAGGAAAAACAGTGTCCAAGCGATTTGAGCAAATCGAGAGGAGAGAAAAGAAACGCATGGAAGACGCGCTGTCGGGACAAGTCACGTTCGAAGGCGGAGAGTCTGGATCGCAGAAGGCACCGAACACCCCAGCGGACGGTGTGAAAATCGCTGGACTGGGCATGGGGAATAAGAATCGATACAACAACATCTGGCCATTCGAGCACTCTCGAGTCAAGCTCGAGGGAGTAACCAGGAACGACTGCGATTATTTCAACGCCAACTACGTCAAGGCCTCGCTCAGTCATAAACGGTATATTTCTACTCAGGCACCTATTCCGGCTACGTTCAACGACTTTTGGAATGTTGTTTGGCAGCAAGACGTCCGCGTCATAGTCATGCTCACAGCGGAGCAGGAAGGCGCGCAAGTCAAGGCTCACAATTACTGGGACCAAAGGCAATATGGTTCCTTGCAGCTTGAGTTCTTATCAGAGAAGAAGGCTTCCTTGGATCCAGCGAAAATACATCGATCCAAGCACCGTCCAGCTAGTGGTCGCCGCTCATCTACCAACCCAGCCAACGTACCTCTTGCTCCTCAGACTGGGAAAGATGATAAGCACAATGACGATGCACCTTTCGTCACTGTCCGTAAATTCACCCTCAGTCACAAGGACCGCCCATTCGACCGCATGCGCGAGATCACACAGCTCCAGTTCGACTCTTGGCCAGACTTCGGCGCTCCGGCGCATCCATCACATCTGTTGGGTTTGGTGGAACAAACCGAAGCCGTGGCTTGCGTTGCCAACAAGACTTCCTCGAAGCAGCCTGAAGCTGCTGAGACTCGTCCAGTCCTCGTGCACTGCTCTGCTGGCTGTGGTCGCACTGGTACTTTCTGCACCGTGAGCTCCGTTATCGACATGCTCAAGCGTCAGCGTATTAGTCGACTCGGCTCAGTTGTTGGCGAGACTCCGGCGACCCCATCGCGAAGCCACGCTTCTGCAATGGATACCTCTGGCAACACACCTGCAAAACAACCTGGTAACAGCGGCAATCAAAACACTTCGAATGGTCAGAGCCAAAGCAGTGGTGGCAAAAACTTCTTTGACTCTTTCTCATCGCTCTCGAATAACAACACGAACGGTAATAACAGCGACGCGTCGTACGACACTGTCGAAGGCTCCTGGGTCAACAGAGATGACGTTGATCTTATCGAAAAGACAGTTGAGGACTTCCGCCTTCAGCGCCTCAGTATGGTCCAGAGCTTGCGTCAATTTGTCCTTTGCTATGAAAGCATCATGGAGTGGTTAGTGCAGCAGGAGCAAGGGCCTCCTGAGGTCGCAACAGAGTAGAAAGAGTCATCGCGAGTGATAGCGTTTTCATCATACGTCTTTGTACTTCTGGCGACGGAGTTGGAGTTGGAGTTGGTGGTCAAAACAAGAATATTGTCTTGGCATTTTCATGTTAGGCTGGGCCGAGTTTGGATTTCGGTGGGGAACGCAACAATGAATGAGATCCAGGGTTAGTTGGACTATGACGGTTGAATGGTACATATGTTTTACTTATATCAGAGTTTACGCATAGCGACTCTTACAATGCATGGCGATGGTTTTTATCGATTAATTGTAGTGCCAAAGCCTGATTACTGAATTGATTTCATGTCATGCCTTTTCCATTGCTTCAACGCTTGCGACGTGAAGAGACGAGCCTCAAGGCCCGCCACGTCATGGCAACACCAGGTATGTAACCTCGTGGCATTCGAGGTGGAGAACGGGGCGGGGTCGATGCAACGATCCCGACTGCGTCACAGTCCTGTGTTCGATCGCGGGGTTGCATTGCATCTCTTCCTTTGATACGCTCATTGATGACGATAGCGAGGCTCGATTCCTTGACAGGATCAGATCATTGCTGGGGCAGAGCGTCCATTGACGGTCCTTCAACACGCTGATAATCGGGCTTAATCTCGACTGAGCGCTCGGGAGGATTTAGTAGATAGGCCTGCATCGAGTGATCGCCCGGCATTTACTTCGCCGTTGGCCATTCGATTGCCATAAACGGATCACCGAAGGTAAGGTTCACTGTTGCTATGGAATGGGCGGCTAAGTGACCGCTGAGATGCCGTCTGGTTGAAGCATGTCTGCCGCACTCTGAGGTCGTCGGTTCGTATTAAAGAAACCTTGTGAACGCTTGGCCTTGCTTGCCCACAAGCTTAGCCGTTTTGCTACCCTCAGGTTCGAGCAAACATGAGGGTATCATCTCTACTCATACTGCCGTTCGCTCTCGTATCAGCCAAGCACATAACCGACCTATCCGAAACCGCCTGGACGCTCTCCAACGATGCTCTGAACATCTCCGTACCAGGCAGTCTGCCCAGCCAAGCGCATCTCGACCTCTTCGCCGCAGGCGTAATAGGCGATCCGTACCACGACCTCAACGACTTCAATCTCCGCTGGGTAGTCTGGCACAACTGGACCTATTCGGCGGTGCTGAGCGGACTCTCGGGGAACTTCTCGAGCAGTAGCACTTGGCTGCAGTTCAACGGCTTGGATACTTTTGCGGATATCTCGCTTTGCGGACGCCATGTTGCAAGCACGAACAATCAGTTCCGGCAGTGGTGGTTTGATGTGTCGGAGACCATCGCGGCTTGCAGTGATGAGGAGCCTATTCTGTCGCTGAATTTTGGGTCCGCTCCGATTATTGCTAATGGGATTGCTGAGGAGCCGGGCGCTGAGACTTGGCCGTATGGGGTGTAAGTGCACATAATGCATCCCAGAGCGCTTTTCCATGGCCGAGGACGATAGGGCTGACTTTGTGGTATGACAGACAGCAGGTATTCGAGTTCACCAACCGCTGGTTTATCAGGTAAATTCTCAGAACGCTTTTTTCTATTTTTCAGACAAGCCCTACAACTGACATGCTTGTATCACAGGAAAGAACAAAGCGATTTTGGTTGGGACTGGGGGCCAGCGATGGCGCCAGCCGGTCCATGGCAACCAGCCTTTGTCGTCCAGTTGGGCTCGGATGAAGTCCACATCAGGAATTCCGACATTGACATCTATCGCGAAGGCCAGCTGAATCTCATGCTACCCGACCAGAGCAAAGACTGGGTGGTAAATGCCAGTCTTGACTATATCGGACACCTCCCGCAAGGCGCGAAACTCAGTTACATCCTCGCAGATACAAGCAACGCAACGATTATGCAAGGATCGCTCACCAATGTTAATTGCACAAACGGAGCGATAACAGGCTCAATCGTCGTACCGTCCGACGCTGTCGAGCTCTGGTGGCCCAACGGAATCGGCCCACAGAATTTGTACTACTTGACCATCAGCGTCGACTCCAAAGACAACGTCTCGCTGGCAACGATCGTCAAACGCACCGGTTTCAGAACTATCGTGCTCAATGAATTCCCGGTCTCTCAAGCACAGCTCGACCAGGGAATCGCCCCGGGAAGCAATTGGCACTTCGAGATCAACGGGCACGAGATGTATGCAAAAGGTTCCAACTTCATTCCACCCGACGCTTTTTGGCCGAGGGTTACGGTTGAAAAGATGAGCCGGCTATTTGACAGCGTAGTTGATGGCAACCAACAAATGCTGAGAGTATGGGCTTCTGGGGCTTACAGTCCGGACTTCCTGTATGATCTCGCAGACGAGCGAGGTATCCTACTTTGGAGCGAGTTCGAGTTCGGAGACGCACTCTATCCTGTTGATGAGGCTTTCTTGGAAAATGTGCGGGAAGGAGCTGAGTACAACGTACGACGGGTCAATCATCATCGTAAGTGCTGCTACTTGTGATACACTCTGGCAGGGTTTTATCCTAAATTTACTGCGCCACCATGTCGGCACGATTCTGACTATTCATAGCTTCTCTTGCCTTGTGGGCTGGTGGCAACGAGCTCGAGTCTCTGGAGCTTCCGCTGGTAAACAGGTCAGCACCGGAGGAGCTGGAGCGATACCGCAAAGAGTACGAGACTCTGTTCTTGGACACACTTGTACCAGCTGTATTTGAGAACAGTAGGAGTATTAGCTACACTCCTAGCAGTACCTCGAACGGCTGGCAATCTTTGGACTTCAACAAACCTATCCCAATTACTCAGCGCTATGACGACTTGACATCAGGTTCAGTATATGGAGAGACCGAGTATGATTGACACATGTACCATCGGAACATATTTTGGCTGACAATCTCGAAGTTTTTACAACTACAATGTATCCGTGCTATATAACGACTCCGCATACCCTGTTGGCCGTAAGCGTCTTGGTCTGGGTCTTTCAAATTCATACTGATATCAATACAGGGTTCTCAAACGAATTCGGCTTCCACAGCATGCCTAGTATACACTCGTGGCGCCAGCAAGTCTCAGAACAGTACCTCTCTTTCAACTCGAGCGTGGTGATGCTCAGAGACCACCATCCTCCGCCCGGTGGTCTGAACACGAGCAATTATGCCAATGCCAGCATCGGGCAAGCTCAGATGACCGAGGGTGTTGAGCTTTGGTATCCAATTCCTAACAAGACAGATCCCATTGCAAACTTCTCTGCGTGGTGTCACGCAACCCAGATCTTCCAGGCAGATCTTTATGTCAGCCAAATTCAGTTCTATCGCAGAGGTTCGGGCCTGCCAAATCGCCAGCTTGTATGTGCTTTAACCTATCGCGTAGTACAAATTTGCTAATTGTTAAAACAGGGCTCCTTATACTGGCAGCTAGAAGACATTTGGGTGGCTCCCACTTGGTCAAGCGTTGAGTACGATGGCCGCTGGAAGATCCTCCACTATGCGGCCAAGGATGTTTACGAGCCAGTAATAATTGCACCTTACTACAACATCACGACCGGTAACCTCAGTGTCTGGGTAACATCTGATCTCTGGGACCCAATCCAAGGCACCACTTCATTCGAATGGTACGACTGGAGCGGCACGAGTCTCGACGTCAACACTACTTCTTCCAAAAGTTTCTCCTTGGGTCCCATCAATAGCACTCAGGTCTTGCAGACATTCACGAAAGAAATATTGCAGAATAAAGACCCCCGAGACGCTATATTGAAGATGTCCGTCACTGCAGAGGGCAATACTCCTAACTCGAATATCACCCGAACATTCAAGCATGAGTCTTGGTTCCATCCAACGGCGTTGAAAGACGCCGCGCTGGTCGATCCTGGTCTGAAACTGGAATACTCTGACACCACGCATAACTTCACTGTCCGGGCGACTACAGGTGTAGCGGCTTGGGTGTGGCTCGAGCATGGGCCGGGTGTTCTGGGGAATTTCGACTCCAATGCTTTCTGGCTAGGTCTCAACGAGTCGAGAGAAGTGTCCTTCAAGGTCAAGAACGATACGACTGGTGGTAAATGGGTGGACGAAGTTATGGTACAGAGTCTGTGGAACCAGACTTTACAGGATTGAATGGCCAGCTAGAATGTATTAAAGCGTTGCGTCCGGATTCTCTCCACGTCGTATAGCTGATAGACGCGCATAATTGATTTTCACCGTTCTCATTTATTTGTCACGCTTTATAGTTGTTAGCTACCATCACCATTACCGTATACAAGGAGACGTTGGCCAGTGAAATGTCAGAATAGGAATTCAAGCCAATGCATATATACATGAGTATTCTAACAACAAACAAGAGCCACTAAGCCCTCGTAGTGCTGTTCGCCACGCAAGGCACGCCAACACCATCCGCGATGCCTTCGCACAGTACGACACCCTGCTCATCAGGGTTCGTCGGGCTCTTAAGATCGATATCCTCGAGTCTGATGTTCTCGCACACTGCGGCAGGGCTGCATACTAATTTTGCCACATCGACGCCTTTCTTGCCGCTGCTGATGCCGTGGATATTCTTAAAGAGGACATTGGTGATGTTGACCTTGGATGGCTGTGCTGCGCAGACAGTTTCGTTGATGTTGAAGTAGCAAGCGTCAAGGACGATCGGCCAGTCAACGTTCTCGATGTACATGCCGTCGTAAGTAATGTTGTTGATGTAGCCATACCCGACGTTAGGACCCGCCCAAGACTTCAGGCGCGCACCATTTTCGGCGTTGAGCATGGTGACGTTCTCGATGTATGCGTTTTCAATGTAGTCCAAGACACCAGGGTATTGACCGATTGAGCCCATGCTCACGCCATGAGTGCCGTTGCACCAGAGGTCTTTCACATAGATGTCGCTGGTATTGGGCTTCGGCGAGAAGCAATCGTCGCCAATGTTCACGCGGCTGTTGGTCACAGAGATACCCTTCACGTTCAGTGTATCCCAGCCATCGGTGTTCTTGGGGAGCGCTGACGCGTTGTTTGACGATGCCTCGATATCTACGCTGTCGAATGAAATGTCGTTGGTTCGGATCATGAAGTTGGTCCAGCAAGGTGAGTTGAGCATCTTGATGCCACTGACGTCCACTTGGGTCGCATTATCGGTGAGGAAGAGGATGGGACGGTAGTAGGTGTTGGAAGCGTCCAGAATCTCGCGACCTGCGAATCCGTTGTACCTGGGTCGCTTAGTCAGTCGCCATACTGCATCTCAGAGGCGGCTGTACTCACCATGCTTGTCCATTGCCGTTGAACACACCGGTTCCGGTTTTCGTATATATCTTGATCTTTTCGCCACCCCAGACGACCCAAGTAATAGACTTCTGGAAGTCATAGTAGAAGTTGTTGGCTTGCCAGTATTCAATGTCGTCCGTGAACTTGAGTTCACCATCGAGCTGCAGGTGCACATCGTTCAAGAAGCTCAAATCGAGCTTCTTGCCAATCACATAAGTGGAACCCTCTTTCAGGTAGACGGTGCCTCCTCGGTTGGCCTTGTGGAAGGCCCAAAGCAGGTCGGCAGAAATGTCGTCGGTCTCGTTCTTCGAAGCGCGAATGGTGACCTTGTGGCGGTATTCAGGCTTGTTGCAGCCCCACTTGTCCTTGTGGTCATGTTTGCCAGAGCCACGAGGCTCCAGGTTGGTGGCGGGTACGATGGCAGCACCAGCAGGTAAGACATCGCGAGCTATGCTGGCAGCGGAGGCCAGTGTGGCAGACAACGCAAGCAAAAAGCCTCTCATCTTGGCTGGAAGCTTGGATTGCTTGGATTGATGCGCAGAGGTATCAACGAAGAAGAAGTTCTATCCACAAGATGGAAGGAGGAATGGATATAATAGAGACGTATTGAAGCTGGGAGGCCTACCTTCCCAGCTCCATCATCATGGCGACTGCATGCCTTGTTATACAACATGATCCTGTCATTACTTTAGACTTAGAATGATGTCTGATGCAACGACGGAATAATTCTCTCGGTAAATACCGATCGCGGTGAACATTTAGATGGGGTTTTCCCGTCTTGGCCCTCTGCGGAAACCCCAGTTTTGAGGGGTTGGGTTTGCAGATCATAGCAAATGGTATTTCATTGGTGCATATTCAACCCTACAGAATTACAAGCAAACGCCTTTCCTCAAGACATCGGCTAGCCCGGCATTGGCATGTCTTAGCTCACAGCTCAGAGCAGGTATACTCTGGCCTCCCAAGCTTGCAAAGCCTTCTCCTCACGCGTGTGCTTGCTGTAGTTGCCAATGAGCACGTGGGGAGGCCTGGCCAATTCTTCCCTGCCATTGGCATTCGTCTTCCACCTGAGGACCTTCTTCGGAATCGTGAAAGGAATCCTGTCAGTGGAGAAGTTTAACACAACGAGCGCCTTGAAGCCGTTCCACGCTTCTTTCGAGTACATGAACATCTTCTCGTTGTCTCTGTCGAAGACCTCGTACTTGCCATGCACGAAAAGCTCCTCGTGTCGCTTGCGGTACTTTATCATGGTCTTCCAGAAGCTCAGAGGGCTCTCGTTGTTACGCAACTGGTCTGCAACATTGATGCGAGTGTGGTCGTCGTGGCATGGGATCCAAGGGCCTTCTTCCCGCTTGGTGAAGCCGGCATGGATGGAGTCATCCCATTGCATTGGCAGGCGGGTATTGTCTCGGCCGACATTGAGAACACCATCGATGGCTTTCTGCAACATGTAAGGATCATCTGGGTCATCCTCACTCTTACGCTCGACCCAAAGCTCAGCGTCGATGTCTCGGAATTGTTCTGGTCCGAAATGCTCAGGCATATTGTGCATGCCAATCTCCTTGATCGAATGGTCAGCAACTGAAACTTGGATTACGTTTCCCTTGACTGAACATACCTGGCCTTGGAAAACGAACAGGGTGCCCGATAGTGTTGTGAGCATGATGCAGATCAACTTGCAAGCGCGGTTCCAGTATGGTGGGTTGTCAGTAACCCATCTCCGAATGCTTCTCAGCTGATCGTGATTCTTTGGCGATGTCAGTACGACCTGGAAATTGTCTTGTATAGAACAAAAAGGCTCACCTCGGCGAAGGCGGTAGCCCATGCTTCACCGTCAGTCTGTGTGACAAGGTTCTGGACTTTGGTGACACAGTCTTTCATCTCTGGGAGGAGGTAGCCTTCTCCAATATTCTTCACCATGTGCTTGTCAACTTCGTCTGGGTGATCATTGCCACCAAGCTCCTGTCGGATGTTAGTATCTACTGGAAGCCGCGAGCTCAGACCCTTCTACTCGGTCGTGTTTGTGATCGCGGCAACCTACCATCATGTCAAAGTCGAAGGTCATGCTCAACTCCCGGCGATGCTGTAGCACATAGTGCTTTAGTGTTTCCGGATCTGTACCGGGTAGCTCGCCGACGAGTATTGCCTCGCGGTCAAATTCATCGAGTGCAACACTGCGCATCTCTTGCAGATACTCATGCATGCGCTCACCATTGAGACAGTGCTTGCTCATGTCCTGAAAATCGTAGTCATGCTTCGTCACGCGGGCGTCAGTAAAGGTCATGTCCTTCGACATGCGATTCGCGGTGTCAACTCTGTCATATTGTGTCAATGCCAAACTTGGGGTGATACACATTGACGAAGACTGACCTGAAACCAGACACTCCTTTCCTCATCCAGAATTTGATAGCGGACTCATATATAGCTTTGCGGCAGTCTTCGTTTTCCCAGTTCAGGTCCGGCTGGCACTGAAGAAAACAATGTAAGTAGTATTGTTGGCGGGCCTCGCACCAAGTCCAAGCGCTACCGTGGATGAGGCACGCGCGCCAATTTGTGGGCTCCTTGGGCACGCCAGAGCCATCATCCTTCGCATCTCGCCAGATGTACCAGTCAGCCTTCGGGTTGTCTCTGCTGCTCGAGCTTTCGACGAACCAAGCATGCTCATCGGACGTGTGATTGATGACCAAGTCGAGGATGATGCGCATACCGCGGCGTTTGACTTCCGCAATCAGTTTATCCATGTCTTCCATCGTTCCAAAGTCCGGGTCAATGGCCTGGTAATCAGAGATGTCGTAGCCAAAGTCCTTTTGTGGGCTTTGGTAGACAGGGCAGAGCCAAATTACATCGACGCCGAGTGACTGCAGGTAGCCAAGCTTCTCTATGACACCTCTGATGTCGCCATGACCCTTGGTGTTTGTTGTGTTGGAGTCCTTGAACGATCGTGGCCAGACCTGGTAAAAGACCTTGTTCTTCCACCAAGGCCTGTTGGTGGGTCGAGCTAGGCTCTGCAAACTAGCGGTCGATGCACGAGCTGACGGCCAAGGTGTCTCTCCAAGAAGTCTTGCCGGCCAAGGGAAGGGGCCATGTTCATGCTTTTCTTGGTAAGAGGATTCCAGTTTGGATGTTTTCCGTTCAGACATGTCACTGTTCTGCCAGAGTGGCTCGGTTGGTAGTCGTTGGAGCGATGGACAATTGGACTTTCGATTGATCAGTCGCTGCCTACGATTGAAGCGTGGTGTCAGAAGTGGAGTGTGTTTTGCGAGGGTTCCATTTATAACTAATGCTCTGGCGACATGCTCTTGGCCGTCACTGAGGTGTGATGTTTGTATCTATACAGGTACTGGCGGAAGTGTGAGGTCTACAACAGGGGCTGATATCGTTGTCAACCACCGCACAGAGCGTTCGAGATGTTTGCTTTTCAACAACATCCTCAAGTTGCATCAACTGCGTTTCAACCCGGTAGAAAAGAACCTGTAAAAAGTCTCACAGAGTGTGCAGGCTCCAGAAGTCAGACACCACAAGATAGCTGGCATACGAGCCTAGGCGTATAGCGTGCAAGAATCGTGCGGTAAGGTGATTTCCAGGGTTATGCAATCCGGTGGCATTCATATATTGCTTGTGCGTAAGTGATGACTCTACGATCAACTAAATCTACGAGATCTCTGTACAGTCATGCGTGTGCCAACATACACGGTGTTTGAAACACGTGTGCTTGCCATTAGATACTATACTGTCGTGCAAACTTACCGCGACTCACCAAACACCATATCAAGTGGCAATCATTGGAAGGTATTGATGGCAAACATTAGAGATACACTGCTGATCGGACCATGTTCTGTCCATCGAATCAAATTTCTGCTTTGACCTCGCCTCATCGAACCCGATCATCTTTGTCGTACTTCCTTGGTCACTTCGCGCCGTAGCCCATGGCCAGTATATTTCTGTATCATATCGAATCCAGCGAGTCTCCCTTTGGCCCTTTCCGTAAAGGACAACATTCCTACCCAGCGGACACGCATTGCAGTCTCGATGCAGTGAAACGGTATGCCGTTCGTCAGAGGCGCAAAAATGAACGCCCACGAATGAAGGGCAAAAGATCAACTCATCTTGACGATGATATTGATGGAGAAACTGGGAATCGAACCCAGAACCTTCTCCACTTAACAGGAGGAATCGAATCCTCGATGCTAAGAAGATGTCATACCACTAGACCATATCCCCTGAAGCCAATTGCTTGGATCGTTGGGAACTTCATGATCATCACGAATATGAAGCTGGATTTGATTATCAGGCGAGGAATGGTCCTTCGCATATCGGGTGATGCTCATCGTACGACAGTTCATGGTGATATCTGCTACTGACAATGATACAGCGAGGTGAAGCATAACGCTAGGCAGTATGGTAACGTTCATACACATTGTGCTATTATTCACTATTCCCAGCCGCAAGAATCCCTATCGAACTCCTCTAGACTACGGATGATATTATGACTAGCGCCGGTATGTATACCTAGAGTTGTATACTGTAGGCGACTTACTAAATAACGACAGAAACCGTGTTCTCGCTTAAGGCGATAAACATAAGTGCTAGTAACCCGGCCGGTATCTTCCTCCGCGTTAAGGATAAGCTTATTAAGGCCGTAAAAGCACTCGAAGATGTCTTTGATCCTTTAGCTTATAGTGATCTTCGTAGCAAGCGCGGAACTACTATAGGGTGATAGCGCCTGCATCATTAGACTAACCTACAGATACAGCAACTATCTTCACTGCACATCCACGACAATAGACAGAGCAGCATCCCACAATAAGTAGTATACTGTCGACCAAACGTCCCCGCCGCGTGTTTGACTTCTACGCGGAGATGAAGCGTAACGAGAAAGTAGCATCAGAACGAATCTGATGAGTTTATTAGTAGTAGCAAACAGGCATAAGCTCTACTAATCTACAGCAGTTTGAAGCATATCGTTAGGCTGTATGGTAACGTTCCATTGCTCCCGGCAATCGTAGCGCTAGAAGCCGCATGAAAATTTTGAAAAGGGAATATGGTCAACGGACGTGCTGGTCTTCGACTTAGCTGAATCCAGAAATTTGCCCGACGTGGCGGTTTGCCTTATCATTGCTCAATGGCCTTGCCTTTGCCCTTGTCTAGTGGTGATGTCTCTGCAGTTACATCCGTGATTGAAGCATGATTGTCAGCTTGCTGCAAGTGTTCATCCTCGTCTTCCGACATGTCATCGTCATCTTCATCCCAGCCAAAGAAGGTTCGACTCTCAGCGGCTTTGCTAGGGCCAGCTTGTTCTTGCCCTGAGCTCGAATTGTCTTGCTCATCACTGTCACTGCCTTCATCACGATCTTCAGCGGAACTCTCACTACCGGTCCTCTCGTCCATAAGCATTTGATCACGCATAGCTCTCTGTACGGCCTCGCGGACCTTCTCCTCCGCAGCTTCTTTGCTCTCCACGTACTCAGCATCCAGTCTTCCTTGGTTGCTGCCCATCTTTCCAGACTTGATCTTCGCTTCTGTGGCCTCGGCGGCATCGATAACCGCCTCCCAGCGCTTTCGGCGCTCTTCTTTCTCCTTCTTCTCCATTTCTGGTTTGGTGGCCAGATACTCCGCAAGCCGTTTCGCTTCGTCCACAGTGCGCAGTCTTCGGCCGTCCAAGTTTCGGTTGCTTCCATTCTGGTCTTGCCTATCGCGGTTCTTCTTGCTGCTCATGCGGCCACCAGCAGCTCGCAATTGAGAGCCGAAACCACCCTTGCCACCGCATAGTCGTGCGCTGATTCGTAGTGGCAAGAATGTTGCGGTGTTATCGGGAAGCAGAGTGCTGATGGAAGCCTCCTCAGATGCGCGTAGAAGTTTGTTGGAAGTGGTGGAGATGACCAAATTGGAGTCGACATTCTGAGGGAGTCGCGCATAGATGGCGCGTAAGACGTCGCATATGCGCGTGTTGGCGAGTACCGGGATGTTGAGTGTTCGAGGCAGTCCCAAGCCTGGGAAGGATGTGATGAGCAGATTGACGCCTCGCGCGTGGTCGTCCAGCGGCGCCGAAGCGACGGGCGCGACGGGTGTGGTGGCGACAGCAGCCATGGTATGGTCGTCAATTGTGATTTAAAGTGTCCGATCCGGTGAAGATGTAGTCGCGGCTGCGTTGCGGTGATGCGTTTGTTCAACCAAAGGTGGCGTGCAGTAGTAGAAGAGAGATGCGCTCAAAGCAACAGCCACTACTCACTCCACTGCCCTCTGACCTCAAGCGCTCGGCTGACCCTAACCCTCGACTACACGTTCCGCGCTAGTGGGCTGGCCCGCACATCGGCGCACAACGATTTTCCGAGCGCCGACGGCCGCCGCACTTGAAAGTTATACTTGCGCTGGCGACGATTGAACGACCACGACCTTGTCAGCCCTCCCACCAGCCAAACTAACCAACAGTCAACGCTGCCAAAATGTGAGAACGACTGCAAAACATCGCCAAAATCGAGACATTACTGACAATGCGCCAGGCTGATTCCCAAGGCCGACCGCAAGGCGATCCACGAGTACCTCTTCCGCGAGGGTGTGCTCGTCGCCAAGAAGGACTTCAACCTGCCCAAGCACGGTGACATTGACACCAAGAACCTCTACGTATGTGATGCGCCTCGAAACAGCATATCAAAAAATTATTCGCAATGCTGACAATTTCACTCCAGGTCATCAAGGCTTGCCAGTCCCTGACCTCCCGCGGCTACCTCAAGACCCAGTTCTCCTGGCAGTGGTACTACTACACCCTCACCCCCGAGGGTCTTGACTACCTCCGCGAGTGGCTGCACCTTCCCGCTGAGATCGTTCCTCAGACCCACGTCAAGCAGCAGCGCTCTCACGCTCCTCCCCGTGGCATGCTCGGTGGTGACGGCGAGCGCCGTGGTGGTGGACGTGGTGGTCCCCGCGGTGACCGCGAGGGTGGCTACCGCCGCCGCGAGGATGGCGAGAAGAAGGAGGGCGCTCCCTCTTCCTTCAACCCTGAGTTCTCCCGTGGTGGCTTCGGCCGTGGCCGCGGCGCCGCCCCTTCGTCTTAGGAGGACAATGGTGGATGGTAGTGTCGTACATGGTTGCGGTTTGATCGGATCTGCGTGATTCAGGACAATCAAATGCTGTTACGGCATTAACAATCAACACAAAAAGAATGGAGATAGCTCGAGAGAGGAACAGACGGGCTTCAGGCTCTGAATAAGCGAGATAATCCCAGTCGGCCTCACACGCGCGCCCATGTGCCGCTTTCTCATTGTTATGTGTTATGGTTTGTTGTGTTCGTGTTCGTGTTCGTGCTTGTGCTTGTGCTTGTGCTTGTATGTTGTGTAGTATCTGTTAAGATGGCGCAGAGTTTTAGCATATCTAGTACGAGATGACTTCTCGGTGAAGCTCCATGAACCTTGAAGAGACTATAGTAGGCAGTGTTCTGCAACACATGAAGTGTACGTAAGAATCATCATCTTGTCTATCGTGACACTTGACAAAACCTCAACCTTGAGGCGGCATCAGGTTTGCACTTTGAAGGCGATCATCGAGATTATTGAAAGTGTACGTTGTCGCTTGAGTATTCACTACTGACCCTTCAACGCTCTCATGCGATCGAACCTCAGAACGGAACCCAACAACATTTGCGCGCCGTTCGCACAATCCTCAGGACTCGAGTATTCGAGCGGATTGTGGCTGACTCCATCTCTGCAAGGAGCGAAAATCATGCTCGCAGGCACTCGCTTGTTAGCATAGACACTGTCGTGGCCTGCACCGCTCGTCATCATCTTGCCCCAAGATCCAAGGTTGCCATCCTTCAGCTCAGCGTCACCAAAGAGATCCCTGCCAGTCTCTGTCACGCACTTGATGCAGTCTTCGTGGAAGTTCGTGGCGGGCGAAACAAAGTCTGTCTGCCATTCAACACTGCATTGTCGGTCTGAGGGTGCACATCCTGCATTAACGCCTTCAACATCCTCTCCTGCCGCGATGGCAGTGAACGCAGCCTTGCATTCTTTTTCGACGGCTTCGACTGTCTCGTCTTTAGGAGAGCGGACGTCGAGACTGAATTGCACCCATCCGGGCGTGGTATTGGTTGACCCAGGTCTGAGATTCAGGATTCCAGTCGAAGCCAGAGCACCGTGTCTGTGTGCAATGCGGTGGCTTGCAAGAATCATCTTGCTGGCCATCAACAATGCATCCGCGCGGTGCTGGAAGGACGTTGCACCAGTGTGGCTGTCGCGTCCAGAGACGGTGAGTGTGAACCACTTGTAAGCCTGCACACCTCGGACGATGCCGACTTTGCGCTGTTCAGCTTCGAGTATAGGGCCCTGCTCGATGTGCAATTCGAAATGCGCAGCGATCGGCATGGACTCCCATGAGCAGGGTGTAGAGCCTAGATAGCCAATACGCTCGAGCTCAGAGCGCATAGTGCTCGAGTCGTTTGCTGGGATCACAGATTTGAGATCGTGGGCTGCCTTCAGTGGAATTGAACCCGCCCAGACGCCAGAGGAAACCATTGACATAGGGAAGCGTGCGCCCTCTTCGTTCGTCCAGTTGATCACGCCAACGGGATAGGTAGTCTCGACCCAGTTGTCATTAAGAGCCCGAAGCATCTCAATACCAGCAGTCACGCCGAGGATGCCATCGTAGCGGCCGCCGTTCGGCTGAGTATCGAGGTGGCTGCCAGCACACGTTGCAGGCCCGTCTTGGAGACCTGGTCTGATCGCGAACTGGTTGCCCATGGCATCTGTTGTGACCTTGCAACCAAGTGCCTCTGTGGTGGTGGCGAACCAATCGCGTGCCTGTTTGTCGGTGTCGGATAGCGATAGGCGGGACATTCCTGTCTCTGTCGGGTCGCTTGGGGCAGTTGTCAGTATGATCCTTTGTACTGGGCAAATACTGTCCGCGATGCGGCGGTATGACCTCTGAGGATATATGGGAACCTATCGTGATGACTTACTCGCCCCATCTCTCACCCTTGCCCCATTCACATGTGCTGTGGATATCTGCCATAAGCCTGTCCTTTTTGACCTTTAAGCTCTTGAAATCGGTATCGCTCATCTCTGCAACAGCAATGGATCTGTGTACTGAGATTGAGAACTGACGGCAATAGCGAATCGCATGGTTCTTGGGGAGGGTTGGTTGATGAAGGCGAGTCGATTGTGCGATGCTGGGAATACAGCGGCGTATGGCAGTGGTATGCATATTTGAAATGAAAAATGATCACAATTTCTTTCCCATACGTAAAGTTTGCGAGGTGAGCTGTACATTAAAGGACCTTCCTTCCCTGGCGATTGCCGTATCTTATAGGATCCACAAGTCTCTCCCGTCGTCACGGCCAGAGGAGCAAGCATGGCAGATGTTGCCGGAGGGCGCAGAGCGGGGCAGATACCGAGGGCGTATCTGATAGCAGCGCAATATATTGGTAACACAGTTCTTTTCCTGTACAATGAGTTGAAAGGTCTCAAGACAACGTGCTGTCTTCTGACATTGGCTGTCGGGTATGCAGACGAGATCTTCACTTGATTAAGTTCAAGTGAGATGACCGATACCAGCCTGACAATCTGAACAACAGAGCGCCTGGGATTGATTTGACAGCTCACGCGTTCTAGGGCGACTACAACTCGTGACAGAAGACGGAATACCTGTGGATGGCACTGTACATAGATTTTCAATTGCGGCAAGTGCAACCAAAAGCATGGAAACGATCGCAACATGCATACGTGTTTGTTCTCTTGAGCTGCATAGGGTTTGTTAGGGTTGGGGTCATTCAACCATCCATTTGCCCCCCAACACCAATACATACATGTAATAAGAACGGAATCCATGCACTTGGATGTATATCGTTTGTAGGTCTGGCTTAGAGACCTGATCATGTATGCTCATATAGCTCGCAAGGCTGTTCCTATGGCATTGAGGCAGCATGGTAAGTCGTAGTCCCTAAACTGCTAGCATCAGGTTCGAATACAAGAACATCTAGATCATCGGAATAAACACCGTGTCCACCACCGTTACAGATCTGCTCTAATCACCCCGTATGGCAGCCTTGCCATCGCCGATTGGTAAGATGGCAGCGTTTGCGTTCTATCTCGACACGTGATTATTTTTCTGACGAAGGTTCCTCCATCGGATCTTGAAAGGTCAGGTAGGAACGTTATTCAGTGGGAACCCCCCTGATTGGCCTTTACCGTTCGCAGGAACCGTACGCAAAATCTAAAGTTGACAATTATGTGCATCGAAACTCAATATGCCATGTGGAGCCAAGTGATGCGGTCCCTCTCCAGAACGCCTCGAACGCCAGTTGCATCGGCTTTCAGGCGTGCTGCATACAGTTCAGTATCGATGTGTGACCACCCTGCTGTAGAAGGGTCACCACGAGTCAAGAGTAAAACGCGCAGAGTGCCTGCCAGTGGTAGTTGGTCCGGTACCAAACGTGTTAATGTCGAACAATCAAAAGTTCAAGTTGCCGAATTGCTTCACACAACCGTTCGCCTCACTATCTTTGTGAAATGTCCAAACGTCGCGCACGAACCGCAGTACTGTAATCTCAGAAAAACCGCGGTAGCTAACATCGACACTATCTGCAAGGCGCAAGCGATAGCGCAAGCACCGTGGTCGATCGCCCAAACAACGCACGACGCTAGATGCAAGCGAGCGCATCACAACAAGGAGAAAAGGGAGCAGCAGGCGTCGTCCTCGCTAACAGCACCACTCGTTCGAATCCAAAAAGCCACGCACCCTGGAGGGCTGTATGCGGACAGGCGCCGCGGACGGTGAGCAAGCCCGCAACGCCTCCGCCCTGAAGTGGGACACTCATTTGCCAGCCCATGTGTCGTGGCTTGAAGCTTGGCCTGAAGCCGACAACCCTCCCACGCCGTCGACGACGCTCTCCCGCGCTGCCTGCTGAACTGTAACTCCTTCCCGACGTTGCGCTTCTCCCTCCCTCCCTCCTCGGTTCCCTCTCGGCGGCCTGCCAAGCGCTGTTTCGGGAGACGGGCAACGGGCGCAAATGAGATGGGGCGGGCGCGTGCGCAGCGAAGCAGCTTGTGCGCGCAAGGCTAAATCTGGACCACTGCTACTGAAGATCATGGGCGTAAGAAGAGAGCGCCAAGGATCTGAGGCCAGATCACCAGGCTTGCGCCCATCGGGCACAGGGAAGGAGGAAACCACGACCGGGAATATTGTTATGGACATTATTGACATGTCTACATATGAATCCGTAGCGCTTCCGATGCTGCAGCAAAAATAAGGCCTGATCGCCCATGGGAGCAGCGGCGGAGACGCGGCCAAGAGAAAGGATGTTGCTGCCCGCAATTGGGCGGGTGTTTGTCCAGAATGGTCGGATAGCGAGTGCCGTCATATGTAACGGGGGTTGGATGCGCGTGCAAGCGTGGGTGGAGCCTTTGGACGGAGCGAAGAAAAAGAGGGCCTCGAAAAGCTTGACAGCCAATTCATCATAAGCCAACGCCCCGACTCCCCAGCCTCTTTTGTCGTGCGTGTGGTGCTCGGGCGCACACACCCGTCCCGTCGTTGCAGATGCATATGTGGGTACGCTTGTCAGTGGTCCCGTTGCGCGCCGCACCCGGAGCTGATCAAGGAGGTGCATATCTCATCTGCTCGATGACAAGCGTGACAAGGAGGAGGGCTGGCGGCGTGGCGTTGGTTGGCTTGGGAGTTTCGTGCTGCAGTCAGGACGTCTGGTCAAGTCAGTCCGCCGAGATGTCGTTTGCTGGCCTCGTCTCCACTCCTCTGACCTCTGAGGCGACTGTTGTGCGACCTGGAGCGTGTCTCAGTCAGCTGCTCCGGTACAGCAGCCTTGTAGCACTGGTTGGCTTGAGCGTGTATGATGATGAGCCTAAACCTACGGTATGAGTCTCGAGCGCAGGAGACACCTCTGTGCCGTGTGAGGCCACATGCCCATGTGCAATGCCGCCATCATAGACGATGTTGCTCGACACCCTCTTGCACATGCTCCGCGATTAGAGTGCTGACCATCCGTGACATGCTGTCTCACGTCCGCCGCCGCGGTCACCTCACCTTGCGCGGCGTTACCATATCGGTGGGTGCAAGGCTTGTCACCCTGGCACTTGCATTGCTCGTGTCACGGCAGGGCTTTCGCAGCAGCCAGCCGCGCACATGAGGGGAGCGGGGAGGTACATGCAAACAGCCGGTGTCGTGCAGGACATCGTGAACAAGAATGCGCTCCCATATTGTGTGTAGCGCGGCCATGGACCAAGAATACATGTACATGTACTGTAGGAGCAATTGACATATCTGGACAGATGGATGTGCTCAGGCATCACGGACGCACGTGATCGCCAGGGATAGCGGGCGGGCTACTAGGAGGCAGATCCGAAGATATACGAACGCACACAGATACACAGATGATAGATGAGATGATGAGACGCTTGCCTCTGTGTGGAATGATCTTGGTTAGGGTTTGCGGGCATGCCGTTGAGGTGTTGCTGGTCGCTCCTGCGGCATCGCCCCTGACGGGCTGGCTGGCTGGCTCTGCCTGTCGCGACGCACGCATAGGCAGGCTGACGGCAGCAGGTTCGGACGGGCGCTGGTATGAAGATTGCAGCGTGAGCACAAACCTTCCGCACCACTGGTAGCGGGCGGCGGTAGGTTCCAGAGGCAAAGCCGTTTGCCGGTGAGTGTCTCAGACTCAGCGACGCAGGGTGCAGGCGAGCGGAGGAGGAGGAGGAGGAGGAAGGGGAAGAGTAGTGTGCATGGAGGTTAAGGCGGCGACGATGCATGCGAAGCCTTATGCGCCGCAATTGGACGGGCAGACGGCGAGGGTGCAGGATGGGGCGTGCAATGGCGGCGATATGCCCTGTGGACGGGCTCGCGGTTAATCAGCCGGCAGTGGCAGCGAGGGCCGTTTTAGACGAGGCGCCAGAGACGATCGGTGCAAACGGCAGCTGGGCTCGAGTGTGGAGAAGGCTCAGCATGCGGCGTGGCGCGAGCGGCGCTCCCATGCTCGCGTGCATGGACATGACATGCACCTACAGCAGCGGTGGGCCGGTAGGGTTCAGAGTTCTGTGGTGGCTAGCGCGCAAGTGCGAACAAGGATCTCTCCACTCTGTCTCCGACGGCAGAGCCACGATGAATCGCCCACCGCAAACCCTTACCCAGATGCACAGAGAGGCCCAGCATCGTCTGCTCTGCCGCCCGCCCTGCCTGTTTCGCCGTCTCCTCGCTCGCATACCATCCTCTTCCTCACCCTCTACCACGACCCTCTCTCTGTCAGCGCTGCCATCATTGCTCGCGCAGGCGCCGCATTCCATCCTCCCTGCACCACCTTCTCCTCCACCACCACCACCGTCCACCTTCCTTCCTCACCCTCCCTCCGCGTCAGCTTGCGCTTTCCTCATTCGGCGATCTGCTGTGCGCGAACCAGCTAGGTGAGTCGCGAAGGCCATGCGATCCGCCGCTGCCACCTCCAACACCCGCCATCACCTGTAGAGTCTGCTGCTAATCCACCGCAGTCTGTACAGTGCTTAGCTTGTGTTTATACCTGTTCCACCATGGCCACCCAGCAGTCGCCTACGGGCCCGCTGGTTCACCAGCAGCACTACCCGCCGCGTCCTCAGCCCAACGGAGGCATGCCCATGCCGCCGCAACCGCAGGGCCCGGCGCAACAAAAGACTGCCGCCCAGTACCTCGCTGCGAGCAACGAAGCAGTATGGCTACAGCTTGGCGCGTTGTCGGAGATGATGGGCGAGCTCGACGGCGCGACGCAGTCTTACGAGCGCGCGATGACGTTCAACCAACGCTCAGTCCCTGCCATGCTTGCCATCTCATGTATCCTGCGCGCCAAGGACCAGTTCACGGCCGCCGTCGAGTACCTCAGGAACATCCTCATCGTCGAGCCCACGAATGGAGAGGTCTGGAGCAGCTTGGGCCATTGTTACCTCATGATGGACGATCTGCAGCAAGCCTACTCTGCCTACCAGCAGGCCTTGTACCACTTGCCTGACCCCAAAGAGCCGAAGCTTTGGTATGGCATTGGTATCTTGTACGATCGCTACGGCTCGTTGGAGCACGCCGAGGAAGCCTTCTCGCAGGTCATGCGCATGGAGCCCAACTTCGAGAAGGCAAACGAGATCTACTTCAGACTCGGTATCATTTACAAGCAACAGCAGAAGTTTCAGCAAAGTCTCGAAGTGAGTGAAACGCGTCTTAAGTGCTTCGCGGCGACGGTCGACTAACACGATCACAGTGCTTCCGCTACATCGTCACCGACCCTCCTAAGCCTCTGAGCGAGGAAGACATTTGGTTCCAGATTGGTCACGTGCATGAGCAACAAAAAGACGTAAGTTGAGCAAATCCAAATTGTGGTCTTCAAACAGCTGACATTTCGTGAAGTACGACTCCGCCAAGTCTGCATACACACGCGTTCTCGAACGCGACCCCAACCATGCCAAGGTCCTCCAGCAGCTGGGCTGGCTTCATCACCAGCAGAGCACCAGCTTCAGCAGCCAAGAGCAGGCTATTGAATATTTGGAAAAGTCTGTTGCCTCAGGTATGTCGTCAATCATTTTTTGAGATCGCCCCAACCAATTTACTGACCATTACCAGACCAAAATGATGCCCAGAGTTGGTACCTTCTTGGCCGATGCTACATGTCGCAACAGAAGTACCCCAAGGCGTATGAAGCCTACCAGCAAGCAGTCTACCGTGACGGCCGCAACCCGACGTTCTGGTGCTCGATTGGTGTCCTCTACTACCAGATCAATCAGTATCGCGATGCGCTTGACGCGTACTCTCGCGCTATTCGCCTCAATCCTAACATTTCTGAGGTCTGGTACGATCTCGGTACGTTGTATGAGTCCTGCAACAACCAGACAAGTGATGCGCTCGACGCATACACCAGGGCCGCTGATCTCGATCCCACCAACGTCCACATCAAGGCGCGTCTTGCTTTGCTTAAGGGACAGCCCACGAACGGTCTTCCTAACCAGGCCGGCGCACCTCTTCCTCAGGATGTGCACCCTCAAGCTTACCAGCCCGGTGCACTTGGTGGACCTCCAGGTCAGCCGTGGGGTGGACAGGCGCACAATGGCCCTCCTGCCGGACCAGCACCACCACCTCTTGCCACTGGTGGCAACTGGGGAGGCAACAGGATCGCAGAGCTGCAGAACCCTCCCGCACCGCCGCCTCCTCTCAACCAGTATGACAACAGAGATCGCATGCCGCAGCCGCAGCCACCAATGGCATCTCGCGGACCCAGCCCGCCTCGTCAGGATACACTTAGACCGTACCAGGAGCCTCAGCGCCCACCACCACCCGCTCACCGCGGCCTCTCTCCTTCTCCTAAGAACCAGCAATCCACTCCTTATCAGCCAGCGCCTGCAAACCTCCCACCTCAGCACCCTGCGTTCGGAACACCGCAGGGTCCTCCCCAGCCGCCGCCCCAGCAGCAGCTCCAGGGTCAAGGTCCACCACCGCTTTTCGGCCAAGGTGGTGCACCGCCGCCTCCCCCTTCGAACGGCATTCAGCCACCGACGAGCCACACTCCAGTACCAGGCTTCAACCGCCCACCTAGTCCTCGCTCCGAAATCAGGCCTATTGTCAACAACCCTGCGCCTTCCCCTGGTGGCGGATTCCCTAGGACGCCCTACGAGCATCACCCGAACGCGAGCATGCCGCAGATTGCCAGCGGAGCGCCGCCGCCTTCTAATGCGCAGCTTGCCGCTGAAGCTGCTGCGCGTGAAAGGGAGGAGAGGCCTAGCAGCACTGCCCCGAAGCGCATTCGTGAGTGGGAAGATGACCAGAGCGTCAAGAGGCCTGCGACCGATGAGTCACGCACGAGGCTTGACGAGATCAAGATGCAACGCTCATCTCCTCAGCCTATGAAGGTGTCAACTCCACCCAACCGTAGTCCCTCTGAGATGAGGAGATTGGACGAACAGCGCCCATCTTCTACGTACCACCCGTCTGAGGCCGCACACCACCCGCCTGCTCCACCTGCACCTCAGAGTCTGCCGTCCATGCAAACCATTAGCCAGCCTTCCCCGCCACGCATGTCTGCACTTCCCAGGGAAGAGGAACAGCGTGCGCCACCGCCTCAGCCCGCACCGGTGTACGAGCCTGCAGCGCGGAAGATGGACATTGACGACAACTATGACGACAGCGGCGACGATGACAAGCGCTCTACCAAACAGGAGAGCCGTCGTAGCAGCCCAAAGACTGTGAATGGCGGCCCTGCGGCACCGTCGAGCGGCGCTGTTGAGCAGCAGTCTTAGGTATCTGCACTTCATCGCCGCGATGTGAAAAACCTCACCGGCTTGCTGACGATTATGACGCGTATGTCTGCATTGGAAGAACGGCGTTTTGTGTTGGAAGTTACCCCGTGGTTACGTGAGTGCAATTGGTGACATTTCGTTGGCTTTTACTTTGTTTTGTATCTATTGTAACACTTTTCACTCTATAAAAGGTGGTATACAGATGAGTCAATCTCGAATCAGGAGTAATCTTCTTTTCCTCACGTGCTATTTACGAAGCCGTGGCTTCCTTAGGTCATGACAGAATCCTTAGCTCAAGTCAACGGCATCTCAATTGGCCCTTGATCTTGCGTGATCGTTGGCAGAGAGTCATCTCTCTCTTGATGCTACGGGCATATCATGTGGCAGAACCATTCATCTCGTAGGCAGTGTCGTTTTCGCTCCGCTCCTGGTCACTCACGTGCTCTCGCTTGCTGCTTTCGCGTTCCCCGATTTGATCCTCCCTTTCCCTCCCACACTGCTCTTTGAAGCTGACCTGGCCACGTCCGCGCTTTTGCCTTTCTCTAGGATAGCAGATCCATTGACGAAACTGTCCTCTCTCCCGGCTCGCGCCTGTGCCTCTGCCTTTGCCTTCTCTCTTGCCACCTGCGCTTGTTTGCACGGGCCACAGGTTCCTCGACGCTTCTGCAGCAACTGTCGGTTAGGTTTGGGACATTTCTCGCCGGTGCGGGTGGCGAAAACGCAGAGGTCGAGAGGGCCTGTGGTGACTTGGGTGCAGTGGCAGTTGGGGAAGAGGTATGGTGTGAAGGTGCACATTTTGGATGAGGTGTTTGTTGGTGTTTTTTTTTGGATGGCTGGAAGATGGTTGATGTTTTCTGCTATTGTAATCGATTGGGTGCTGTTTCGAGAGACTGGTGATGCTTCAGGGTGGAGGATGGTGTGTTGTCGGGAGAGGTTGGCCGAGTTGATGGGCAGAGTCGCTTCCGGGTTTGATGCATAGGTATCGAAGAGTAATCGTGATCATGTTCCGCATTCCTCACCTCGTGTCACTCATGTGAGCTTCCAGTCCCGAAAGTGTGAAGTGAAGCTTGCAGTGTCACGAGGCTTTGCTAACGAGGTTGCGACTTGAGCCTTGAGCCTTGAGCCCAAAAGAAATGATGACTTGAGACGCATTGTTGTGCGCAGGCAGTACTTAGTGCTTACGCATGATCTTGCGTACTGCTTCGATCCCTTCGATTGTCGTAAAGAATTGCCACGCCTGGACCTGGTTCAATCATGCGACACTACAAGAAGTTGAGATGCAAGTAAAGCCGTGGTTGTATTCTCGATAGTAGTCCTACATTGACTGTAAACCATATCGCATTACCTTGGGACGTACTGAGCACACTGTGCATAGACTCACATGCAGCGATTGTAGACTTGCCTTTGAGATTGCCACTTTTGCTCACATCTCTCCTTCATTTGAGACTTTCCAAGATATGCTTCCCTGTCCCTACACTTCACTTAGTAATCTTGGAGAATGGTAGCCAATTCAGCGACGATGCTCAAACCTACCACGTGAATACCAGAATGAACACATATGCCATTGCGATCTACTGGCACAGTTCTGGATTCTTCAAAGACTATTGTGGAGTTTCGATTAGCAGTTGCTCTCAAATATGCTGCTGGGCACCCCTCTATGCTACGAGGTTTAAGAATCACCAACGTTGATCATAATTTAGAGAAGCATAGCTGACCTCCTAAACCAAGATCTTGCGTATAAAGAAAGCTCGTTCGCAGTCAAGTACTCGATCGATCTACTGTGATTGCGTGAGACAGTGGCTCCACACGTTTTCGTCGAGTCGGTCATGGTCGAACAGGAATGCGTCGCTCTTGATCTAGAGATTTCTCCTCCAATGGGCAACGCAGCACTTGTGTAACATCCTCCGAGTAGTGCAAGACGAGCAAGGTACCTATGTACATATCAGGTATCCTGACCCGGAAACCCCCGACAGTCTGCGGTGCTGCTCGCGTGCCTCGCCGCCCAATAAAGCATAACGCGTCGTCTGGGGTAGTTAGACGCCGCGGATGGGCCTCCGTGGGCTTGCTTGTTCTCTGGTGCATTATTCGGCAATAATGATGGACATGTGATAGAACACGCACGGAAGGAGACATTGAAATAGTAGAGAGGTGATGGAAAACACCTTGCCATTGAGTCGCCATTGCCAGTAAGGCGGCTCATACCCACTGCGGCTACAAGCGTGAACTTGGACAAGACTCTGCTTTCGCCGCAGAGACTCGCGAGGCTCTGAAGCATACGATGACTGTATGCGGCCTAGATCAGCTAGAGCCTCGGCCGAGCGGCTTCTGCTGGAGCGCGGGCAGAGCTTCCTACTGACGTCTGGCTATTCGACCACTTTCCGAGTCACGAGAGCCGGCCCATTGTCGACTCTCTCTTCACTACTTACACCTCTTTTGCTCTATCGTTATTCTCATTGCCCACGGCGCATCCATCCTTCGTCCCTCTTATCGCCCGCGACCGTTCCCTGCCAATTTCGCGGCGTGGAAGGCCTACAACTGCACCCACTCAATTTGTACAGGCTAAGGCCTTCGGGCCTTGCGCCCCCTTCTCGCCAGCAAAATGGCCTGGAAAGCGACAGCTGAGCTGTCCAACATGATCAAGCACTATGCAAACTTCCCTGCTACGGGTGTTTCGCTAAGACAAATGTATGAACCATTTGGATAAGGAAATGCTACTGGGAGCGCCGATGTCGGGCTGAGGATGTTTGCGTACTAATGGCGAGAATGACAGGGTGCAATTCGGCAGCAATCCCTCAACGGGTAAGTCAGCATATTCTCTGGCATTGAGAACGGCAGAGTGTGGCTGACAGGAAGCGCTCTAGGCACATTGTTCCGCGCCTCACAATTTCTCTCCGAAGAGCTTCCTATTCGATTGGCGCACCGTGTAGAAGAGCTTGCAGATCTACCAGATGGCTTGAATGAGATGCCAAGTATCAAGAGGGTACAAGAGTGGTATGCGCAGTCATTCGAGGTAAGAAGAGACGACTTCAGATACAGCTGGGTTTCAAGACTCACATCTGCAGGAAATCACAACACTACCAAAACCTAGCCTGACCGCAGAGGTCAAAGAACGTCTGTCAAGACCCATCAAAAATCCCAGAGCCGCCAAAGCTTTGAGTGAGACCTCCGAGAACCCAAGTGTTAAACCTGGTCAATATCGATCACAACCTGCGAAGACAGCAGAGAAAGAGAACGGGCACAGCGAGTCAAGAGTGAACGGTCTACGAAAGTACTACACAGGCACTGCCGAAGACAATGGCCACTGGCCGCCGGAGCTTGCAGACTACAACAACAAGTTCGCGGCGACTCTTGAGAAAATCAAGCGGAGACATGACCCTGTTGTGACCACCGTCGCACAAGGCATCTTGGAGTACAAACGGAAACGACAGCGGATGCAGATAGACCACAATATCCAGGCTTTCTTGGACCGCTTTTACATGAGCCGTATTGGAATACGCATGCTCATTGGACAACACATCGCTCTCACTGATCAACGGACACACACAGACCCAAACTATGTCGGCATAATTTGCACAAATACCAACGTGCGGGACCTGGCGCAGGAAGCCATCGAGAATGCACGTTTTGTTTGCGAGGACCACTATGGCCTGTTCGATGCGCCGAAAGTCCGCCTGGTCTGCCCGCCTGATCTCAACTTTATGTATGTGCCTGGCCATCTCTCCCATATGCTTTTCGAGACCCTCAAGAA
The DNA here is from genome assembly GCA_001553865.1 of Cladosporium sp. BSL10. Classification (NCBI taxonomy): domain Eukaryota; kingdom Fungi; phylum Ascomycota; class Dothideomycetes; order Cladosporiales; family Cladosporiaceae; genus Cladosporium; species Cladosporium sp. BSL10. The sequence goes on from LJJI01000056.1 coordinate 202,671, forward strand.
CAGCTTGCGAGCTGTTGTTGAGACTCACGGCGCGGACAAGGAGGAGTTCCCTGTCACTCAAGTCATCGTAAGCGAGGGACGCGAAGATATCACCATCAAGATTAGCGACGAAGGCGGGGGAATTCCTCGCAGTAGCATTCCGCTAGTCTGGACATACATGTACACTACCGTCGACCAAACACCCAACTTGGACCCGGACTTCAACAAATCCGACTTCAAGGCACCCATGGCTGGCTTTGGATACGGTTTACCCATCTCTCGCTTGTATGCACGCTACTTTGGCGGCGATCTGAAGCTCATCAGCATGGAGGGATATGGTACCGACGTCTACCTACACTTGAACCGCCTATCGTCAAGTTCCGAGCCGCTGCAGTGACAGCGACCAGTCATGAGGGATGAATGGATGAACGGGTCCACGCAGAGCCGCGGCTCTGCTGGTAGCTCCGGGATGGTAACCTCCCGTTCATCCCAGGGATTGACGCGCGTCGGAAGACAACAGAGGGAAATGCCAAGCTTGACGCTTTCGAGTATGGCAATGAAGCTGAAGAGCAGAGCTGGAAGCGGCGGGGGAGATTTTAGCAAGGGCCGCGAAGTCAGTGCGAGGCGCCAGGTCGGTGATGCGGAGAGTATGGTCAACGCATCTACTGAAACTCCTTGGTGGAGACAGGTCGGCATGGAGGAAGGCATATGAGAGGCAGGAGGTGGGATGACGCAGTGGAAATATTGCGCGTAGCAAAGATCTACGCCTGTCACAGCTACGACTTTTTCTTTTTATTTCGAGGTGGAGCCTGGATGACGGCTTCGAGGCGAGCTGGACGTCGGCTCCGGCACTCTGGATCCAGTACATAACAGCGGTCCGTCACTTGTAGAATCAACTTCCTCATGACTATGGTTATTCAACCATATTTGCTGAAATCATTCCGACCCAGATTGCGCGCACCTTGATGTAACGTAATGTTTCCCAACAATGACAGTTCAAGAGTTCTGTCGAGGAACCAGGTAGCCCATGAAAGAGGATCATGCAGATTGAATTAATCAGACTGCATGTGAGAGAAAAGTCTAATACGAGATTCATTATTCATCATTCCTGGTCGAGTCCAACCCATGCCTTCGTAAGAAAACCAACACCTGTCAGCACATTTACGTTAGTGTCCTGCAGCACCCGTGTGTGCACCAAGCAGTACGCTTCCCGCGAACGTCCCAATCAACACCGAGACGAAGTATCCAGTATTCATCGTCATCACAGCCAGCATCCTGTCCGGAATCAGCCAAGGTCAGAGAGTACGATGCTTGAAGGTTGATCTACGACTCACAATAGATAACTGACAATCGCCAGCGACGTGTCCAGAAGGGCCCTAAGCAATATTTCCCATAATTTGCTTCGCTTCTCCTGACTGCCTGACGCCAGCTCGCCGTCGAAAGTCTTTCGCAACCCGTCTTCTTCAGCGCAGCAGGATACCTCCTCGGGAGTATCCTTCTTCTGAGGAACGAAAGTCAGCAGCCGTGGCATGTTGCCCCGGACTGCTAGCAGGCCTCGAAAAACGACGCAAAGAAGGACAAGGAAGAGGCATGTTAGGGCGTATTGTGCCGGTGTCTCGGGCGTCCACGCAGTGGTGTATAAAGGCGTGGTGGTCGATGTGAAGAACGTCATAGGCATATTCGCCGTCGTCATTGGCATGTGGTGATTCATTTGGGAGTGATTCATCGTTGCGAAAGGAAGGGGCTTGGATGGTAAAACCCAGTCGAGAGTTGGCCGGGTTTGAAGTGGAATGTGAGCAGGTCTTCTAGAAATTTTTGTACGGATCTGGGCGTTTCCAAGGATTTAATTCTGCTTTTAGGGGAAAGGACTGGCAAGCAGTCGCTTGAAGGCTCTCCGCCCAAGGTCTATATGCTTTGGGCAAGTGGATGCAACGCCCACATGACAACGCGTACCATTACACAAGCGAGACAAGTGCAATTACGCAATCGCCACAACTTGACCTGCGCACTTTAACGTGCGATAGACCGCCCTCGCCAGCTGATGTGCGATCGTCTTAAGCAGGAAATTGAGTTGCTAGAGCGGGCTTTACCACGCAAACTTGCTCACCACGCCTTGGCGGTCTGTTGTTGCTACCTTGATATTTGCCTCCACGCTAGTCGCAGGATTATGTTGAGAAAGATCTTCAGAGACCGGTGCTGACTATCCATCACGCATAGAGCAGGAAGAGGCGCACCATCATATATCGTGGTCAATGGCTTTCCTATCATGATAAATTCTTAGAGTTGGCATTATGGCATTAGTCTATGGAAACCAAAGCGAAAGAATCGGTCTATATGGATATCAGCATGCACAATTGACGAACCCATCCTATCAAACACCGATGCTTGCATCCCGAAAAACTGTGAAAAGGGTCAAATACTAATCGCTTCCATCGCTTCGCTGAATTCAAAAAAGGAAAATCCTCAACAAGAATGACAAGATCTAGAAACTGAACAGACCACTCCTCTTCTTTCCGAAAGGATAGACAACAATCGCGCTCAAGAACAAGCCGACCGTGATGCCAATCGCAACCTGAATCACAGAGTAGCCAACATTAAAAGCAATCGAGTTGAGTCCTCCACCTGCCGTGATGGCTGCGGCATCCAGGGTAGAGGAGCCGTTAGTGGCGTTACCAGTAATTTGGTCTGCAGAAGCAATACCGGAGACCAACGAACCAGAGACAGCAAGGCCAGAGGGCACTTGCACGAAAATTGCAGGTAGCATAGCGGCGGCAGCGAGACCGTAACCGACGCGACGGGTCTGGCGGACGAACATGGACTCAGCATCACTACCAGTGAGACCCTCCTCGAGTTTACTGGGATGAGCTGCAGGATCCTTCTTCGATTTGATGCGCAGAACCGTTCTCTTAAAAAACTTCCACCGAGGCCTCAGAATATCTTCCCACAGATCGAGCAGTCGATTCTCGATGCGAGAACCAACACGGGAGTACGTGTTTGCGATCACGCCAATAGCCAAAGCTCCGAGGGTATTGGAAACCTGGCTGTTGCCGCTGAAGCGCACAGAGGAGAAGAAGTTGACAATGTAGCCAGCGAACGCGATAATCATCATCATCGGAGCTTGCTTCCACTTGGCCTGGTTGATGATGATGAGGCACATTGTGAATCCCGGCACAAAGAAGAAGAACCAATGTTTTGGCATCTCGTTCTTGCAAGTCGTCGACGAAACCGCATTCCGGTCCATTATGCCATAAACGGCAGTACCGATAGTGATACCGAATCCGAGGAAAAGCGAATAGATGATTGCGTACACCATGCGCACACTTCCAGCGACGATGCTGCGACTTTGTAGTTCGAGCGATGCACACAGCACGATGTAGCCCGGCAGGATGAGCGCGATCGAGGACTGTGCCAAAGCACTGAAGCAGAACAAGTTACCTCCGTTGATGCTGCCGAAAGCTCGGGCAAGGAAAGAAGTAACGACAGCGGCACCAATCTCGAAGACGTTGGCGTACAAGTCCGAGCGAGGAGCAATAACAAGCTGGAGGATGCCGACAATACAGCCCAGGATAAACGCAATGGGCAAGTCGATCAATCTTGCACCAAAGGCAAATGGTCCGACACATACAGATGCAAGGCCGTAGATAGGTATTCTGACCCACACACTATGCTTAGGTTTGCGAGACGTGACTTCCTTAAGTCTCGTCGTGGCTTCTTCGACTCCGATTCTATCGTGAACGACTTCCTTGTAGACCTCGTGGACGTCTCTGAGTTTTCCAAGATCCAGGCCTTGCGCTACCTTGACCAGCTTGACCTCTGTAGTATGTGTATTGGGATCATCAAAGGACATAATCATGGATCCGGGAATGTAGAGGAATTGGGCCTCAATTTCCAGAACCCGAGCAGACATCGACATGTACTCCTCCAGGCGATGTGTTGGCGCTCCATACTGCATGAGAGCGCGGCACAGTCTCATCAAGTACTTCTGCCTTGCAATCGTCTCTGCAATGTGGACAGTGATCCTAATCTCCTCGGCAATTTTCGGTCGGCTCTTCTTGTACAGAGCGTTGATGGCACTGGAGCTGCGCGATTTCTTTCCAAGAGCTTTGCGCTTCTCTTCTTCCTTTTGCTGCTCTTTCAGGCGCTGTTGTACCTGTTCGCCGAGACCCGTCACACTAGGAGAGCCAAGAGAAGCCGAAGATCCGATAAGATGTGCGAGCGAGTTGTTCGATGGACTCCTTCCTTTCGGCGAGTACCAATGGCGGGAGGAGGACCGGCGATGATCTGGCGTTGAAGTGCCTGATCTGGGCGGCGAGTTGTTCGGTGTAGGGTCCGCACTGTAGATTGCAGTGTCACCACTATTTGACCTGAGAAGGGCCTTTGGCAAATTACTTGAGCTTCGGCGGTGGTGATGGTCCTCCTGCGGCTGGTTGTACAATTTCAGGAGCGCTCCAAGAACGCCGCCACGGTATTGTTGTGGTCGCGGAGCATAGTCTTCTATGAAATGTGACTCCTCGTTGGGCGTCGTGACACCTGAGCGGTAGCCTGAACTCGATTCACCATTCAGAACGTGCTGACGAAGAGTATGGGTTCGCACGAGCTTGTGCGCTTCAGTAGTGTCCAGGTTTGTCCGACCGTGAAGAGCAGGTGGCGAGATGTCGAAATCATCATCGTCGTCTACGATAGCACTCTCATTCCTGTGGCGCTTAAGCTCTTGCAAAGGGATGTTGTCCATGCGCAGTTCAGGGAGCCGTAACTTTCCAGACCTTGGGTACGACCGGTCAGGGGATGTGCTTCGGGAATTCGGCTCTGATGCTGCACGTTCGGAGTGCTCTAGACGCTTGCCACGCTCGAATGCCTCTCGGGCTTTCTTGCGTCGCAATTTGCCCTGCTCGTCGCCGCTTTCGCCATCCTCTTCGGTAATGACTGGGGGTGTGCCGTTATCTGATGGCGTTCTTCTGATGGCAGGCCTCGGTCGTGGTAGCGAGTTAGGATCAAATGCCTTGTGTATCTGTGCAGTTTGCTGGGGCGTTAAGTCGGGGAACAGTGACCTGTCTCTTTCGTCCCGGGGGGTCAGCAGGTCCTTGTTTCCAGGTGGTTGCCAGAGACCGCCTCCAACAGGTGTCGCTTTGCCGCTGGTTTCAGGCGATTCTGCTGCTCCCAATGGCGGCGGTGAAGCCCTTCGTGGCATAGGGAGGTCGATGTAACTATTGCGTGCGCTTCTACCACGGGGGTCCTCGCCGAAGCCTACACGCTTCTTCTTGGGCTTGTCGAGGCCCTGACTTTGCGGTCGGCTGTCGTCAGCACTGGACATGTTACCGCTCGTCGGTTTAGGAGATTGCAGTGGGGGCGATGTAGGGACATTGGTAGCTGCATAGTCTCCGAACGGATCCGAGTGTTCCTCGACGGGAGTAGACATATTCGAAGAAAGAAAACCAAAGTGTGTTTGGTAGCGATCGAGACAAAGAAGTCCAGCAGCCACCCAATGCTTGTATTGATGCTTTTGGAATTTCCAGAAATTATGCGTCCAGTGGATTTATCCAGACAAAGAATGCTGCAGCGAAAGAAAATTGGAGACGTGCAGCCAGTGATCCGAAGAATGCGATGAAATGTATGAAGAATTGAAAACAGCCTGCCAAGTTCAGGCCGGTCAGAGAGCTGTCGTCAGAAACTGTCGCCAGGAGCTGTCGTCTAATGGCACCCAGGTATCCAAAGATAGCAGGAAGCTTCGATCTGTGAAACGAAGCGACGATGGTCGGATGTCGGAGTTGCGCGACAAATTCCCACAACCAGTCACCTCGCTCCTCTCGCGATTGATGAACAATTGATACAAATGTCGAGGTGGTTCAAAACAAAAACAAGAAGGGTAGAGCAGGTACAGTCGAACACGACGCTGACTGTGTTCAACGAAACGCCGTGGACACACCTTTGAGGCGTCAATTGGGAGGTATCAGAAGATTCAGCGAGATAAGAGAGGAAACAACCGTCAGAAGACAAGGTTGTGTGGCGGTATAAGCTTTGAGCCACAGACATGGCGTGCACTGCAAGGAACCCACATGTTCTACGGTAGGGCCAGCGGATCCCTGGCGGGAGCCAGCACACAGTACCTCGTCCGCCCAAGACATGACAAGAAACCTAAGATAGGAGCAGAAAAAACAGGATCCGCATATGGCAGCGTTGGCGGCCAGAGCGAGACGTTGCGGACTGGGCGAATTTTCTTGCCCCACCCACTGCGCTTAGATAATGCAGAGCAATTCGCGGTGGGCTTCTCGAGGGTTTGGCTGGTGGAATGGAATGACAGCCGGCTTAGCTCTGATAGCACAGGATGTGGTCGACAGCCGAAAGGGTCGCTGTGTTAGCCTCGTGCTCCTCGGTAAAGGCGCGATTGGAAGAGATGGAGTAAACAGTGGACATAGACAGCACCTTGTGGGTCGTGAGAGAGCTGGCGAATGCACGAGCTCAGTCCAGGCGATTGTGCGATCCTCGCCGGCACGGACGCGCGGGCACGAGCTGTGCGGTAGGGTATCTCGGCAAGCACATGCAAATGCCACGCAGGAGTTTGACGCGGCACGAGTCGTCACGTTGCTGAGGTATGGCAACCGTTTGGAACCGGCCGTTTGGTGATGAGGCTCGTAAAGACACCCCTTCCGCGCAAAGTCCTGCAGGCGGTGGTGAAGATTGAGCCCCCAACGAGCCGCCACTGCTGACATACATGAAGAAGGTTAGTCGGTCAGACGAAAGCGGCAACCCGGCGGCTCGGCACCTGCCAGCCCTGCGCCCGCGGAGAGTCTTTTGGGGGCTCATGATAATTGTTCAGGCACCTCAGGATTGCTCGAAATAGATTCGAGGTATTAGCGTTTGCTCCTGAATAGTATTATTAACGACCGAAGACGTTGACGTCGAATGTGGATATGCCAGCCTTGAAACAGCCACGTCGACCATGACGACGACGTCGTTGCGACCTTACACACGAATGAACGCCTCGCTCCGTGCACAGCATGCGATGCAATCCTGCAGCATATCCCTGCTGGGCGATCAAGATACCCAAGGAGTTCGAGACTATATCATAATCGCTATCCGGACCGGATTAACAGCATCGTCATCGTTCCTCGCGTCCAGTGGCTAGGTACGCATCCCAATGTTACATCGCGCAGGGGACACAACTGTTCATTCCGCATGCCATCGTCATTCGCGATCCTTATCATACGAAGGTTGGTTATCCAAGAGAGCAAACGCATCTAGAACTTGCTACGGAGGTACCCATCCCAAAGACCCACCATAACACCATAGCGCCTTCGCACGGATCGCGGTCAAAAAAGCGTTGCGCCCTCCATCCATCTCCGCGCCCGCCTCCAAACGACAGATCAAAAGCACAAGTGTGACGTATCGCGAGATCTTAGCGTGCGGCCGTTCATCGTGTGTATGTAATTGCTGGTCAGCTACTGCCTGCGAAGTCCATCTGGTCGACAGATCGACAGGCGTTCATAAATCGTGTCACCGGTACGCCATCTTACGTCCGTTTCCGACCTCACTGCCAGCTCCGCCGTACCCACTGTCCTTCGCGCTTACCGCCTCGTCCTCCTCGAAATCAATATCGAAGCCGGACTCCTCTTCACCGTTGCTATTCATCCTCGGCCCATCGTCACCTTCTTCACCGCCATCTCTCTCCCAACCCTTCTGCTCCGCAGCTCTGGTGTTCCACCTCAATGTGCGGCTGATACTATCAAACCACTCAAGCGGCTGGCCCATCACGGTAGGGAAAGGATATTGAGATGCGCGTACAACGACTTCATCTCCCCGTCCCAGCTCAACGCGTCCCTTGCCATCAAATGAGACGAAGGCGCCACCGCGTCCAGTTATTGGAATAGCAACCTTCAATGCCATGTCATCGTTCAACAACATTGGTCGGAACGAAAGTGTATGCGGGCAGATTGGCGTAAGCAATATTGCAGGAATGTCGGGATGGACTAGTGAGCCGCCCGCAGAAAGCGAGTAGGCAGTGCTACCAGTAGGTGTGCTGAGGATGATGCCATCAGCGCTAATGCGCGTGAGGAGACTGTCGTTGGCATATAGATCAAGGCTGGAGATATATGAACTGGGGCCACGATCGATGACAAGCTCATTGAGAACCTCGTGCGTCTCGCCTTCGATCTTTGCTGATTGCGTATCTGTCACGAGCGGTGGAAGAGTTGTGCCGCTAGTGGCGGTCGACAGACTGGTCGTTGATGTTGATGTAGATGCAAGTGTCGAGTTTGTAGACGTTGAGGCCGCAGAGCGATAGACTGTACATGTGAAGCGCATGCGCATATTGACACGCATGCCTGATTCGCCCATGATCTTGTTGAGCTGCTCCTTGTAATCCTCAAACTGGAAATTCGTCAAGAATCCCAATGAACCAAGCGAGAATGACAACACGGGTGGCACAATCCTTTGGAACAACCAGGAAGTGAACAGCACGGTGCCATCGCCTCCGAGAGTGATGACAAGATCGAACAACTCCGGTCTCTCCAAACAAAGTGGAGGCGTCCAGAATCGCAGCATATCGTTGAACCTCTCGTCTTCTTGCACAATGCTATCCATGCCAAATCTCCGACTCTTTTTAAGCTTCGAATCGACGTAAACGTTGACGCCAACATCCTTTCCATATCGCGGGGTATTCAATAACCAAATCGTCAACTCTCTGGTCAGGCTGACCAATGTGTTGTCCCTCGCTTTCGTGATGATCATGATGTTCCGTACCGCCCTCTTCAGCGGCTTCTTCTGCAATTGTCTGGAAACCTCTCGAACACCAGCCGCAGTCTGCATAAGTCGCGAGTGCGACAGCTGGTCGTCTCCCTGAATTTCTTCCAGCACCTTCTGAATATTCACCGCGTCTCCGAATCTCTTATGGAAGTAGCACGGACTCGTCAGCGCTGCGAGCCGCGCGATAGACGGCGTAGATGCGCACATGTCGAAGCGCGCCGCTGCTGCTGAGCGATGCCCTTGATCCTTAGGGGTGCATGACCCTGAGCCTTTGGACTCCCAATCTCCGTCATGATTTAGTGGAGCGCTTGGCTGTAAGGAACTGGGCATAGGCATGAGCTCAGCACCAGTGGAGAAGCGCCTGGGTGTCGAGTCGAAGAGGCCAGTCTCGCGGTCAAAGGAGCTGCGGCGGACGGGCGCGCGCGCGAGCGCATCGCCCAGGATCGACCTTCCGCGACGGTCGGGCGTAGAGGTCCCACTGCGATTGTTCATAGTAATGTGTTCGTTTGTACGCGTGTGCCTGGCTGGCAGCGACACGCTGAAGTGCGACACTGAAATATGCGAGTAAGATGTGGTTCGTGATTACGCTATCCAAAGGCCGGCCTTAAGAAGCGGAGTTGAGGAAAGTAATATAGCGGTGGAGTCGAGTCTGGACTAGACTATCGCAGAAGGAGAGAGTCGGTGCTGCTGCTGGGCTGCGACATGGTGAGATTGATGGTGGGAGGGAGCAGAGAGGAGGCTTGGTAGGGTGTATGATGCTGATGCGAGGGCTCGTCTCACGCGCGCCGTAACGTTGATAGGTAATAATGAATTGGAGCGGCATTTGACTTGCACAGCCAAGCCCGAAGGCTCCTTCGGGGGCGGATGAATTCATGCTGATTCTCCGAAGCAGAACAAGAGCGTGGTTAGATAGGTACATTACATGGTACATATATGGTTTCACCAACCCGACATACCTTGCCGCCATCGTCCTAGTTAGGCAAATGCCACTCATTATTCGTCGCGCTGTCTACCCGGAGAAGGCTATCCGTTGCATCGGGTACAGGCACTGCAGGTCGTTCGGCAGGCCGCATAGCCGTTGAATATGCGCCGCAGTCTCGCATACGGGAAGGACAAATATCAAACATGCTGCCATTCCTTGCTGAGGAAGTGCCTCTTTACTCCATCTCAGCGTGTGGCAGTAGAAAAGCCTTCAATTTGCCTATCTATGGAAATTCAAGACTTCGTTCGTAGGGTATATAAAACAACCATGGTGTATGTCGGCTGAGTATCACATTGATAGAATCGGAGGCTTCTCATGAAATATCACACACAGATCAATGATTCATCATGCATTATGTCGTAGGCCTTCTCAACTATCCATTCGCGCTCAATCTCGCAATCAACAAAACTAAAGTATGGGTATCATGATGCTGCCTCCCGGATGCACAAGCTTACTGGGCCTCGGCCTCGGCCTTCTTAGTGACCTCGCTCTCAACACCTCTCTGCAGAGTCTTGCCCTGGTCGTGCTGAAGCTCCCTGCGCTTCTTCTCAGCCTCATCGCCAGTAAGACCAGCGAAAGCGCCGCCAACAGTGCCGCTGACACGGTCGCTGATACCCTTGCCCAGGTCGCTCACCTGACCTTGGGCCTCTTGGGCCTTTCCGTCGGCATTCTGCTGCTCGCCAGCCTTGCGCATACCCTCGAGTCCCAGGGCACCACCGAGAGCCTCCTTGCCGGCGCCAACTGTTTGGTTCCACGATCCAGCACTACGATTAGGGTCGTTCTCAGCAACACCCTGTGCGCTGACAGAGTAGCCGCCGATGTTGGCACCAGCGTGAGAGATGTCCCTGCGGGCATCTGCCTCTGCCTTCTTCTGCTCGGCTTGGTTCTGGTCACTCGTTAGCACTAATCCGGCAGTCGCTTTGTAGGTTAAAGGTATCTTACCTTGTCGGCTTGGCTTCCGGTCACTGATCCGAGAGCAGACTGGGCGAGGCCAGTTGCCTGTATAGCGATATTAGCTCGGGAACTTTGATAAGGGAAATTACTATCAACGTACCTGGTCGACGTAGGACTGGAGGGTGGAGGTTTGCTTGTCGGTCATCTTGAATGTTGTTCGTTGGTGATATTAGGTAGAGATGATCTTGATTGGCTTCTGAGTTTGAGGTACCGCTAGAAGTAGTAAAAGTGTGTTGATAAGGAGACATTTTCAAGAAAGTCAAGAAAAACCTGGTTATATACCTTTATGCCATGTCAAATGTTTGTTCGAGCCTAGCGACAGCAGCACCAGACCAATGATGTCATCGCCGAAAGCGGCAAGTGCCATGTGACGTCCGTGGCCTTGGTTGTTGCACCTCCACAGAGGAAGGAAAGCGCGAGAAGATGCCATCCTATGGCCAGCGCACGAGCTTCAGACTGGCGCCGACAATGCAAGACGCCAGTGGCGCCACCAGCTTGCGTGGACATCTTTCATCCAGATGCATGTGATGTGGCTGGGGTGTTGAGCTGAGAAGGCCCGATCTGCAGTGCGGAGGTACTCAGTAGCGACGAGGTGATCGTCTTGTTGCCGGAATCTACTGTGGATGAAATTGACATGGGTACAGGACTTACGAGCAGTAATGTTAGGCCAAGCAATGCAGAGGATATTCTTTTCTCGTATGTGTACGGACTATACAAGCTATGTTCAAAATGTCCAATACAACTAAATCAAATAAAGTCAAAGTATGCATCACATTCTCTCAGAGTCTTCTTTTCGGATCAGGAAGAGGTATCATAATAATCCCAAAAACGCCAGACATATCATGTCGTGTCCTCGCACTTGCGATGGATCTTCGTCTTCTTCGTGCCGCAGAGGCTTCAGGCACCAACGTCTCCCCATTCATTGAACGGGAAGTTCATATCCTCGCCGACTACGCCTAAGTCTGGTAGTACGATACCAGGGAAGTTGTCAACGGGATCCGGCATTCCGCTAGTGTCGCTGCTGCCTGCGCTCCAGTTCGCCGCAGTAACAGTGAGATCTTCTGTGCTGACTGTGCCCTCGTCGGTGGAGTACGACCATATGCTGCCATTGTGACCAGCACGTTCAGATACAGCAGAGGGCGCAGATGCATTCACGTTCGCCTGCCACGGGTTCCAGAACTCCGCGTTCCAGTCCACTGTACCGGGGTTGTGGCTGTTGAGGGCCGTGGTTGAGTGACGATGGGTGATTGCCGGGTTGTAGTTCGAGCCGAGAAGTGCTTCAATTGGCTGGCCACCATAGCAGGCATCATAGATGTTGGTCTGGCCATTGTCTAGGCTACCTAGCAACTTCTCCCAGTCTGTAGGCTGGGGTTCGGTCTTGATAGGAGGTACCGAATACACAGGCTGTTGTGTTACAGGGTCGTTGCCGAAAGAGAGGTAGTCCAGGTTTGTCAAGTTTGCATGTGGCGAGCGCTTCCTCGGTTTGACGACAGGATGTTGCGGTACTGCTGTCGGTCGTGCTGCGGCCAAAGCAGGTTGGTTGTAAATCGTGCTAGGGCTCAATGCAGGCTCGGAACGAGAGATGTTGATCGACTCCAGGCTCTGTGGTGGTGACAATGAAGGTTGGCTTTGAGTCTGTGCTGCATGTGGGTGTAGACAGACGGCAGGCACTGTTGCGCGACGGTCACTGTTATTCATGTCCGGCGCTTTTATGACTGGCGAAGGAGAAAAGCGGGAAGCAAGAGCCTTGAGCTGCTTCTTGGTAGAGGCTTGTAGGCTGTTAGGGCGCGATGATGGAGGCGAAATCTCTGAACTTTGGCGAGTGGCTTTGCTTTTTGGCTGGCTTTGGCTGGTAGGGGGCTTGGTTGCAGTGGCAGGCTCGGTCGTCGGTAGGAATGGTTTCGCAAGTTTGGTAAATTCGGGCGCACACGGAGCCTCGCTCTTTGTCAGGATGTCGACGACTGCTGCGACCATCTTTGAGCTTTCCTTCAAGATCTTGGAGTTCGGATCAAGCGTCAGCCTTTGGAAGAGAAGACCAAAGCCTGACAAGACCAAGACTTCGTCTTTGTTGAGGCAGAACGAGAAGCTCAGGCCACGCTCCTGGAGAAGCTGGACGACTTGAACCATCGACCTGCATGAGCTGGCAAGAGCAAGCATTGCAGAGGATGATTTGGACCCAAGCGAGGCGCAGACAGCCGGGCGTTGGATCAAAGCACGAATGTAATGGTATGTCATAGAAAGAATCGGAGACCTGCTGCTGATGGTGCCAACTGTCGGCTTATCCTGAGCAAATGGAAGTCGAAGGTGCTGTGGAAGCGCACTATGCCAGTTGTCGAGCTCGTCGGAAAGATCGGCAAGCTTCTTCAGGGACAAGTCGTATGATGCCTTGGCCGGGTAGACTTCTTCAAGGACCTTGGAGAGAATGCGCGACGCTCTGAACAGGGCTAGGGCGCTGGACAGCTTGGTAGACTCGCCAGGCAGAGTTGGTTGGAAGCCACGCTCGGTGATATATTCGTCGTCGGCATCAACAGGGTACTCGCAGTGGACATCGTCATCCTTGATGTTCTTCGGCAGTCCAAGTACGACAGAAGAGAAACTGAAAGTAAGGTTAGCATATTGATCCTTCGTGCATCGATCATCGAAACCCACCAGTCAACAGTGTACAGGGTCCAGAAAACCTTTTTACGGGTTTCGCATGTCAATGTACCCAGAGCAAAGCGCTTTTGTGATTGGTGCAGACCCAATCTCGCAGACAATGTAGTCGAAAGTCCCTTGTAAGTGAGCAGTCTGGTGAGTTCGCCGCGCTGAATGCAGAAGATCTGAGCCAGGATCAACACTTGAAGTGTGGCCATGGAGTTCTCAGTCAAAATCGTATCAGCAGCCGCCTTCCATTGCGATTCAAAGCTTTCGAGATCTTCAGACGACCTAGCGCCACCCGAAATAGCTGCAATGCCAAAGACGAGATTCAGCTGTGCAATCTCGGCTTTATCGCAGACAGCATCGGAATCGGCTGTGTATCTCTCATAGAGTTTCAAAAACGTCGGTCGGTGCAGAATGGGGAACATAGGCGCCCATTCTTGGAAGAAGATGTTGACGAGCTGATCAGAAACCATTCGTGAGGGAGTCTTGAACACGACAGTACTCGTAGGAGTTGGTGGCGAGTCATCTGCCTTTTGGGTAGCCAGCAGTCGATCCGTGTCGATGTCTGTCGTCGATTTGTTGTCTTCTTTGACCTTTCGTTTATAAGCTTCGATGAAGGTTCGTGCACTCGAAGTTCCAGCAAAGTAGGAATCTGTTCCTTCGCCCTGCAATGATGGTGACTGCAGAACCTTGAAACTATCGTTCGGATCGTGTTCGTCCTTGTTGTCTGGTTGTACCGATGGCCTCCGTGGTGAGGGCAGTGTTATTGAGTGCGGCGATTGTGAGTGGATCCGTGAAAGCACGTCGATCTTCTCGTCCTTCTCGTCCAATAGCTCCTTCAGTTCTCTTACTTCCGTCTCCAGAGCGCGGACGCGCTCCTCCAGGCTTTCTGTGTAACCTCTGGGGAACGCCCGACGGCTAAGCTTGTCGCTAGTTTTGCATTCGAATCCGACGTTGGCGCACTGCGAACAGCATGGTCGTACACCATCGCAGCGAATCTTCTTGCTTCGGCATCTGCGAGCTAAGGTCAGTCATTGATTTCGTCTGGTATGACGTCGCATGGCTTGATCGGAACAGCCGGTGATATGTAACGTACCTGTCGCAGGCTTGTGCGATTCTCGACTGTGCGGCTGAGCCCACCTTGATTACTTTCATAGGTAGTATGCCCGGCATGATGTGTAGTGGGGGCCAGCAGTGCCGGCTTAGTGGGGTTGGGTTGCAATGCTGCGGACAACCAAAGTATCGATCGACTCGGAAGCGTTGATGCCAGCTCAACGAACAAGTTACAATTAGAAGGAGGGTTTGGAGTTTTGGCGATGGGAAATTGTCGAAGAGGAGGCGAGGCGGTAAAATAGGGCTGTGGGATGTAAAGAGGACGGGATGAGGCGAGGATGGATCAAGGTTATCAAGCAAGCTATTTGGGGGAGTGGGGCCAGATGTGTTTCGGAGCAGAACGCGCCAGGCCAGAAGACGAGCGAGCGATCACCGCCAGCAGCAGCACATCATAAGATATCACAGGGAAACGAGGGAAACGAACGCAGAACGGACAGCGAGGCAGACAGAGTTCGTACCGAGCCACAGAATCTGGGGCGCGGGAGCGAAAAGGAAATGGCTGCACGCTAGATCACCGCCCGGGGCACACGATCACATTGCGGAGGGGCCCTCCTCACACTCCAAGCCTGGGGGTGGGCATTGGCTGCTCGCTATTGGGTGCGGAATTGCAGGATCGCAAAATGTTGCCGGTCGAAATGCTGGGCCCTCGTTGCTTGCGTACGCTATACAGCGAATCACGCGCTGCGCTCCAGGCTCATCCGGCGGTGCGAGCGAGGCATTCCGAGATCCAGCAGCGAGCAGTCTGTCTGTCTGGCAGACGACGGCGACTTGGCCTGTCCTGACATGCCCTGGCATGTGTGTGTGTATGTGCTGGTCGAGGAAATGACTAGGACCCAGTGTTGCTTTGTGGGGAGCCCGTTGATCGACCTGGCGTGTTCAGGCGGGCAGCAGAAAGACGGCATGATTGCGGAAAGTGGCAAAGCGTGCAGTACTTGCACTCGGTCACAAAACGTTATCGAGAAATGTGAAGAGTCAGGGCGCCGACTGTTGTCTGTCGTCGACATGTGGGACTACTTCCTCACCATCACGGTAGTATATGCGGGGTCGCTATGAAGGGCGAGGAGGTGGGTGAGACGTCAGGTGTTCCAAATGTTCTCGTCACACCGTACGTCCCGCGTACTCGACTAGCTGCGTCGGAACCGCGTCCTCACAGCTTGGTCAGTGCACGGTATAAGACATACATCGCTCATCAGTAGCACAGGTAGGGCCTGTTTCGGCTCGCTTACTACATGCAGTCAGACTCATGAAGGTTTTGTTATATGTCTGTACACGTATCAACGTAACGGGGAGTGTGTTTCACTGCTAAAAATTTCAGCGGCATAATCTCCCTAAGGAGGATGACCATGCAACTGGTGATGTAAAACTCTCTCGGCGATGGCTCGCATGAAGCCATTATTCGTGCTGATCTGCACAATCGTCTCACTTGAGAACAGAGCACCGTGCCTCGGCATCCTTGCCGTGAACTCTACGCTCCATAACCTTATACTTGAGCTGCGAGCAATAATTGATAGATGTATTGGCCCCCAGGCCCTCGTGACGTTCAAGTAGTTCAACGGCCCCGTCCTCTGACTCTTGATACTCCATAGCCTTTCTCCGCCACGCCTCCGCGGCATGCAAGACTAGAGAAGCAATCATCCTGTTTTGCTCTGCACGTGTCTTTGATTGCGTGCTATCGGTAGATGGTTCCGATTGCCATTCAGGAGAAGTCTTCGTCATCTTCGCCACCATTTTCACTGCTAGCTTGCATCGCGGCCAGATACCGCTGGACGGTGTCGGTCTGCGAGAGTTCGAGTTTCTACGCGACGTGTCAGCAAATGTGTAAGGCTAGATAATGACACGGCTCTATCACAAGGGACCCATCGGCGGTCTCGGCCTATGAGCTTGTTCGAGAGCTCGAGAAAGCAGGAGAGCTATGGATGGCCACCCAAGCCACCAAGACTGCAGGGCTGACGGATCGCCGCTGATCCGGCGTCTATCGAAAGCTCCAAGCTGCAGCGTAAGAGTGTAAATACGAATTGGGAAGGATGGCATACCTGCTTCTCAAAGTCTTCGTAAGCTCTCTCCATGAGCTCGAACTCCAGACGCCTGAGCTTCATCGCCTGATCGTATACCTGCTGCCTCACCTCTGTGCCATCACCATGAGGCACTTCTTCCATGTCCTCCTGCGATGCATACAGCATCTGCATTTGGTCGAACACGCGCTGCTGCAATATAGTGACCGCGCGCAGCCTGTACACATCGTACATGTCGCTTTGGCCCAGGAGCCTGTACAGCTCTGCTGCTCCGCCCGACAGCTCGTGCTCTTTGAAGAAGGCATGCATCTCCTCTTCTCCATCCGTTGTTCTTGCGACGTCAAAGTGCAATCCGTCCTCTTCTCCTACACAGAGTAGCCAGACAAACTCTCCTTTCCAGTCGACCTCCCCATCTCCCGCATCGATTAATTTGAAACCCGGCGCACATTCTGCCGCTTGCATCTTTGCAGCACGCATCACATCTCCCTCAGGCAGCGCCAGGCTGAGGAATAGAGTCTCAGCCGTTTCCATACCCTCGTCCAAGAATCCGTAAGAGAACAACATCTCACAAGCACCCTTCTCGTCGCCATACGAGATGGTCACCTCGTCGCCTTCCTTCAGCGATTTGCCATCGCGCAGCACAAGAACCGCATTGCCCGATGCGTCCTTCTCGTAGATGGCAATAGTGGCCTCGTGAGGCGCGTGGTTCGCCAAGTCAACACAAGGCACCATGCAGTGGCCGATGAGCGGGTAGTCTAGTGCGCGCGAGCGATACATGGCGTCTACCTGCAGCCAGTCGTCGAAGTCTAATTGCGAGCCAACGATACGATACCATCGCGTATCGGCTGCAGACTCGCAAACAAGGTCCCATTCGCGACGCAACGACCTAAGCTTCGAGGCGGTGGCGGGTGCGAGTGTCGTTCCAATCAGTAGTTGTAACTCGGAAGGACTCCAGAAGGTTGGAAGCAGCTCCAAGGGAAGCGCTTTGACATAGCTGCTTGTGTTTAGCTTACTGCTGCTGTTTCGGGCTGGAATTGATAGAAGGCATACTCGGAGAAAGGACCATGCACACCAACTCGCTCTGGTAGGTCAGGGCAAGCGATGGATGCTTGGAAAAGAAGGAAACATAGAATAGCGCCTCGAGGCGTCTGGAAAGCATCTCATATCAGCTTGTGCTACTGATATGATCACGCATATGAATGTTTTAGATGGGAGGGGAAAGCGCTGAAGCGGAGTATGCTATACTTGATGGCCCATCAGATTGCACTACTCGCGAACATTACTACTGTCGTGATTGGAAATGGTAAATGGAACATGATAATGACCTACTCTTCCAAAGTCGCCAAGGCTCTCGAGGACTTCTCTGAAGTCGCGATCTACTTTTGCCTGCTCCAGGATTTGCTCTAGTGACAAGATCAAGTCTTTGGGCACGGTGAGCAAGCATTCTGCACCATCGGCCGAATTTGTGACAGCCTTGGATGCAATCAATGCAGAGCCTCTGCCCGCGATGTGGCCCGGCTTCACGTCGTGAAAGCGCACACCATTGAGATGGGCCCAAGGAGTAAAAGCTTGAGGCGGCAGCGAAAGCCAGCCGTGCGATTTGCCTTGACGTAGCATTGTCTGCAGCGCGATGCGGTGCGATGCGATGTGGTGCGATACGGCGATGGACGTCTCCAGTATATGGACACAAGATCGCTCGATGGAAGGGTGTGTGCCGCGAGAAGTGACGTCTGTATTCGGTAGCAGTGGGAAGGCGTAGTGCGAGTCCAAAATGGATTTCACGATGCCGATTGCTGGGGTCGGAGGATTGCATCAGCATGTCTCTGTCTGCCTGTGCTTTTGCGATCGCCTCCCGCGGCTGTCAAGCGCAGCACACGCTTGCTAGGACGTTTGGGAAGGCTTCGAGAGCGTCGAGATCATTATTGAAAGAGCCCACAGAGCGGAGTGCGCTCGTCCACAGCCCTGCTGCCAATTGGCGCCGCGGCCAGGCTAGTGTTGCTTGTTGTTATGTTGTCAACGCATCGGGCATCTCAGGTCACGTGGACAGCAACCAGCCGGCCAGTGTTGACGGCGGTGTTCACCTGCATGTTCTGTATCCACGGATGCGCATCGTCACTAGCAAAGCAGTGACAATGATGAGGGACGTGTAGCAACTGTGCCCATATAATTCATGTGCCATATACCGGCCCAGCGTGCACCTCACGCCTTGTCTGGCCAGTGCTGGCTGCAGCGGCAGGCTCAGAGCTGGCAGGCGTTGCAAGGCGCAACCGGCAAGCTGGCGGGAAGCGAAGGGTCCGCGTGGAGATGTTTAACCAAACAACAACAAGCTTGGGCCACAACAGCCATCTCGACATCTACACATACTCCAGCCCGCCTGGTGCTGTCTACCGCTACACCATCGACAACACCACCACCATCTCTCCATCTCTCCGTCCTTCGCCTGCGTGTCGCAGCGTCGTACTAACCCACCTTCCTCAACAGCACCAGGCCATTGTATTCTTTGCGCGCACTCGAGCCGCGTCTCCGCCGCATCCTTCGCCCATCGCATATTTCTTCAGCATCACTTTGATCGCACGGGCATCGCAGCTGTTGCGCACTATACAAGACTCTTTGCGCTTTCAATCGAAGGCCATCCCGAGGCCCAATGCCTCACCACTCGCAGATGGCCGAGGCGCCCTCGACCACTAGCTATGGACAAGTGATCGAATACATCGCTGGTGAGCCACCATTACCACGGAACGCTGGAAGCGTGGCGCCATCAGTTTCTACTGGTTGCGCCGTGCTGCAGTCTTCCGCTATTGACGTCTCCGGACAGCCTATTTCTGACATGACCATTCTCCACGTTAAAGACCGCCTGTACCTCGCTTCATACACCCACCAGCCCGACGAAAACACACCTTTCCCATACCCGGCAGCAAAGCAATCCAGGTCGCCCAGCAAGAGATCTGTCAGAGCGCAGCAGGGAGCACAGGCAGTCTCGAATGAGAAGCCGCCGCCCATATACTTCACAATCGACAACAGCCTGCTCTACAATGCATTCCACGCAGACTTCGGCCCACTGCACATTGGACACCTTTACCGCTTCGCCGTGATGCTCCACGACGTTCTTGCGCAGCAGGATAGCGACAGCAGGCCTGTTGTATTCTGGAGTCACGCGGATTCGCGCAGTAAGTAGTTGCCGCCGATTTTTCACACAAACGCGATCATGCAGCTAACCATGTAACAGGTCGCGCAAATGCTGCCTGCATTCTGGCCGTCTACATGGTTCTCATCCAGTCGTGGCCTCCTCACCTCGCACTTGCGCCCATCGCGCAGATGGACCCGCCCTGCATGCCTTTCCGCGACGCTGGCTACAGCCAGGCCGACTACTCGCTTACCATTCAGGATGTCGTCTACGGTGTGTGGAAGGCCAAAGAGGAAGCTCTGGTGGGCTTGAAGGAATTCAGCCTTGAGGAGTACGAACGATTCGAAAGAGTCGACCAGGGTGACTTCAACTGGATTACACCTGATTTCCTCGCATTTGCCAGCCCTCAACACAGACCGACAACTGTCATCAAACCTACCGACCCACTTTACGCCACTCTTCCAACCACACTATCAGCGCTTCACAAGGACAAGACCCTGCCATCGCCATTCAAGAACGTGCTCAAGCACTTCGTTGAGCGCGACATTGGCCTTGTGGTCAGATTGAACTCTGAGCTTTACTCCCCCACACATTTCACAGCACTGGGCATCAAGCACCTTGACATGATCTTCGACGATGGTACTTGCCCTCCACTCAGCCTCGTCCGCAAGTTCGTGAACCTCGCACATGTCATGATCAACGAGAAGAAGAAGGGTATCGCAGTTCACTGCAAGGCTGGTCTGGGCCGCACAGGATGCCTGATTGGCGCCTACCTCATTTACCGCCATGGCTTCACCGCCAACGAAATGATCGCTTTCATGCGTTTCATGCGACCCGGCATGGTCGTTGGACCGCAGCAGCACTGGCTGCATCTGAACCAGGGTACTTTCCGTGAGTGGTGGTACGAGGACACCATGAAGGAGAAGATCATGGCATCTATGCAGGTCCAGCCCTCGACACCCAGCCGCGTTTCTCAATCCAACAGGAGGCTTGCGAGCAATGGCCAGACTTTCACACCTCCCAACGCCGACCGCCAACAGAACAGCCCTCGTCGTGCGGCACTAGGTGAAATCACCAACAACGAGCAGGCTGGCGTTCACCAATACACAGAGGACGTCAAGCACTCACGCGTTGCAGACGAGAACCTCCCAGCACCGACTCCTGGCCAGCCCCGCAAGACTAGCAAGCTCTACAGCACGCGCAAGATGATGTCCGAGAACCAACCATTCGATATCAAGCCCGAGTCCGAAGTCATCACGATGCAGCGCTCAGTTGGTCCCATCGACAACAACAGCGAAAGCGAGGAGGAACAGACCCTGCGCGCACTTGCCGCACGCAAATCATCACAATCACCTCAACACACTGCTCTCACGCGTAGTGGCAAGCGTCGCGCGATCTCTTGCACGACCACCACGACCACGACCACCAAGTGGGACGGCCTCACAGACACAAGCGATGGCGAGCACGTTCACCCGACCTCAATCGACGAGCTCGAGCTGCCCGTGGAAGAGCGCATGGCTTCTCCCACACGCGCACCCAAAACGCCTGGTGGCGGTGCCCGTTGTGGTAGCGGTGTTGGCACCCTCAGCGTTGGCAAGCGATCTTCGCCCAGCCGACGCAGTACGGAGGGCAAGACGAGCGTGCGCAAGACCAGTGGTCGCGTCGGCAGCATGGGCACGCAATCGTTGAGCCGCAGCACACGGGGCCTTTAGGTGTGCTTGAATCCACATTGGGACTTTACTCCATGTGTTGAACGATTGATGACATGCGAGCGAATTGGCTGGTACGCGTGAACCGGCACATTTTCGTACTTTTTGGGTTTTGCGGATTCTCCTCTGGGATCGAGTTCTGGGTTTTGGTGGCGCAAAAATGGACGAACGGGTGTGTTTTGTCCCTGGGTTGAGCAGTGGTCTGCTCTGGTTGTTTTATCCCCGGCGTCTTGTCTTGGTTTTGATTCCCACCTTCCGATGTGCAGACTTCTCTCGAGAGCTGTGGCGGGACTGCATGGTGCAGCATCGATGGCGTTGCATATCCGCGGATATTGCTCGCGGTTGTTGGTCTCTTGGTTTTTTCTCTTCACACTTGTATGTACAGTGCTTGCGTTATGGCGATTGCATTGTGAGCGAGCTCAATGGCAAGTCTATCTGAAAATCATTCGTTCGATCTACAATCATTTGGCTCTTATCAATTCACGTCTTCTACTTTGAAATGTCCCATTGCTGCTATGAGGTGTGCCGACTTGGGTCAAACGGCGTGTCTTTGCCTCGCGCCTCACTGTCACATATGCACGTTCTTGAGATGATTGATCAATCTCACCAATGAGAGCACGCCTAACTTACGCATGGAGCATTATATATATCCAGGGACATTCGCGTGGAAGATTGAAAGACCGTGCGATGCTCACATGCTGGGAGCTCATACGCCTAGGGTTAGAGTTTGGGTTCATGGTTTCGAGTGCAAAATGCTCTCAATGCTGGTTTGGTGGCATTCCATGCATTGCTGCATATTCTCGTTATTGGAGCCACATGTTTGTGTGTGCTGCATCGTGTTCTGTGGTTCGTGGGTGCTTGTAGCGTTGTAGAGACGAACATTCGGAATTTGTCCATCGGATCTGGATGGGAAGAGACGAATTCTTGTGGTTTGCTGGTCAGATATTTTCGTGAGTATCGATCACTATAAGAGCACATACTTCGCACCGTTCTAAGAAAGATAAACACATTTCCATCGCCCAATCTCATCTCATGTTTTTGAAGCAGAAACATACGCAAGAGAGAAAGAGCCCAAGAGCTCACCGCTCACGTGGCGCAGAAGTCATAAGTTTACATATGGGCTCCCCTGACAAACAAAAAAAAATCCGGACGTAAACTTCCGCGACGCAGCTGCAACGCAAACGCACACCAACAGTAACTAGGACATGAGGAGTTCATGGTTTGTTTTTGGTCATCTCCCTCAAAATTAACATTGCAAGTTTCTGTTGAGTTACAAATGATGGTTGTATATGTCGAATGACCTGCTCCCAGCTGTCCTTGCACATACTTGCCAACAACCAGCCCGAGGGATTATCCAAGCTTCCCATGTCATCATCGACATCATTGTGGGCATACCATGGTCAGTGGAAAAATATACTATACAGTGAACGTAGCCGCGCTCTCACAATAATGTATTGTTCATGACATCTCAGGCGGCTGTCGTGCTCAACGGGCTCTGCTCTGAAGCCGTGGCGCTTATCGGCGAAGTAGTGGCTTCTCGGTGGTATTTTCTCCGTGACAAAGCTCACGTATTACTCTATCCGACGGCGGATGTGTGCGGAAAAGGGCAAGACCTGTCTTGTCGGCAACACTCGACATGTATGCTGTTTTAAAGTGCAGATAAGCACAGCCCCTTCCGACCTTCCATATGCTGAAGAAAGGTATGCTGCTGCATGCGATCATCTTGCCTAGACAGAAATATCAACATGACTTCAATGGTCTCCGGCAAGAGCGTCACGTTTCGCTCACGCTTTCTGGAGGTGGGGCGCATCATGTCGGTTTGAGCGTGGGGCACAGTGGTCATCGAGGTCTTCGGACGCCCCTCCACGCCTACCAAAAAAGTAGAGGGCCAGACAAGGCGTCAGAGCCGCAAAGGAGGCGAGCCCAGCGATGCAGGGTCGGTACCGTAGGCGAGACTCTGTTTGTACGCCAGACATACATGTAACGCGGCTTACAAAATTGTTGCTCATAACTTTGTCAGCGATTAGAAGAGACCGAGCTGCAGCCGTTGGTGTCATTATGAAGGAAGCTGGGTCCACCGCCGGGAAGCACCATGCTGCTACCTCCTAGGCTGTTGTCTGTTGCTTGAATAACTGCAATCGAGGATAATACATATTTCCAGTGCTCGTTGGTGTACCAATCGCGGCAAAAATCGAAACAGGCTGCGTGCATCCGGATAACTACTCTCACACCGCGTTCGAGGCTCTTCCGTAGCAGACGTCCTCCACTTGCTCCCGAGGCGTCGGGTACAGAGAGAGAGAGCGAGAGAGATTGAATTGCTGTTTAGCCGCGCCGCGCAGACACCGAAGGAGCGACGTCGCAGGAGACAGGCGCACAGGCACCCTGGAGGGCTCGTGTTGGGAATTATTGCCATAACGACGACGATACAGGCAAAAGGCAAAAGCCGCGGACGGCGCACGCGGCATCTGCTTGCCTGCCTGTGTGTCTGCCACGCGAAGGCCGAAGGCAGTAACTAGTGGAAACGCAGAAAGGCAGGGCATCGCTGATTGATTGATTGACGTCTCTCGGCGGCACCTCTGAGCGCGCCCGCTACTGCATCGCCATCCCACCAAAACACTCATCTGCCCCACCAAAGCGATACGTCAGGAGTGGTCCGAACTTTTCACCGCGCCGACTCGCACTCCACGCCACCTTTGTTGTGTCTGCTTCTGCTGCTTCTCTCACTTGTTCCGTCTCCTCTCACATCCTACTCCCCTTTACGACAGATCCATCTGAAAATACCGCAGAGATGGGCTACGACAAGATTGACACCCTCGCCATCAACACCATCCGCACTCTTGCGGTAAGTTTGTTGAGACACCCTTTCAATGGAGGGGCTCGGTCTGCTGTGCTGCGCTGTGCTGTATTTCTCTACACGCAGTAGCACCAGAGCTCCTTCAGCACCATTAATAACACACACTGACAATCTCTACAGGTGGACACCACCTTCAAATCCAACTCTGGCCACCCCGGTGCGCCCATGGGCATGGCCCCGGTCGTAAGTTCCCAATGCCGCATCCATCCATCCTCCTCCACCGCCCACTGACCTCTCGCTTCCACAGTCCCATGTGCTATTTAACAAGTTCATGAGGTTCAACCCCAAGAACCCAAAGTGGCTCAACCGTGACCGCTTCGTCCTCTCCAACGGCCATGGCTGCGTTCTGCAGTACACCCTGCTCCACCTGTTCGGCTATGACCTCTCCATGGACGACCTCAAGGCCTTCCGCCAGGTCGACAGCAAGACCCCCGGTCACCCCGAGTCCCACGACACCCCCGGCATTGAGGTCACCACTGGACCTCTCGGCCAGGGTTTCGCCAACGCCGTCGGTCTCGCCATGGCTGAGCGTCAGACTGCTGCCACCTTCAACAAGCCCGGCTACGAGCTGATCAACAACTACACCTACTGCTTCTTCGGTGATGGCTGCGCCATGGAGGGTGTTGCCTCCGAGGCTGCCTCCACTGCTGGCCACCTCCAGCTTGGCAACCTGATCACCTTCTACGACGACAACCACATTTCCATTGGTAAGCACATTCGACTCTCCAAATGATTTCGGCCAAAGCTAATTCAAACAGACGGTGACACCAAGTGCGCCTTCACCGAGGACGTCACCAAGCGTTTCGAGTCCTATGGCTGGCACGTCGTGTGGGTCAAGGACGGTGACAACGACCTTGAGGGCATCGAGAAGGCCATCAAGGAGTGCCAGGCCGTCAAGGACAAGCCCTCCATGATCAGGCTCACCACCACCATCGGTTACGGCTCCAAGCTCCAGGGTACTGGCGGTGTCCACGGTAACCCCCTCAAGGAGGACGACCGTGCCTCCGTCAAGGAGAAGTTCGGCTTCGACCCCTCCAAGAGCTTCGTCGTTCCCCAGGAGGTCTACGACCTTTACCACAAGCACGCCGACGAGGGTGCTGCCGCCGAGCAGGAGTGGAACCAGCTTCTCGAGAAGTACGCTGGCGAGTACAAGACCGAGGCCGCTGACCTCAAGCGTCGTCTGACTGGCGAGCTCCCCGAGGGCTGGCAGGAGAAGCTCCCGACCTACAAGGTCTCCGACCCTGCCATTGCCTCCCGCAAGCTCTCCGAGACTGTCATCGAGAAGATCTACGATGTCATTCCTGAGTTCGTTTCCGGCTCTGCCGATCTTACTGGCTCCAACAACACCCGCTGGAAGGCCGCTGTTGACTTCCAGCCTCCTAGCACTGGCATTGGCGAGTGGTCTGGCCGCTACATGCGCTACGGTGTCCGTGAGCACTCCATGGCCGCCATCATGAACGGTCTTGAGGCTTACGGTACCCTCATCCCTGCTGGTGGCACTTTCCTCAACTTCGTCTCTTACGCCGCCGGTGCCGTCCGTCTCTCTGCCCTCTCCCAGCAGCGTGTCATCTACGTCGCCACCCACGACTCCATCGGTCTTGGTGAGGACGGTCCCACTCACCAGCCTATCGAGACTCTTGCCCACTTCCGTGCCCTGCCCAACATGATGGTCTGGCGCCCGGCTGACGGTAACGAGACCTCCGCCGCTTACTACGTCGCACTCACCTCCAAGCACACCCCCTCCATCCTGGCCCTTACCCGCCAGAACCTTCCCCAGCTTGAGGGCTCCACCATCGAGAAGGCCATCAAGGGTGGTTACGTCGCTCTTGAGGACAAGGAGGCCGACATCACCCTTGTCTCCACTGGTTCTGAGGTCAGCATCTGTCTTGAGGCCGTCAAGACCCTCAAGGAGAAGAACCTCAAGGCTCGTGTTGTCTCCATGCCCTGCACTGAGATCTTCGACGCCCAGTCTAAGGAGTACAAGCTCTCCGTCATCCCCGACGGTATCCCCGCCCTTTCCGTCGAGGTCATGTCCACTCTCGGCTGGGAGAAGTACACCCACGAGCAGTTCGGTCTCAACCGCTTCGGTGCCTCCGGCCCCTACAAGGAGGTCTACGCCGTAAGTTTCCACCCTGCAACAATATTGCCACTCTCAATGACAGACATACTAACTATTCGTCTTACAGAAATTCGAGTTCACCCCCGAGGGCATCGCCAAGCGCGCCTCCGCCACCGTCGACTTCTGGAAGGAGGTCAAGCCCCTCCGCTCTCCTCTCAACCGCGCTTTCCAGCAGATCATCTAGATTTGTGGAAGCAAAGTGTTAATGACTTGAGACGAGGATATAATCATGAATGGAAAAGAAAAATGACTCGGACATCAAAGATATGTTTGAGGTTTCAAAGGCTAGATAGATCATCGGGCTTATATGGGAATACGAATGTTTTGTCTTTTATTGTACATGATGTCTTCATTTTGTAATAGTCCAACCAGATACCGTGGACTGGAGTGCTCTCGTTCGGTAAGGTGCTTTTGGTGGGTTATGAAACATGAACAGAGGTGATGGAAGACTAATCGATCTAGCTCTAATACGCGCAATCAGAGTGCTTTCTACCGAATGTTCGCGAATAGAAGTATAACAGCTCCGGCCCACGGCAAGCCTGGCACATATCGCAACCGATTGGTACCCGACGACAAATCGCTGCTGCCGCTGGCCTCCGCATTCGATCCTGCCGCTTCACTTCCTCCACCATCGATCGTAGGCCCGCTAACAACAGACGGAAGCTCGCTGCTATAACCCGCTTGAACACTCGGGAGATTCTGCATACTGGTCGCAATGGTGTTGATGATTCGGGGCGCGACGAGACTTCCGTCCAGCATGAGTCCGCTCGAAGCAGCGCTCAGCGTGTGGCCGTCCGTGACGAGTGCGCTGGAGCCTGGCACGAGGGCGTGGGAGCCGATTTCAATGGCGCTGGAAGAAGGAGCATGGTGTGCTGTGAGGAGTGCTGAGCCTAGAGTTAGGACTGCTGGGTCCTGGGCGGTGGGCGTTGGGTTGGTGAAGGTTGCTGTTGTGCCGTCGAAGACGATGGCGTTTGATGCTGTGGATAGCGTGTGGCTGTCAATCACGATTATTGAAGTCTCGTTGTCGAGAAGTTGGCTGCCGACGTGTAATATACCGCTCGGAAACTGGACGGCGGTAATGGTCATTGAGCCGAGATCGAGAACAGCTTCGGGAAGAGGTGTATATGTTCGTCCTGGCGTTAATCCAGGAACACTGGAACTCCAAGATGGGCCTGCAACCTTGCTCGCAGTGTCAAAGAACGATTGTGTCTCGTGCGATACCGCAGTTCCTAGTGCCTCGCTCAGCACTTCATAGGCATTGGTCGGGCTACGGGTACTCGGAATTGCAGGACTTTCGCTAACAATCACCAAGGCGCCTCCTGGTGCGGCGCTGTACACTACGCTGCTGATGGTGATGGGGTCACCACCCGCACTGAGTACAGTATCTGCGACTTCCAGCCCGCCGTCTGGTCTTGCTACAATTGTTTGTCCGGTTAACGTGGTTGTGTGTCGTGATTGCTCTGGCACGTCGGTGTTGATGAGCCCTTCGCTCGATAATTTGGGAAGCCCTTCTTGGGTCTGTATCGAATATTGCTGCCCAGGTATGCGTGTCGTTGAGATACCATTCGTTACACTTCCATCGATTACATCGTTGGCAGAATTTCCTGCAGGATCGCCGTCAAACACAACGCCGGTTTGAGAACTGGTCGCAGATCCCTGGCCTATCTGCACTACTGTTGTTATTCGTACGACAGAAAGTGTCGTGGACTTTGGATTTCCATCACGACTCTCGCTTGGAATGGGCCGGTCGTGACCGTTGCTCGAAGGCGACACTGGCGCATATGTGAAGGAGGGCGGCACATCTCCAACTTCTGTAGACTGCTCATCAGAGTCTCTTGTTTCGGTTGGAGAGCTTGTGAAAGGCGATTGCGTTGAATCACTAGAAGCGGTCGTGATCTTTGCTGGGCCGTCAAGTATGGGCCTAGAAGAGGCAGGTGGTATGCTGGTGGGACTGGTGGGAGCGGTAGGCGCAACAATTGCATCCGCTTTGCTTAAAGCAATAGGAGGGTCCCATGAACCACGCCAATCGAGGCCACACGACGCCCAAGCAGAATCCATCCCTCGGATCTGGGTTGGCACTACCAGTTGCGGATGAAAAAGCGAAGGTGTGATGATGCCGCAACCAGACGCAACACACATGGGCATTCCCTGGTAAGCCTCGCCATCGGGTAAGCCGGTAAGGTGACTGTAATTCATCTTTAGATGTTGGTAGAAGGATGTTGTGCGTTCTACGTGCGCGATTGTGGTAGTTACAATAAAATAGTCCAACCTTGCGTCGATGCTGGACAGGTCATCCGGGTCGAGAGCTAACAGAGCACCAGGGTAGTGACCTCCGACTTTTTGAGAGCATCCATCGAGTGCGTATGCTGTCTTATATTCGAGGTAGACGGATGGCGATGTCAAAGTCATGTTTTTGTACATTGCGGTGACTGGTGCCACAGAACTCGAGAAGGTACCGTTTCTGGTGGATCCTGAACTTGCTGTTGTCGTTGCTGTTGCTGGCCAGTACAGAAGTTCGACCGTACCACCGTATACAGTACAAGCATCTGTGTTGCACCATGATTGTTGTGTACACGAGAAATCCGGTGTACTGCAAGGAGGCCGAGGCACCAAGGTGGAAACAACCTCGAATTTATCATCGTTGAGAGTCATGGTCATCGTGCTTGTTTTGGTAGTGATCACAGGACCCAGTGCGTAAGTGTAGCCGTCGACAACCGTCAAGCTCTGCGTGTGGTCGTACCATGGCCTTGTTTGGGTCTTAGAACCCGAGATCATCGACTTCACGAGTCCTGTGCGCCACCAGTCCGCCCATGTTCTAGAGCACGCCTCAGTATGCCATGAGCATCTACTGACGCAAGCCTTATCGCTATAAGCACAGCTTGTCGCGAAAGTTGCGTTGTCGTATGTCACCATACCATCCCTAACAATAGTGGAGCCATTCGGTTGTAGCGGACTGCCGGTGACGACAGGCGATCGTTGACCGGTCACTAGAGCTATGTCTGATGCCTGGAATTTTAGAGTCTTGTTCGCTATTCGATCGACTGGATATCGAGCATGATTCAGGTTTGCCAGCGTGCAAAGGGGGAAGAGAAAGGCTGAGACAAGCATCTCGAAAAACTCATGCAGTAGTCAAGAATATCAGGTTGGACGGGACTCCCACGAAATACAAGAAACACAACCGGTACATTTTCCAAACCAAGTGCGAAGGATCTTGACGAAATTGTAATGATTCGTGGGACCAAGATGTCAGAATGAATGCGAATGGGCGCTTAAGACCATGTGCATATCGCAGCTGGGTGTCGGGCGACTGGTGGTGTGCTAGACCTTGGTGCTAACTATACGATTGGTTAACATGAGCGGCTATTTGCTCGACAGACTCGGGTTTGTTGCGCATGAAGATGAGTCTATACACTGTGTGCTGTCGGGCTCGGATATATTCTGATCATGGAACCAATCCTCGACCGGAGAGACGGAGCAATGACAGCGTGAGCACGTGACAAAGACGCATACTGTAATGAAGAGCTGTTTGTGCCGCCTTTGAAAAACCATTGGGAGAGAGTTGGGAGAGAAGAAGTGTTTCAGGGGTATGGACGGCAGCAAGCGCCTGTAGGTTTCTCGGCACTGCACACTTGTGTTTCAAAAAGTCAGCCACCACGTTCTCCACGAACAAACTTTGCCCAACGCGTGGCGCCAACTACATTACACGATACAAGATGTGTCCTTGAAGACTATCTTGCTATCCACAGTTAGGCGAGGCCAGCAAGATGAGCGCCATGATGCATGCCTCTGTGGTCGCCAGTGATCTGGCTTGTCTTGGACATGCGTCAAGTCTCATCGCTGCGTCTGCCATTGACCTCACGATCTGGGTGCGTCTTGCCGATGTTCTGCGACTAGGATCAGCCACTATGGATCTTTTTGGCCATCATTCGCTTATCGGAACGGGGCGGTAGCCAAGTCCTTATGACTCTCTACGGGCGAACTACAGGTGTTCACATGCACGACCGCCACACGTGGAGATTGAAGGCGAAAGTGTGGCCGACCACCTGCACTACTGTACGATCCCGTTCTCGCGCGACTGCTGCTCTGTCGACGACCTATCGGTGCTGGGCAACAATTTCCGACAGCGGCAGCCTTCCCACCGAAGATCTCTCCTTGGGTCAATCTCAGGTCATGATGCCTGACATGGTGAGAATGCTACCATTGACACGTCTATTGTCAAAACCGTTGGTCTCCGGCCGTCACAAACTCGATACATTTGAGCCGTACACCGTAGCCTATCTTAGAGTGCCACAGCTAAACAGTTGAAGCCATCAATAATCTGATGTCGCCATAAGGGCAGGGCTGAGACTGTGAACCTTAAGCAGGTTAAGCAGCGCTCTAAAGCGAAGATCTGTGAATCCAGATGCCGCCGGCGTTCGCTTGCTGCGACATCCTTGCTATCTCCTAGGATCATTCTCCCCACGAAGATGCGCCAACGTGGGCCCAAGGAGATGAATGCGGATCGGGTGGCATGCAGTGTAAGATGTACTTATGTCTCGTTCCTGCTAGTTTTTCAGATAGTGTCACTCGTCGTCTATCTTCTTTTCGCCCTTGATCACAGCGCAGGACGCTTGGGTTGCTTGCCTACTTCACACTCCTTGATCAATATATCTAAGTCACTCTTTCATCCAGATTACGGTCAAGCACACCTATACAATGCGTTCAAACAACATCGTCACGGCAACAATTGCCATAGCCACTTGTCTCGCCGGCACTGCGCATGCCTTCTGGCGTATGCCATGTAGTGGCCGCCTGCTGCTCGAGCGAGCCGATCCGATTGTCAACGCCGGCAAGGTATCAGGACACGTCCACACTATCTCTGGCGGTAATGGCTTTGGATTCACGACTAGCTACGATCAAATGCGGGCTTCGACTTGTTCCTCTTGCCCTATCAAGGATGATCTGTCGGTCTACTGGACCCCAAAGCTCTACTACATCGCTGAAGATGGCACGTATGAGGACGTGCCCCAGGCTGGCGAAGGCAATGGAAGGACTGGTGGCATGACTGTCTACTACCAGCAACGCGGAGGTCCAAAGAACGATAAACTTCAGGCTTTCCCTAAGGACTTCCGCATGCTCGCTGGTGATCCCTTCTCTCGCAACTACACCGGCGAACAAGCGGCTCCAGGTAATGCTGTGAGCTTCGTATGCCTTGACTACTCCGGCTCCTCTCCCCAGACGAACGAGATCCCCAACAGAAATTGCCCTGATGGTCTCCGCGCGCAGATCTACTTCCCGTCATGTTGGGATGGCGAGAACTTGGACTCTCCAGATCACAGGTCGCACATGGCCTATCCTATCGGCCAGTACGACAGTGGCATCTGCCCGGACTCCCACCCTAAGCATCTTATATCCATCTTCTATGAGGTCATCTACTCGATCGACAGCTTCAAGGATCGCTGGCACGGCTCAGGCCATCCGTTCGTCTTCGCCCAGGGTGACCGTACTGGCTACGGCTTCCACGGTGACTTTGTGAACGGATGGGACATTGATGTTCTACAGAGGGCCACAGACGAATGCACGAATGATAGTGGTCGCATTGAAGACTGCGGAGTATTTGCAAACAACCTGTTCACCTCTGACGAGCAACAGGCATGCCGCATTCCACCATCGGTCGACGAGAAGATCACTGGCGTGCTTGATGAGCTGCCTGGTTGCAATCCCGTTACGGATGGACCGGATTACGCCCCTCCCCAGACCAACTGTGCTGCTGGTGTCATTGGCAATCAGACAACGTACTATACCGACATGACATCTGATGGCTGGTCATATGCTGGTTGTGCTACTGATGACTACTTCACTCGTACTCTCACCGGACCATCAACATCATCCGACAACATGACAGTCAAGATCTGTGTTGACTTCTGCGAGTCCAAGGGTCATGTCCTGGCAGGCCTGGAGTACGCCAAAGAGTGCTACTGTGGTGACGAATACAGTGTTGCCAACCGCGCCCCCAAGACTGGTGTACTGGGTGCATGTACTGAATCTTGCTCAGGCGACGAGAACGAAATTTGCGGAGCGGCCGGTGCGCTGAGCATGTATAAGAAGTGCTCAGGAAGTGATTGCCAAAACGCTTCCTATAAAATTTCGACATCGTCCAGTGCGACGAGGCGCAAGAGGCACATGGGCCAGCACAAACATGGAAGACAGCACTAAGGGGGCTTCAACGCCCGATTCTGGTTGAGCATGAGAGACGCCCACGCATATGTTTATGTTCATGACGGCGTTGTTTCATTTAGATCTTACATTCTACTCGCTGTATAGATAGCAGCCTCACTTTTCGCAACTTTTGCTTAGCGCCAGGTTTAGGATCACTCTGTATGTCAGAATACATAGATACAACATCAAACCCCAAGCTTCCCTTGCTTCCGGCGCGCTCTCTTCTCTTTCTTAGATTGAGCCCAATCCCTCACCGACCAACCCTCCCGAAAAGATGAAACCGGGTGCCAAAACGAAAAGTCAGCTGGAAATTGGAACCATAGCATGCAAAGTAAACAAGTGCCAAACGTCAAAGGCGCAACGACAGCCCAAAATTTCCAAAAACATTGCGCAACCCGCAGTGGTGTTGAGTCCAAATCGAAATCGACATTGAAGAATGGACTAGAGAAGACTGTGGCCACGCCAGTGACGGGAAGGAAGATCAACGTCAGCACAGCGATGAATTTCATGGCGTGCGAGTCGGCTTGAGTAATTAGAGCTTGATAGACCTGAATGATGCTCTGTGCGCGTTTCTCGAGACTGTATACTCGCAGCACTGTGGACTTGAAGGTACGTTGGCGGTAAGCAATAGCGCGCTCAGTCGACTTCCGCAGGCTTGCAGATGTCGGTGTCGGTGAGTCCTTCAAACTTGCTTGCATGGCATCGAGCATTGACATGATGGCTTCTGCAGTCTCGATCATAAATGTGCAATTCCTGCGTAGCCCTTGTTAGCATGCTTACTGAACATGTCAAAGGCAGACAAGTAGATACTTCTGAGCTCCATGCATCAAGGACCACTGCTGAGGTGCGCGTGCCTGTTTGATTGCCGTCTCTTCCACTTTTCGAATCGCAACTGCGAGCACCTTGCTAAGCCCATCGAACATCTCATGCAGTTCATCAAATATGATTGCAAATAGCAAATATGGCTCGTGAAGCACGTCCTCCCAAAACCTGTTCTCGCGAAGCTTCTCGAAGCGCTGAACAACACCTTTCGGTGCGCCAAAGCAAAGTAGAGTCACCGCTTTGTCCTTTGCAACATGGAGGAAGAAATCGCATGTGATCCACAAGCTTAACGCACCGGAGCTCTGGTTCTGGCCTCCTTGATCGTTGCGCAAGTACGTGAAAGCCTGCCTGCTAGAACCTTCGACTTGTCTGCACAGGAAGTGGAACCATGCAATTTCAGCATCCGATCCAATGGCCGTGGCAGATCCAAATGAATAATTGACGCTGCGCATACGCTCAGTGAGCACCTCTGAGGGCACCGAATAGTGCTTGTAAAGTTTCATGAACTCCTTGAGGTCTGGGCCACTGGTCTTCTGGGAGCAGTTCGTGAGGAGGACCACTCGCAGACGATTCGGGTGTGCTGTGTCGATCAGCTCTTTCGCAGAGTGGAAGTCGATGTCTCGCTCGCCATCTTGTATATTGCTGGCCCACTGCATACACCGAATAAAAGGCGATTTTTCATCTCGAGGCTCACCGAATATGCCTTTGGGATATTCTGCGACTCTGCGGTCATCTTCGCAGAATCCTGACATCGTAAATAATGCTTAGCTTTGAATCTTTGAGGACGGACACAATCAGAGACCCAGCTGGTGTATATAGGCACTCAGCTGGGCGATCATTTCAGCCGCACCAAAAGCCTGAGAGACCACCATCTGGTGATGTGGCGTGCATATCGGCTGCAGAGGGTAGACCAAATAGCGCCTCCGGCCAGGTCTAGGGCTGTGGGTATGTCTCCGTGCGCTGGCGATGGCTCGATTTGGCTTTGACGAGGGTATCAAGCTTCCTACAGCTGTTGTGCTCAAGTCTGTGTACGCAGTCTAGACGGTAAGCAAGACCACCTAATACCTTGGTACCAAGAATAGTTTATTAATATAAATAGGCAATTTGGACATTATCTCAACGGTTTACACGCTTTTGGATGCCCACATAGCTAATGTTGCGAACACACAGGCATATTAGAAACTGAGGTTGTGCCTGATGGTACACAAACTTGTGCGTACGATGTACTTCAAAACACAAAACCAGAGCCTTTAGATAGGTAGGGTATCTGAACATTTCGATGGCACCTCAGGCAGCAAACATTTGCCTCAGGCCAGACGACAGACTTCACTTCACTTGTCTCTTTGAAAATGCATGCGTATGGATCCAGTCATGAGCAAGAAAAGACTTTCGTAACAAAGCAAGATGAATACATGCCGCCGGTCCCTCTATTCGACAGATAATGAAGTTGGGTATTCGAAACAGCGAAAACGCCTGTCCACACTTCGCAATGGAGCAGCAAGCAATAACCACTAAAACAGAAAACGTATGTCCATGATGAAGACACTGAACGCCAGATCCCGTCGCCCGCAACCGTCTCGACATCGCACATACACCGCCTATGGTCCTGGTCCGTGAACTTGCTGCATCACCACCTCTGCAGCACTTCCGTTAAAATCGGGGTATGTGCCCATATTCGCCTGCTCAGGAATTCTTTGCTGCAACGTCTGAGGAGTTAGTTGCGCTAGCCTGTCCTCCAAGGACTTCATGCGCGCTTCCCTCGCTGCGTCGTTTTCTTCCATCCGGCGGATCCGCTCGTCCTTCTCCAAATTGTCTGCTTTCAGCCTCTGTATTTCGAGTTCGAGGTCGTCGGTGCTACTGCGTGGGCTAGCGCCCATGTCTAGTCTTCTTCTCTTAGTGTTTGCCAGATCCGGATAAGCAGTAGTCGTCGTAGTAAAGTCATCGGCATCAGCTGTATCTGAGAAGCGGGACGCTGGAGTCTCCATCATCTCGGCACCAGGAGCAGCATCAACGGCAATTTGTCGAAGCTGCGACGCATCGCTAGTAGTAGTGATGCCGTGCACGCGGCGAAGGTGCTCGTTGAGATTTTCCTTGCGGGTGAATCCTTTGCCAGCATGCCTCTTGCATTCAGGTACTGTGCACCGGAGTTGCTCCTTTGGACCGCCATGCTTGCCGTGAACTTCTCGTTCGTGTCGCAACAAACCACCAGAATAGGTAAAGCCCTGAAGTTTGGCGCATTGAGGTTGTGGGCACCGGTATGGTCGATCGTGTTTGTCCATGTGTTTGCTACAGAACAGTCAGTATTTGTCATTTTAGTCATGTAGCATTAATGTTTGACTTACCTCCACTCGCATTTGCGGTCGAAATACTGATCAGCGCACTCGGTAGAGAAGTTACAATAGTATTTGCCATCGTGTGCTTGAGGCGGATCACCTCTCTTGATCATGCGTTGCACCTTGTGCCCGGACTCTTCCATACCACCGGGAGAGGTCTCGTATGCTGATTGCTGGGGACTCTGGTGCTCTGTGGGCATCATGTGCATTTGAGGCGGAGGAGGAGGAGGTGGCTGCTGCGACATCTCTGAGAAAGATCGCTTCCTGACATTTGGGTCCATCGGCACGTTAGAGGGAGAAATCGGTCTGCTCAGATCTGGGTTGTCGCTAATGGGCGAAGCGATCCCACCCTGAGGTGCCATTTGACCGACTTGGCCAACTTGAGGCGGCGGCCCTTGAATTTGAACCTCCGTCGACATGGTGCCAAAACTCGCGTCTGGGTAGAATGGGTTGTTGTGATCAATATACGGAGCGTTGGCGTAGGTATATGGTGCGTGCAGAGATGTTGCTGAAGTATGATGAGAGTCCTGAGGCTGCACTGGGGAGTCTGGCGTATAAGGCCCAGTCGTGACTCTAATAGTAGGCGTCAAGGCCTGACTTGTCGACCGCGGCCGAGGTGGCGAAATCTGCGTCTGGACTGCCAGATTGGCGTTGCCACGAGTATGCGCTGGCTGCTGCGGGTACTGACGCGACGTGTGGTCCTGTTCTTGCCACCGCCAGGTATCTTGCTGTCGAAGGTACGGAGGGTGAAAATTCGCGTCCTGAGGCAGCCAAGATTCAGCCACGGGGTCGGCGTGCGCGGCGGCAGCAGGCGGAGCAGGGTAGGCTGTATTTGTGCCGGCCTGTGGTGCTAAGCCGGGGTAGGATCCTGGCGCCTGATCTTGCCCAACTGCCTCGGTGTTAGCCTTACGATCCGACAGGCAGAGAAGACGCCGTGACTCACGGAATGCGTTGTGTCTACGCGAAGAGGACTGGCGTGGTTGGGTCACTTGGGTGGTGTCGAGAGGCCTGCGCGTTTGTGGCTGAGTGCCGGCCATCGTCGGGTTCGCCGGCAGCGGGATCGGCCGATACGCGGGAGCGCTAAGGTGTGCTGGCGGATAGGCAGCAGGTTGGTGATATAGCACGTTGCCTGCGCTCAACATTTGGTCTGGAATATTGTTGTATCTGTTGACAACGCTTTGCTGTGGGGTTTGTCGTTGTTGTTGTTGTGAAGTCCTGTTACTCATGGAAGCCTGGTCTGACAGCGTCCAGTGGTCAAGCTCGCGGCGCGATACTTGAATGTTGCCCTGCGAGTTGAGCAAGTTACCTTCGTGGTCCCAGAAGAATGGCCAATAGAACATCCAACAGACACCCCAAAGAACGGCAAGTGAGGGCTTAATGGCCCAGGGCCATGTCGTAGAGAGTGGAGGTCGCCCGTCGGGAAATTCGAAGAACCACTCCTCACGCCAGCGTCTGCGAAGCTTTTGGCACTCGGCGATGTGGTCGCGGACGAGCTCGATACAGAGATGAATAAGCTGACAGAGCAGTTGCGACAGCAGACACAGGAGGAGGTGATGGAGGTTAGCGAGGTGGGTGAGGTCACGAAGCTGCTTGCTTGCGTGTGTGAGCGGTGAAGTGCACGTGCTGGAGTTAAGTGTTAAGGTGGAAGAATCAAGAAGGTCCTTCACATCAACAATGAGCTGCTGAAGCTCTTTGATGTTCAGTCGCTTCACAGAGAAGTCGGCCTTGCGCAACAGGAAGTGCTTGTTGTCGGTGGCAAGAGTTATTAGCGTTCGGGCCTTCAGACCGGCAGCGTGCTCAATGTTCTTCAGTGACCTTTTGTCATGTCAGCCATTGTTGATATTGTGCACTTCAATTGACTTCCAAGACGGCAGATCACACACCTTCTAGCGTTGGGTCTTTCACGTGAAGAAGCCGTGTCAATCCTAGTCGCGCTGTCTCGCACAGCAACTACCTTCTTCGTTCCTCCCCTAACCTTCTCAGCGTTGTTGTGCCTGGACTTCCGACCAAGGTAACGATCGATCTCGAGGTATGCTTCCCGCTCGATGTCTCGGCAGAAAGATGCGTCGTCAGCCCTTCTGCGTGCAGTTTGCGAGCGTCGAACCACTCGCTTTCGCAAGGCGTTCACAAGAGACCTGATCCTGACGGCCAAGTATAACGATGACTTTGGCGACCGCGACAATGACAGTGGTTGGAGAACGGATGATTTGAGTTCCGGCGAACCAAACGAAAACAGATTGTCGGACACTGGCATGAGTCGGGGTGGAGTGCTGGGTTCTAAAGATACATGGAGTATGGTTTGCGACGCACTGGGCTGCGCCATGGTGACGAGAGCGAGCACGCGAACTATGATAGAATTTACGAAGAACGAACAAAACACCAGCAGTAGTGCTCGGTCTTTGAAGGCTGTGCATTCACATTGCTCTCATCATTCATTCATGCCTCGCGCCGGTGAGAAGACCTAAGGCGCATCCCCACCGGTGAACAAGCCGGGCTGAGCTCTCCTTCTGCCTGGCGATGTTGCGCTAAATATCTAGAGAAACTGCTCGAAGGGGAGCTGAGGCATGAGATACCTGCCTTGTGTGGCGAAGAGGTGGCGCTTCCAATGCAATATGAAGTGCTGCGGCCGATTAATCTGCATCACATGGTCTACGCTGCCGTCGCACAAGGCGTTGGTGAGGGGCGAAGTGCGTTCTTGTGCATGTGGCTTGCTGCTGCGGCTGAGCAGCAATCGGCTCCAGGGGGGCTGTACAATTCAGCCCATCTCGGATCTCGCCGTTGCATCTGCTCAAGCATTAGAGATGTATGCTTTCGAACGCGGGCTCAAGAGGTCTGCACAAGCACTTGGAGCGAAGCCATCGTGCGCTTTTGTAGATGGACCTGAATCAGTGCAATAGCTTGCAGGCCAGTCAAAGTTCGTGGCGCAACGCAGGTGTAAGGTCGAGGTCATTACACATTGTAGTCATATCTAAGCACCAATCTCGCGGTTCATGTCCTTCTCGCCACCATATCCCTCAGCCTTCCTGCTTTGCACTGCATCGGCAGTGTCAGACGCCTTGTTCTGCTGTCTGCCATAGCCTTCCTGAGCCACATCTCCGGAGCTGGTCGTCGTGAAACCACCCACGCCTGTCTCCGAGATGCCCTGGCCGTATCGAATGTTCTCTGCGGTCTTTTCACCCCTCTGTGCCTTCTCCTTTGCTGCAGCTTCGGGCTGGACATCGACTGCGGTTTCGGGCTGGCCGAGTTGGCCGCCGGATTTCTTCTGAGGGATCACATCGTTGTGCTCGCTCTCGTACCTACACAGCGCATTGTGTCAGAGTTTCACCTGTTTAGAGAATCGATATTGCACTTACTGGGTCTGCTCGCCACCCTTCTCAGTCTGCATCAGGCCTGATGACATGATCGCTGTGTTGATCTGTTTGTATTCGATGTCGTGACGTGATGCTCGCAATTTCTGAGTCCCAGAAAATGTCTCGGTATGCGTGGGTGTGGGGCAATCAGGTCGATTCAATTGAGTGTTTAGCAGATCTGAGGAAACTAAGCAACCTATGTTTGCAGTTCAACCTGAACTTCATCTCGGAGACTGCATGATCGATCATCAAGCACCAACGGGCGATGATGTAATTTTGGAAAGCTCCAGTTGATCGGCAAGAACGTCAGAGTTTCAACGGTTTCGCGGAGGGCGGCTTCTGCAGACAAGCACTCTTGAACCGTGCAAAACCCCCTGCTCACCTCGCAGGGGACATTCTCAACTACAGCTCGTTTCCATCGCATGTGGTCGCCTGCGTACTACTCTACAGCCTGATCCCCGATTGGACGCTGATAGCTGCATCCTACCCAGCGTCGACTCAACCTCGTTTGTACCGTTGGGACTTGAATGTATGCATTGCTTTATTGCAATTGCATGTGCCTACTTGTATGCATACAACGCTCGCTAATGGCGAAACGCCATTCATAACCCGACCTAACGCCTCGCTAATCATCACATGGTCCAGCGACTGTGACTACACGAACATACTGCTCGCACTTCATTTAGTCATCGAAATCCAGATCCATTCCCATGAGATTGCTGTCCATAAAGTCAGTCATGATCATCACAAAGACTGGGCGGTCAGCTTACCCTTCGTAGAGTCTCATGAACTTTGCAACAAAGGCCTCAAGATGAAATATGACTTTCTACGCGTGCGTTAGTATCCTGAAAAGCATGTATAGACGGACTTGTCACCTACACTTCCATTCCTGATCCTGTGCTCGTAGAACGCGCTCCACTTGACCACGTCCGCTTTGAGGACATCGTCGATCTTCGGCATGAGCTTGAAGGTGAGAGTCTGACTCAACGAGTCAGCAAAGGGTTTGTTCGATCAATATCATAGAATCCACATACCTTCAGGATTGTTGTAGCAGGAATGCAGTGCGTGAGCAAGTCGTAGAGCTTCGCCCTCACTTGCAGGATTCTTGCGGGAGAGCGCTCCTCGATCATTTCTTTCGCAATGACCTCAATCAAGGCTTCCCAATCTGGTGGCGGTATTGGTGTCTTCTCTGTGATTTGGTCGCTGTGAATCAACCAGTCAGCCTCGCGATTTTCTTGGCCTCCTCATTCCAGGTGTCCTTACTTCTGCGCATGCACCGCCTCGTACATCAAGAGTGCTCGTCTCAGGTTCCTACCACACTCTTTCGCTACTCTCTGCTCCAGTCCAGCGTCGGCTTTCAGGCCCTCTTTCTCTCCCACACCCTTCAGTACGGTCTCAATCTCTTGTACGCTCGGCGCCGCAACCCTGACTAGTAGACACCTACTCCTGATTGGCGCAATGATGTTGCTTGTGCTGTTGGCAAGCAAGATCAAGCGAAGGTTCGGGCTGTATTTCTCCATAGTGCGACGAAGAGCGGCTTGCGCATCGCGAGTGAGATGGTCGGCCTCATTGATGACGACGACCTTGAAGCGCTGTTTGGCTGCCAAATCGACCTGCTGTGTTTGCGCAACTTCTTTGAGGAGATCTTGAATAACGACACGGTCGTAGTTGCCCACGTCTGAGGGTGTGATTTCGAGGTGGTAGTTGGAGGAGACGAGGGTGAACTCTAGCTTGCGATTGCTGTTGGGACAGATAGTCAGCGTCATGATTCTATCTCCAATTGCATCCAGCTCGCAAGATATCCTGCCATTCCATGTGCACATCCGATAAACGTGTGTCGCAACTCACCTCGTCGTCTGGAACACTCTCGCATCAATCTTGATCTTCTCAACACCAGGTCCAAACAGCGCCTTCAGCGTCGCCGATATTCTCGTCTTCTTACCCGCACCGGAGGGTCCATAAATGAGTAGATGTGGGAAGTCTCCACTCGCTGCCTAAAACCCAGACACATCAGCATTGCGACTCCCAAGCTTCGATTTGCTTCGGGTGGGCTTACCAGTGCCTTTAGGCGATCAGAGAGCTCGGGATGGTATGAAAGAGCATCGAGAGAGCGCGGGCGGTGCTTGTCGACGAGCAAGGCCATTGTAGATGTGTCGGTGGTTATCTGTATGTAAGGTATCGGCAGACACCAGTGTTGGCTGGAGCGATTGTTAAAGTGAGTGACGCGTTTCGCGCACGCGTTTAAAGTGCAGGCGAGCCTCGGCCGAATCTAGGTCAGTGTCCTCTAGCTCACATTGCCGACATGAGTATAGGTACTCTGTTTGTCCACGCACACGTACGATCAATTATTGAAATACCGGGAATCGTAACACCTCGTATCTCATCACTCTGTTCAGACCGGCTAAGAAAGCACATGTTTAGACCAGTATAATGCAGGATTCAGAAATCACAAGCCCGTGGGAAGCACCATGACGGCCTGATACCTTAGACCACCCACGTACTTCGATTGAGTGATACAAATGTACGACTAATAGAGGAAGAGGCAATGGTGCATTGACTGGTGCCTGAGAGCTATGTGATCTTTTCCCACATCTGCTTCGCCGCCTGCACCCCTAAAGGGCTACCTGCCAATGAGAGCACTGCCAAAATGTGCTTTCCAATTCCGAAAAAAAAAAAAACTAAAAGGACATGATATAGATAAACAGGTTCGCGAAAAGGACAGGCAGTAAGGGGTATCTCCAACTCGATCTGGATAGCCGCGTCATGTCAATACAATATCTTATGCTCACGCGCATTAAAACAACTTGAGGGGTATAGTATGTATGCAAGACGAAAAGAATGAGCTAGTAATCGACTAAGTGAGAATTAAAGGGAAATGCAATAATACAGCGTAAACCCTGGTACCCGAAGTTTTTCGTGAGGTTTGAGGATCGGATAGATTGCGTGTGTCGTCTCGTGTGTCGTGATTTCATTGCTCGTCGATCATAGCTTGCGTATGTTGATCGCTTCGTATGTTGCTGTCGCGACTGCTGAGTCTTGCGTGTCGTGACTACATGAAATTATGTAGGGCTACTGTCCGCAGGATACGGCCGACGTGGCCTCTCGCCAGGTGGCATTTTGTGATGAGCCTCTCTGTACGTTAGCCCACTGACAGAGGGATCGCCATTGCTGCGACACTCCTAGTGCTGCATCCCGGCGTTCCCATAGCCTAATTGAGTGGGATACATGCCTGATGCTCCGTTGCCGTTTGTATATGAGCCCCAGCCGTCGGATCCGCCAGCATCGCCGCCTGGGTTCATGCTTGGTGGCGCGCCGTACATGCTTCGGCGGTCATAATTGCGAGCACGGGGACCAGGATATGATCCAGTACTTGCAGATCCATACGACGATTCGAAGTCATTTCCGCCTCCTGGCTGTGGTACCTGACCTCCCCAGCTCGGCGTCGATCTTGCTCTCTCGTCTTCAAACCCGCCGCTCGGAAGGGTCGAGCCATGTCGATAAGAATGGTACCCCGAAGCCTCCTGATCTCGATCAAAGCTTCCCTGTGGTCTAGGAGCGTGCATGTTTGAGGCGTATTGCGACGCTGGGATATCGCCAATGTTGACAGGATCACTTCTGACATACGAGCTCGAAGGGGGTGGCGATCTTCTCCCTTTGGCATAGCCATTGTTCGATGCTTGGCTTGTTGGAGGCATACCAGGCCCAACTGAGCTGCGGTGCTTCCTGGGTGGAGGTGCAGCTCGAGGATCAGACGGACCGCCGTTAGTGAAGTTATAGTCATATCGCGCTGGCCTTGATGGACGCGAGTTTGCAGGGTCACTAGGCCGAGGGTAGTTCACACTGGCAGGTTCATCGCGTGTACCTTCAGATGCAAAAATCTTGCCAGTGCCCTCTTTGGCGGAATAAGGCTTGCGCTCGCGCTCAATTGTCACCGAGGGCA
This sequence comes from Cladosporium sp. BSL10, assembly GCA_001553865.1. Taxonomy (NCBI): domain Eukaryota; kingdom Fungi; phylum Ascomycota; class Dothideomycetes; order Cladosporiales; family Cladosporiaceae; genus Cladosporium; species Cladosporium sp. BSL10. The sequence goes on from LJJI01000056.1 coordinate 245,539, forward strand.
CGAAGTCATCCGCGAAATCATCATTCGTTTCAGGTGAGAAAGTAGATTGAGAGTATGGTTTCCTCTCACGCTCTGGGAAGGCTGATTGTTGCGGCGGAGCGGATGATGGTGGTGGCGGTATCGCATTACTATTTCTGAGGTGGAGGAGGTTGGCTTCATGGGCCATGCTTGCGACGATGCATTGTTCCGCGATCGGGTTAGGCTGCGCAGGAAAAAGACGCCTGGACAACTCTTTGGGAAAGCGTTCGGTCTTGTAATCTGCGTTCGAGATCGGCATATCCCTGACGGCGTGTGATAGCCTCTCAAACTCAAGATCAGGGTGCGCTTGAATCAGGCAAGCCAAGAAAGTCTCAAACCCTGTTGGAGTCAAGGCCGGTACGTTTGGAACTTCGTGTAGTTGCGTCTGGACGAGGTGGTGCTCGCACTTCAACCGACGGAACATAACACTGATCGATGCGCTGACCATTCCGCCGCCAAAAATGAGATGCCACGGATATAGCTCGTCATCGATCCTTGTCTGATCGAAGAATCGTAGCATTTTGGGCGGTGTGATTATCAGGCTACCTTTCGGTTCGTAGTCTTCGATGATGTGGAGCGCGATGCCTCTCAGGAATTGACTCAGTCGGACCGTAGGGATGCCATTATCGAACAGAGGCTGCCAGATCCTCTCCAGGGTCGTGATTTCAGCAAGTGGACTTGGCATCCGTGGTGGATGTGCACGAGATTTGCTTGGTTCAGGTACAGAGCCAACAGAATCGCGACTGCCTCGTCTGTTTGGTGTTGCATCAGAAGCCCGACCCTCTTCTACTCGTGAAAGTTCTTCCGCGTTACCAAACACAGGCTTTGGCGTATCGTCGTCTGGATCGTGTGACCTGCTATCGCCCTTACTAGCAGCCTTGTCAAGGTCAGAGAAGATCGGAACGGGCGAAGTAGAAGTCCGACTTTTAGGCTCTGCGTATTCGTTTCCTCGTTGTGGCGAGGGCGAGGAGGCACGGGGAGGCAGCGAAGCGATGCTTGAGACCGTCGGTGATTGTGGCACTGAATGAACAGAAGGCGGTGGAGGGTACTGCGCCGCCTGCGGCACAGCAGGAGTGCGTTGGCCCAAGTTTGCGCTTTGCAGGTTCTTGACGACCGCTTCCGTGACCTGAGCAATAAATGCCGGGTCAAGCGTGTTTGGTGGGTGCGATTGATCGAACGCTCTGTCAACAGCATCGCGAATAGGCTGAGGCTGCGGTTGGTGCAGGACGGGTTTGTTGACCGAGTTAGCACGGGACCGTGAGGTCGTTGCACGTCGAGGCTCAGACTGCTGTGGTGTTTGCAGCGGCGACGATTGTGCGACGAAGGGTTCCTGGAATGGCTGGAGCTTTGGTTGCGATTGCGACGCATCGGCAAGGTCGCGATCAGGCGCGAGCGGTGGCAAATACGAATTCGAGTCTTCCATTGCGCATTTGGTCGGAATCTGGAAGCAAGGATGCGCGGATAGATTACTGTCAGCTCAAGTGTAGTCGAGGTGAATTGCGTATGGCAGACGTCGGCAGGCCAGCGAGTCAGAGCAGCGGTATGCCTGCTGTCAATCTGTAGCGGTAAATGATTCGATGTCTCAGACCCGCGTCAGTGCTAATGCAGTGCAGACGTCGAGTGAAGTCGTGCTGCAGCAGATCGGTGATGGCAGTGCGCAAGTGAGCGTGAAGATGGGGGTTGGCAGGCCGCACGGTACTGTCTGTGTGCGGTACTTATATGAGGTGGCAAGCTATATGGCGCCGGTCAAGGAAGGTCAAGCAGTCGAGAGGTGGTGCAACAGAGGCTGCAGGCTTTGGGCAGTGGTTGCAGTCACACGGTGAGATTATTGACCAGCACGAGGCAGGGACGGGGCGTAGCAATACCAGACAGGACAAACCACTGGGACCAAGAAGGTGAGCGAGTTTGCGCTACGTCATCTGCGACCAGGATCATCCATCGCCTTGAAATACCACCCTTGCGCCCGCGCCAACACGTTTTTGACGCTCCCGATCATCGCTCGCTCCGCTTCCGACGCCACGACTACCGACATTAGAAGATGCAAGACTAGATAGAGTGGACTTGATTTTCGACCGCTTGCAAAACTCTCCGACTGTTGCTTCACATGTGCAAAGATGTGACAAGCATGCGTGCAGTATTCGCAACAAGGTGCTAAAGCAAGGCTGAGAATGTCTCCGCACTATCAGAGATACGCATCGACTGATACTCTCGCTTACATGCGATTTAAGCTGTGTTGGCACATGTCGAGAGACATGGGAAGCTGCAAAAAGTCATCTTTGACCGGTCGCTTGCGCTGCCTGGCCGGGTTCAAGGTATACTCGCTTCTGTGTCTGGGCACCTTCAGACGTGCACAAAACGATGGACCGGTCAACAATTGTTTGTATGCTAGGCAGCCTGATAGAACAACACAAGTCTGCCACCTCCTAGCATTCACCCCAAGTGGCCGGCTATGGGCTTGCCAGACGTATGCGAGGTTCTTTCAGCATCTTACAAATAGGACAAACGAGTCAGAATTGCGATCGTCACAAACACAAAAGAGTCTCCTTCTCCATCCGTCTTTCCTACACTATGCTTGATTCTACACATGGTTGTATGGTTTGCGCCAGAGCTTTGGGCAAGCACTACTAATGCCAACCGAACTCGCGCCAGACATGATGGAGTTTGTGACATTGGCATGGATAGCATTAGCAATGGACTTTAATGCTACCTGTGCGGGTCATGAACGCTGCATCCAAGATGTCCGTTTATAGCTGCTTACTGGGATTGTCTAACTCGTGCGATGGATTGTCGTCTTCATGGAGAGTACATGTATTCACGTACAATGCTCACAGTGCGGATGAAAGCAGCAAGCTCGCGCCGGCAAAGCTCTATTTTCCAAAAATTGGGCAAGATTGAAAGCACTCTACGGCTTTTTGCAGGCGAGACTTAAGAATCTCTATGTCAGACACTACGGCACAGAACTGTCAATCCGAATGTCGTAGCCATCTCATGTGACTGTAGCGATGTATCATGTCTCCGATCCCAGTCACTTTTAGGCAAGAGGCGTCATCCATCGGTCAGTGCGCGCCATTTCGATGTTGCAGTTCATCAAAAACCCCGGTCTTCGTGTCTATATTTGTAGATGCGAGCTTGACACGCAGGAATGATATGCGCGTTGCTTTTGCTCAGCTTCAGTCCGAGACATATCCATACCTGATCGGTCGGACTGAGGATGATCTATTGCGTCAAATTGCCGATCTGAGGTGAAGATTGGCTTGGAAATCATGATTCAGAAGAAACGACTCGTTCAGGAAGACTCGCTTCGTCTGCCGCTCAATAATGTCTTTGTCGCGCGGTGCTAAGCAGCCCTAGGAAGTAGAAATGCAGATGACGCTGCTCTGATTGGCAGTACAGTGTGGCAGAGGCGGCAGGTTCCACTTTGTGGTTCAGGGCTCTCTCGCATGCTCGAGGCTAAATAGTGGGATGCAGCAGCACCTGAAACGTCTACCCGGTGCCGGTGCAGATCATTTGACTGGCCGCCGAGTTGCTTTGGCGCCAACGTGAAGTGAAAAGAAAGATAGATATCGATCAGGGGACGTGCAACGAGGGTCAAGACGAAGAAGACGAGTGCACGGCGCTGTTTGGATGGGTGCTGCCCGTAAACAACAAGCAGTCTACAACATCGATATCCTCCTCCAGCCCTCTCAGCTCACCGCTATCGCACCAGCGGAGCCCATCCCTCCTCACTACATCCTCCTAGCGCTGTGCCTCCTAGCACGGCCCTTCCAAAGCGTGTTTCGAGTTCAGTGTCTGTGTGTGTCTCCGCCGTCAGACCTTCGACTCCAGCGGACGTGGACGCCACGCCGCGTGCGCGCCGCCCATCCTTCGCCTTGTCTCGTCTCGCTGTCTCTCGCCCTCTCTCTGCCTCCAGCATCGCCCCTGCTGCTCTGCCCAACTCGACTCAGCGTGGCACCGTCTGCTGCTGCACCGTGAGCTTGGTGCCGCTGTTGTTGTCGTCCTGCCCTCGACTCGCACCACACTCCTACCCATACATACACACACCACGAGAGGTAGCTACCGCACACAGCAAGCAAGCAAGCAAGCAAGCAAGCACTACATCGACACACACACGACTCCACTCGTAGACAAGAAGGAGCACTGCCATGCGCTTCTGATACAGCCTTGTCTCGCACAACGGCCCACGTTCTTTGTCCAAGTGGTTTGGCATATCCCGCGTCCTGCTGGCTGGCTCGGCAGACCAAGAAAGAACCATACTCCCGCCCGCACACGACCTATTGAGAGTAGCGGCACTCGCCACTCGCACTCCTTCAACGACGCTCAACGAAATCTGCCATGACTTCGCTTGCTTCACGACAGCCATACCCAGCCGGGCTGGGCTCTGCAGGCATGGCGCCCTCTGCCACACATTACCGCGTGCCGCCATCGGCCACCTCAGCCGCCAGCGGCGCAAACCACAATCTTTTCACTTCACCTACAGAATCCGAGTTCTCCGAATCATATCGTGACAACGCCGCCGAGTCAGTACAAGACTGGGATGAGGCCCGCGTGGGAGAGTGGCTTCAAAGTATCGGCTGTGGACAATACGTGGACGTCTTCAGGCGGAACAACATCAATGGAGAGAATTTAATGGACATGGACCAGCAGATGCTGAAGGAGATGGGGATCAAGAAGATCGGCGACCGTGTAAGAATTGGTGCGCAAGCGAAGGTATTTCGCAATAATGTATACAAGAAGGCGAGCAAGAAGAGCATCAACAGGGTAAGGAATACTCAGAGGCTGCGAAGCTCTCGACCTATACTGACATCCGGTAGCATTCTCTAGCAACACTTGACGGTCACACACAACTCACACCTCCGTCATCGGCCTCCCCACGGCCATTGCACTCCTCACGCCAGCCAGGATCGACACTTGCCGAGAAACGTATGTCGAGACAAATACACACTCAAGACCCATCGAGCTACGGGCCACATCTTGCTCCAAAAGCGATGTCCCGCCCAACTTCGCCTGCCATAGGCCAGGAGAACAATCGACCTCGAATGCAACGCAACCACGTCCCTACTCCCATGGATACAGCACGGAACGAACAGAACGGCAGCTACTTTAATCAGCCAACCAACAATGCCAGCAGGTATGCTAGCAGTCGGGGTACACCCCTTGAGACTCCCCAAACGGCCCGCTTCCAAGGCCATGTAAAGCAGACACCTTCCATTGATGGCCTCAACTCCACGATCGTTGCAGGCTTTTTGCCGTCGCATAAGCCGCTTATCAGGGTTGTGTATGAGACTGGCAGGTCTTCAGTCGTGAACATCGAGGGCTTCCGCACCGCGGAAGATATTGTTCGCATCACTCTGAAGAAGGGAGCTCTGAACGAAAACCATTGCAGATCTTACTGCTTTTACGTGCTTGATGGTACAGATCCGAACCCGACCTTTTGTCGCAAGATCGGCGAAACGGAGCTCGTCAAACTTTGTAACGACCGCATTCGCAGTGAGAGAGGAAGGCTGATCCTGCGAAAGATCCACGCTGGCGAGCCGGAAGGGGAGCAGCTAAGGGCAGCTGCCAGAATTGCCGAGCAGCAAATACCATCACCTCCTGCAATTGAGGTACAGCAACCACAGAAGTCCAGGAGTCAACTCAAGATCGAGAAGCTTACTGGCGAGCCGCTGGCAGCTGTCAGTTATCCGATGTCTCCCGCCAGTCAAGCAGAACGGAACAACTACTTTGATTCACAACAAGGCGACAATACGCTATCTCGCAATGTCAGCACTAGCACAACTGCCTCCATTCGCGCACGCAAATTGAAGGACTTCTACGGCGCTCGTCCCCCGACCGAGTTAATTACACAAGATCTGCAGTCCTACTTCCCTGAAGTGAAGAAGGAGGAGATGGATCGTACCGTGCGCATGTCCATCCGCCGCTCAAATCGTATGAGCAAGGCAATGAGCAGATTGAGCATGGCTAGCAGCTTCAGTGTGGCCAGCGTGGCCAAAGATGCACCGCCAATCCCCTCGATTGCAGATCAATGGCTCACACAAGGTGGTGCTGGTTTCGGCGGAGAGAAGCCAAAGGTTGGTGCAAGGCCACTCAGTGTTGTCAGGCTGGGACTGCCGAGCACGACGTTCCGAGACTCAGTTGCTAGCAGCATGCTTGAGCCATTGGACGAAGAGTCGCCCCTAGAGCCGAACAGACGAAGCTATGTGTCCTTTGGCGAGGACAGCAGCTCCGAAGGCACGCGTACAAACAATCTTTCGATCACAGACCCTGAAGGCCACACAGTCATGCAGTCGTACTTTGACGACACAGCTAGCTCGCCTGCAGTTACCGAAACCGGCAGCGGAAGCTTCAATTCGCGCATCTCCCAGTACATTGCTGAAGATGGCGAAGAGCCAGATGAGGAGCTCATGCAACATTTGGAGAAAGACAGCTGGGATGATTTGAAATACATGAAAGGCGCCATGATTGGTCAGGGCTCCTTCGGCACCGTCTTCCTGGCATTACACGCTGTGACTGCCGAACTTATGGCCGTCAAGCAGGTCGACATGCCTTCTGATACCGGCATTGCTCTTTCAGCAAAGAAAAACAGCATGATCGAGGCTCTGAAGCATGAGATTTCTCTATTGCGGGAGCTCCGTCACCCGAACATTGTGCAGTACCTCGGATCGAACAGCGACGAAGAGCACCTCAACATTTTCCTCGAGTATGTTGCTGGCGGGTCTGTCGCCAGTATGCTTGTGAACTACGGATCGCTCCCTGAGCCCCTCTGTGCCAACTTCGTTCGCCAGATCCTGCAGGGCCTGTGCTATTTGCACTCCAAGGACATCATCCACCGTGATATCAAGGGAGCCAACATTCTCGTGGACAACAAGGGTACCGTGAAGATCTCCGATTTCGGTATCTCCAAGCGTGTCGAAGCCAGCACTTTGCTCAAGGACTCTTCGACTCCCCATCTCAAGCGTGGAGGTCCACGTGTCTCTTTGCAAGGATCTGTCTTTTGGATGGCCCCGGAGGTCGTTCGCCAGACAGCTTACACCAAGAAGGCCGACATCTGGTCCCTCGGTTGCCTGATTGTAGAGATGATGACTGGCAGCCACCCACACCCCAACTGCACGCAGTTGCAGGCGATCTTCAAGATCGGCGGCAGTGGTGCCGGTAGCACCACTAACGCTCGTCCGGATCTTCCAGACGGCTGCAGTCCCGAAGCGAAGGAGTTCCTGGAGCGCACCTTCGAAATTGAGCACGAGAAGCGGCCAACAGCTGCTGAGTTGCTGGTCAGCGCATTTTGCAACCAGAAGAGCTAGACAGGCCGGAAGGGCACAGTTTACAACCTAATGTGAAAAGGAATCGATGATACATTGCGAGCTGTTAGAGAACGGGCCAGGAATCTGCGTCCAGTCCTCCTGCGAGAGAAGACACGGGCTTCTGAGCATCCAAGATGTTTTACTTGTTATAACGAGGGGTTGGGGGCGGATATGGCTAGACACAGCACCATATAGCTTTTTTTTTTCTCTATCCCATTGAGCGCCGATGTCGCACACAATGCGGCAGATATGCAAAGACACATTCTGAAATTACGAGTCACCGTGTCCAGCTCAACTTGCAGTCGATTCGTGCCTGGTTAGTAGCTGAAGTCAGCCGAACTCAACTTTCTATGTCGCCAACAAAACACTCTATGAGGTCAGATCGTTGTGAGGGTTACATGTGATCCCAGTACCCGACTACCGAGTACATGTTGGGTGCCTTGTTTGCTACTCACGTCTATGATAAGGACTCCTCTGAAGCATAGACATTCCCCTTCTGCGAGAAAGTACCAAAGTCATGCGGACGAATGTGGTAATATCATCACTATGTATCGGTGTCGACAAAGTCTAAGCTACAACCCCCATTTCACACCTTAGTCGTCGATGAAACATTAGAAAGATGCTCGTCGCAAAGGACGCGCAGTACAATTCTGTTCATTTGAGCATCACTGCGAGTCTTCTTCCAACCAACACCTCTCTCAAGGCGAGTCTGGTCCGCTTCCCGTGCCTAGGATGCCGCCAGTCACCCGCAGCATCCTCCTGTTCAGCAAGTCCGTGTCGCTAGGCAAACTCGGCACCAGGCCACCTTTTCTCGTGGCAACAGGGCTCTTCCTCCCACTCGCGTCTAACCGTTTGATCGATCCCCTGCCGGCGGAGCTCCTCCTCCGCCTCCTCTCCGTGTTCGTGTTGTCGGTGCGTTGTCGCAGAGGCGTCATCTCTAGGGGCCGGTCTTCGGCATCGCTACTGCTCTCCTTCCGTCTGTGATGACGGTGCGGCTGCTCCGGGCGCTCGCTTCTCGGGGTTGTAGAGAAGTAGTCACCTGCTGGGGTGATCGGCTCAGCGGTCATGGGAGTCGGAGGTTCACTCGGCATACCCGCCTCCCTCTGGTCAGCTTCGTAGAACGCGTCCATCATCCATCGTCGGCACTGGTCGATGTATTCCCACCCAGGGTGGTAGACGGTGACGAATTGCAGGAAGCCGTGGCTGACGCCATTGATGATCACAGTCTCGACATGCTTCTTTTCATTGAACTGGGCGGTGTATCTTTCCAGACCCACATCTTGTCTCTCGCGGAAGCGAGCCGCGTGGGCCTGGCGCAGGCGTGCTGCAAAGATGAATGTGTCGTCGGCAAGTGGATCTTGCTCGCCACACATCATGTACACCTTCGGGAAGCGCTGAAGAATAGATTCCGGCGCGAGCAGAGGAGAGAGTAGGTGATCACTGGTGAGGTCAGGCTTGTGCTGTTCGCCGATGTAGAGTAGGATCATGGAACGAAGAAGCTCGGGTGGCAAGACTCGATCATGCAGTTGAGAAATCATGCTAGACATCTTGATATTCGTGCGGAGCTTGCGTGGCTGAACGACCGTGTCTATTTTGCCGTTGGGAGCGGAAATTGCGGCACCATTGGCCACTGGTGACTCGGTAAAGACTTTTCCGTCCAAAAGCTGACTGTTGCTGTTTTCTCTAGGTGTATCAATGTTCTGTGTGGAAGCGCGCGGCGTTTCGTCTTCATCATCGGAGCCATGTGGTGTTTTTGGTGTTAGGCGCCTGAACGCCTCGCTCTTCCGCTTGATGAACTTCTTGTTCTGCGTTCTGTACTCGGGTTTGATCAACAGCTCGACATCCTCCGGTCGCATAAAGCTGCGAACGTTCATCTCCAATGCTGGGTAGATCAGGATCAATGCTTCAGGTAGTGGAATCTGAGGCGTGTTGCGGCGGTATGTGTCGCCGTAAATGTCAGGGAACATGACTTGCAATAGCTTGACGAGCATGCTGGTGGCCAAATTACCACCAGCACTGTCACCACTCAGAACAATCTTTGGCATTGTGTTGCCGGATAGACCTATGCATTTGCCTTTGGTCATAACAATTTGGAGGTATGCGTCGAAACATTCGTCCAAAGCGAACGGATATGGATATTCGGGGGCCTTCTTGTAGTTCAGTGCGACCACTGGTAGTTTGCTTTTGCCCGCCCACGCAAAGAGTTTGTCGTCGTGGCAGCGCGGATCCATGGCCACGAATCCACCTCCAGGAATGTCCAGGATGATCTTGGTCTCTTTGCTCAACATCTCTTGAGGCTTGTCATAATATAGCCAAAAGTCAATGGGCTCATCGTACGCACTACCTTCCGGTCGCTGGATTTGCGATCTGATGGGGAGCCTCTTCATACACCAGCTCGGCCTGGACAACCACGCAGCCAGTTTGAGGTAGGGCGTCTTGCCCTTGTTCCATGCAACGCGCATCTGGTCAATGTCGCAACCTCCAGTGCGCACCTTTCGTACGTACTCGTCAGCCTGCTCAGCGCAGACCAAGTAGTAGAGAGTCCCGACGATGCTGGCAATGTCTCGTATCCACCTTGGACGAATCCACATGGCTTTCCAGAAGCCGGCGTCAAGAGCTGTCGCCACCCAGGTGGCCCTGAAGTAGTCGCGATCATATTTGCCTGCCAAGGGCTCTTTTGGCTCCAACCCTACGAGCCTTGAGAAGTTGCGCATGAGGTACATGTACAGCATCGACAGGACCATGGTGTGCCATGGCGTGAGATGTTTGGAGAAGAAGGCCGAGACCTTGCGAAGAATGGGAGGCCCATGGCGGTCGCCTTTGTACAGGTAGGCAGACCACAGCAGTACTACTGTGAAGATCTGGTACTTGCGGAAACGATGAGATGGTTTGCCGAGCGCGTGGTCTGTGTAAGGTTAGCCGTGCTGCATAGCTGTGCGGATAGCAGGAGCAGGAGTTTACCTATCATGATCCTCGGGTAAGCAATATTGCGATGCGGACGGCTATAAATACATGTGTGCATGCAAGTGCAGTCAGTCCGGTAAAGTCGGCGTGCACGACAGTGCAAGGAGGTCGCGCGCAATATTGATGATGATGTGAGGTGAGGTGTGCAGTGAGCGAGTGGAGGTCTTACAGTGAGGTGGGTGGGTGGATGGTCGTTGGACAGGGTGAGGGACTACTAATAATAATACCGGGCAGAACAAATGTGAACAGTGAAAACGGGCGGCGGACTCGACCATCGTGACCTTGCCAGCGACTCGGGTTACTGGCTGGGTAAGGGAGGTGGAATGCCGAGTCGGCCAGTCAAGGGCGAGCGCGTCGAGGCTGACATGTGAATGTACGTCAGCGGACAAGAGCACGTGAAGGCCAGACACTTGCGCTGCCCCGGCCTCTCGGACCAAGCGCTCCCTCCACAGTCACATGTCGAGGGGAGTGGCGAACCTGTACACTGCAGTCTCCTTACACTATACACTTTTTCGATACAATACAATCCTCTGAGCCGGGGACCTTGCAGTTGTGATACTGTGCGGGCTCCATGAAGATGGCCATTTTACAGCTACTGTCCACGTAGCCGCGAAGGAGCCGGCAGCCACCTAGACACCAAGCATTTATTTATCCTGTCGGCAATAATATCCCTACGCCTCGGAGATTGTATTTTGTTCGGTCTCAATGTCACATGACGAGTCAAAGATGCTCAAACGACACGGATGAAACGAAAGCGTCCCTTCGGCTTCAACGCGCACCCTTCACGGGCTGTCGACACCAAGATCCTCGTGGACGCGTGAGATTGCACGCATTGCAAATATTACGCCATATCAAGGCTAGAAATACCATGTTTCCGGATGCTACATGCGCCAGAACCAAGTCCCTTGTTTCTGTCAGTGCTTATAAGCATATGAATCCCTGTCATGAATCATCACCTTGTACACTGACAACTCTCAAGCCCATGATAGGCTATCACGCTATCAGCGCTGGTCCAGGCTTCATCAATATCGCATCATCCTCAGGGATGCAGAGCTACTCCGTTCATGCTTGTTCCCGACCATGCGAACGACATCGACATGGAAGCGGCTATCCGCTCGTCGACCGCATGGGCTGAGGATGACTCGCACCAACACTGTCAGTATCCGGTCTGACACTCTGGCGACACAAAACACATCCTGCAGGCAGCTATCCGCAAATACTTCCGGGAGACACCCCTTGAAAACACGTTTTCATCTTACCGTCCCAGCTAGCGGAAAGCTGCAGGTATACAGTTTGCAGGCGGGTCGCATGCCCCCGTATTCACACACGCGTGTACCCTTACTGCTTTCGTTTGGCCCAAGTATCTGGTGACAAGCTGCGACTTCGGTGTTTGCGATGCGACAGCCTTTTGCGTTTGCTGCCAGTGACGCCTGTGTAACTTTTGCGCAGTAAGCATACACGACTTGTCGCCCTCGGAATATTGCTCTGTTCAAGGCCACTAGATGCAATACAACGGCGACTCCGCTGCAACTTTCCGGCGAACATCGGAGGCTTTGCGTCCAGTCTCGTGGTACTGCGGCCAGGCAGTGCTCCCACACTTAGTCCTTTGCCCGACAACGCTCCAAGATGCACATCTTGTTCGCTGCCGGGTTGTTGCGATAACTGGAAAACAGCGGCTCTCGAAACACGGGTGTGACCTGATCGTGCATGCCGCGTTTAGTAGTACTCCCGATCGCGTTATCTCATGCGCAGCTGATGCGACTAGCAATGAAGCAGAGCCTGCTGTTATCCGCACCATAGCTCATGTCCTGAACACCATCTTCCTCAAAAGCGATCCCGGAGCCACCCCACTTATGAGTCGCATGTGCATCCCTCCGCTTGGTAAGGCTATGGAGAGTCGCACAGCACGTTTGCACTAGTTGTGTTGTGCAACATTCCGGAAGGCCTCGTGTCGCCACAGAGACGCATCCATGACGAGCCACGCAGCTCAGCACACTGAAATCTCACGATCGTGCCAACTAGGAAGACAGCTCATGGGCTCATGTACGTCGTTTGCTCGGAGCGTGGCAGCTCAGATTGCTTTGCCACGGAGCCTCCTTGCTTGCTGACCGCTGGAATGTCTCAGAGGCAGCTGACGTTTTTGTCTGGCTTGGCCGTTTCCGGGTGTCGTAGTGCACGAACAAAGAACAAAGAAGGTCGTCCCAAGCAATGCAGTCTGCCTAACTAGCGTCTATCTTCCAACCCCAAACAATCAGCGCATGCTCTTTGATCCTTCGCTTGACCGTGCTCGTCATTGGACGACAAAGAAATGGGTGTCGCATACCACGGTAGGCTCCTTTTCGTCGCTGCTCGTGCTCGTTGGATAATAAGGACAAAGCCACGCCGACAGTGGCTCGCTCTCTTTCCCGTGAAGAATGGCTCCGTCTGACTTGTTACGCATACCTATTGGGCACGCCCGCTTTCATTGTTGAAGAGCATGCCAGTGGGACAAGAGGCTTGCAAGACCCTGCCATACCCTTGTTGCTTGTTCTGTTCTCCCAATGTCTGCTATTCAGGATTCCTCGCTGTTGCCTCCGTTGCATCCACCGCCAAATTGGATTCCTCCCATACAAGTGCAGCCGCCAGCGCTTCCGCTCGCCCCTGAGCCAGGCCGCATCATATTCACAAGACAACTGTGGCAGCGAACCATGCCAGAGGATCCAAGTGAACACGGTGTTTCAACCAGGTCTCAATCGCAAGGGTCGCTATCCGCGTACCAGGCGAACGCAAGTACCAGCCGGAGGGCTTCATCAAACGTTTCCACTCGCTCACTCAGAAGTGCACCAAGCATATCAGGCAGCTCGAAAACTCCTTTGACGCCAGAAGAGTCTCCACCATCTCGTCCCACGCGAAAGCGGAGCGTCAACATCGTCGAAGAAGAGGACAGAGAGATAGATAGCCACGAAATTACTCCCATACACACCAGGGCTAGTAGTGGCGATTCTACCGCACACGTCTGCATCTGCCAACCTGACCCCAAGATCCCAAGGCCCCGCAACGGTAAGTCTTCCCATTGAACTTGCACGCAAAATCTTGCTGACTTCCATTAGCATTCATCCTTTACCGCCAACATCATCAAGCTAAAGTCGTCGCTCAACACCCCGGTCTCGCCAATCCAGAAATATCGAAGATTATTGGCGAACAGTGGCGTAATCAGTCAGCTGAAGTCAAAAACGAGTGGAAGGCCCTCGCCGAAGAGGAGAAGCTCCGCCATCAACAACAGTATCCCACCTACCGTTATCAACCGAAGCGCAGCGGTCGTCGCAACAGCACCTCATCCGACACACCTGGATCAGCAGGTGACAAACCCAAGTGCAACAAGTGCGGTGGCAGAACAATACTTGCACCATCGACTCCATACGCTCACGGATCGAACGTCACCAGCCCGTCGACTGCTGGTCTTCCTCCCAGCACGCCAAGCTCTGCACATACACCCATTAGCCGGACTCTGCCTTTCCTCCGCGACCTCAGTCTACAGTCGCCGGCATCTCGTCGGATGCGATACCAGACCATGCCACCGAACAACCACCACGAAGAAAGAGACGACCTCGGTCCTCTCAGTCCGGACATCAAGCGCCGTCGCTTCAACGGCGATAACCACCAACCCACCATCAACCGTGTCATGCCTCCACGCTACGGAGCTGTCCCTGCCGGCACGCCCGTTGGCCCAGGTACACCATTCCCCTTCGGCCAGGCTGCCCATGCTCATCCCCAGATGTTCACTCCAGTCCATGTGGCAACGACGCCGCAGCCTCGTCGTGAGAGCTTGCCAGGTCTGCGAGGCGTAGTCAGTCCCCCAGGCCCGATGGGTCCACCGCCGAGGCCAGGCATGGGCTACCAGCAGCACCGCATGTCGCAAGGCCACATTACGCCTGACCGATCCCTCCAACTCCCGCCTTTACAAACTGGAGCATCAAGTGGTGCTCCTGCCACTGGAAAGTCAATCGTTGGCCAGTCTGTCGATGAAGTCATCATGAGTATGCCGTTCGAGGCCAAGCTGGCGATTCTTAGGAAGATTGCGCCGCCGAGAGCTCTCGACAAAGGCGCACCGCGCGGTCCTCTCATCGCAGTCGAGGGCGACAACGCCGAGGCAGTTGAGAGACTTGCAAAATGGTTGAGCGAAATGCTGCACAAAGACAGTGAGCTGAACGTCAAGCTACTCGATAGTCCCGACGTCGCTATGAAGGGCAACCGAGACGAGGCCATGGCAGAGTATCACGTACTTGTCGCACACTGGCTCGGCAAGAGCAAGATTATAACGAAAGATCTTGAGTACGACATTGCCGGCACGCCGGAGACTGCAAAGGTCAACAACAAGATGGACACATCGGCTGTGAACACTCCTACTCCTGCCTCCAGCGGCCGTGAAGTAGACGAGAATTACGACGACGAAGACACTCCCACCAAGAGCTCTTCCAACAACACGATGCAGATAGACTCTGCAAACCCGACTGCCGCTTCGAGCCCCAAGAAGACCAGCAGCATCACCGACATCATGGACGTCGACAAGAACGCTTCCGGCATCACAGCCAAACCAACTGTGAAGCCTATTGCCATTCTCCCACTCTTCTCTCTGCACGCCAGCAACACTTTCGCCTGCCGCATCCCGCTCATCGACACCTACGCACCTAACGACCACTGGTCCTGGAACGCGACGCAATGGCGCGGAGTCATTGGCGCGGATCTCACGATCTACCTCAAAGACGGTGAAGAGAAGGGCAAGATGGTCGAGCAGAGCGAGGAGGAGAAGTTGTTCGTCGTGAGAAGGGGTGCTGATGCGGACGTCGATGGGTCGACGCTCAGGCGTGTTGGTTTCGAGGTTGGCGAGTGGGTTAGAGCATTTGGTGAGAGCGTGTAAGATTGTTTGGGCTGTTTGGGGCCACATCGAGGAGTGTGTACATTACTGCCTGTGTTGAGAGACTTGATTTGTAGCGTTTCTGATCAGTCACATGGTCAATTCAGACATGATTCGCAGCTATAGAATTAGTTTAGAGAGCGCTGCAATATTTTAGCTGGAAACCAAGTATCGATGGTGCGATGGTGGAGTCCTTGAACGAGGAGAGTCGAAGATCGGAGTCAAGGATCGCTTATCCGTGTAAGAGCATGCTCTAAACGACGCCTTGAAGTAGCAATACGCCGTCGATGCAATCGTTAAACATCGCGAATATGATAAGCAGTTGTTTTGTAGCAGGATTACCTTTACGGAGGTACCAAGTTCGGTGTACAAGTATCTTTATTGCATTATTTACTGGGTCGCCGCACCGTGTGTACATCTATCTTAGACTCTTGCTTTCAAAGGCGCCAGACCAAATGTCGTCCAAAAGTCCGAATAGTATGCTCTGCCCAGAACATTCATGGACCGCGGCAGCGCCCAGATCTTCTCCTCAGCCATCAACTCATACACCCATCGCGCTTGATCTGAAGGCATGTCGTTCACCTTGTCGCCAGCCGCCTCAGCATCGTCCTGCTTCTTCTTATCCGCCCAGCCAGCGAACAACGCCCACCAGTCGTAGACGAAGCCATCTGTGAGCATCCACCGCTGGCCCTTGGCCGTCTTCCAGTCTTTCATCACGGAAACGATAGCTCTCGACACATCCAGACCGTGGACCAGGTGTAAACTCTTCTTTCCCTTGACATCCTCCTTCGTCTTCGCGACGCGGCCAACCCAGTCGCTCGGGTTCCGAGCACCACCCCACAGGCCCGCCAGGTTCAGCACGCAGCCGTCGTGCTTGAGGAGAGCGTCTTCTGCGATCGCGCGAGGCATTGAGTGGTTGTAAGGTGATTTACGTGAAACCCAGACGGTGGATTGCGGAATCTGCCAGATGCCGGTGCTGCCCAGCTGGATGAAGCCGACTTGATCGCGGTGCTTGCTGTGGCCAACAAGGTAGGATTTTACGAGGAAGTCGATCTGTTCTGCGGATGTGAGGGGGAATGTGATGAGCACGTATTGTGCGAGAGGCAGTGACCCGAGTTTGCTGCCATCTCTGCTGTCTGGTTCGAAGCGCCATTTGATGGTGTCGGATCCTTCGACTGAACGGCCGTCTGTTGTTGTTGCAGCGAACGTGAAATTGCGTTCTTTGAGGAGTGGGATGAGGAAGGATGAGGTCCAGCCTGCGCCGAGGATTAAGAGATCTACTTGTTGCATGATGGGCTTTTTGTGTGCAGTCAGATCGTGGAGGAGATGCCAGTGATGCTACGTATGGATGGAACGGATGTGAGGCCTGCTCTTTCGTCTCCACCATTGAACTTCACATGCTCCGCTCCTTCGCTCTTCACCTGCGTCACTACTGCGACCTGAGCTGTCCCCCGCACCCCAAGGCATCCTTCCCGTTTCTGCCTTACCATTCACCAGATCGCGCTAGTGGCTTAGCGCCGTTTGGCTCCATATCAATTTACCTCTCTGTCCAACACTCCACCACTTCTGCATCTGAGTGGCAAGTATCTATTCGACCCCTACGTTTTTCGCTCGACAATGCTAACACCCACACAGCACGGGCGTTATGCATACCAGTGAGGATTCGTCCGAGGTTGCATTTTTGCTAGTTGGTAAGTTTCCATGCCCTCGATCCGCCTCGCACTCGCACACGCAACTGACTCTCTTTGACAGAAAACTATCAGCTGACCGCTTCTGTTGGTCTTCGGATCAGCAGGGAATTTTTGGAACCCTTTCCGACTGTTTACCAGTCTCCTTTTCATCAGCTTGGTCGTCGCTTTATGCGATGGCCCTGGAGAAGAGATTGCTTGGAGTGAGTGAGTGATGGCAGGGCACTGCGACCGGCGTGCGACCGTGAGATAAACGAGGAGATGCTATGCTTGATGTGCGCACCGTCTGCTCATGCATCGAGACGCATCTTGGTGGTTGCAATGCTCTTGAGCATCAAGAGTAAGGTACATGATTCAGTGTTGGCAGCGTCTTAGATGCTATCAAAGCATCGCGTATTTAACACAGGCTCTCTGTGATTCCTCAAAAGGTAGATGCTGAAGGCAATCTGCTGCAAGCTCCCCAACATAGAACATGCTTAATAGACGTGCGCACCGGCACACACATTTCACACATATATATATACATATACAATAAACATGCAAGTGCGACTTTCTAGCGCCGATCAAAACAGATGTCGTCATTCGCCCAATGCCTCCAGACTCAGGGCCCGAAACTCTGAATAAGCGCATATCCCAGGAGCTGTGATTCGAGCGCGAGAGCAAAAGAACGACGGCACCAAACCACAGCAATGAGAACTTCCAGAATATCACGCGATGCAGCACGCATAGCCGACGCAACATCAGGTCCTGCGAGCTCGCTTCGTCGCTCGCTCCGAGGTTTCCAGCATCAGGCCAGCCCTACAATCGCCAGCACGCCAGGACCCTCAGACAGTGGATCGGAGCTGTCAACGCCTCCCTCGAGTCCACAAAGCGATGCATCGAGCTACGAATCAGCAGCCTCCCTTGGAAAGCGCAAGCGAGGTGGTGCAACAAGAACGACCGTGAAGCAAGAGACTGCTAGACGCACTCCCCGCAAAGCACCAAAGCTGGAAGAGCAAGACGAGAACAAACCGAAAATAAAGAAGGGCAGAAGGCAGCCAGCAAAGCGAATATCCGGCCCCAATGGCGACTTCAAAGTCGAGCCACCGGCCAATTGGGAAAAAATGTACAATATCACAGCGGAGATGAGGAAGCGCGTGGTGGCGCCAGTAGACACAATGGGCTGCGAGTCGTTAGCCGATGAAACACGGTCGCCCTTGGACCAGCGACTGCAAACGCTCATTGCGCTCATGCTGAGCAGTCAGACCAAGGATACCGTCACGGCGGTCGCTATGAAGAACCTCCAAGATAACATGCCCGGCGGCTTCAATTTGGAGGGCTTGCTCAACGTCGACCCCGAGCATCTGAACGAGATGATAGGAAAAGTTGGCTTCCACAACAACAAGACAAAGTACATCAAACAAGTCGCACCCATCCTTCGTGACAACTTCGGCGGAGATATCCCTGATACAATAGAAGGGCTCGTTTCGCTGCCCGGCGTTGGTCCTAAGATGGGATACCTGACGCTGTCTGCAGCATGGGGAAGACATGAGGGCATTGGTGTTGATGTTCACGTGCATCGAATCACAAACCTGTGGAGTTGGCACAAGACTAACAATCCAGAGGGGACAAGGGCTGAATTGGAATCGTGGCTGCCCAAGGAGAAGTGGCATGATATCAACCACCTGCTCGTAGGCTTCGGCCAGACTATATGCCTCCCAGTCGGCAGGAAATGCGGCGAGTGTGATCTGTCCGGGCTTGGACTGTGTCCGAGCGCAGTGAACAAAAGTCCCGTGAAGAAGCGTGTGAAGAAGATTGAAGTTGAGGCAGAGGGTGGAGCTGTGAAGGAAGAAGAGGTCAAAATTGAGAAGGACGATGTAGGGATCAAGATCGAGGCTGATCTCGAAGATGAAGGCAAAGTAGAAATACAAGACATCGCAGGCGTGCCCGACTCAGATATAACGCCTGCGATCACCGAATAGAACCGTACGATTGAACCCCATTATTTAAACCATCTTTGGAGTCCTCGCCACGCACAGCTAGAATACAAGTGCCGGATCCATTGGGACATCGTAAACCTCGTGTAAATTTTGTAGTGTATGTAACACGCTTTCGCTAAATTCAACCCCGTCCGAAATTTTTGCTAGCATGCAGTGTCCTTCACAGTGTGGTTGCTTCTGCTAAAGGTTCTGGATTGGATGTCACCAGAGCATTGGCTGTAATATTGCATTCCAAGCCTGTCTTCCACCACAGCGTAGCAGGCCTCTGGCGTATGCGACATCTGCTCGTGCAAGAACATTCCTTCGAGTCCGCTCGCGCATTTGTACGCGCATCCAAAGTTCTGGGAGCTCGCAAGTCTGATCGCAATCGCCGGATTTCCAATGGTCCGGCCGGTCGCCTGTCATACGAGACGGTAACATTGACTCAGCATGATTTTGAGCTTGCATGACAAAATCCCAGTCAGCCACTGCTGAGCATATGCTTGAACTTCTCGATCTTGGTCGAAAGGTACTTCTCAACCTCAGGACCTTGCACTCCGCTCTTGCCATCAGTCTTCCACGCGAGAGGAATCATGGGTACTCTCTCCACCACTGTGACTTCTCGCGATGGTCCCTCTACCGCGCGAACTTTGTCGGGATTATTTGTCAGCAGCTTGATGCCGCGCTCGCCGCCAAGTCCGAGATCCATAAGCATAGCTGTCGCGAGACCGTACGAGCGTGCATCGCCGGGGTGGCGTAAAAGCAGGTTCGCTTCCATCGTATCGTGTCCAAGATCCTGTAAGTTGTATGCCTTGAGCTTCTCCATGAGTCCAATGCCACGGCCTTCCTGGCGAAGATAGATGATCACACCGCCCGCCGAAGGAAGCTTCGCTGAGCAACGGTGGGAATCCGCCTCGCCAACTTCGCTTCCGGGTGTCGACGCTGGTGTAGCAATTGGTAGAGACATCAAACGCGCCGCTTCGTCTAGCTGCTCGCCGCAGTCGCATCGCGCTGACCAGACAGTTTCGCCGGTGTAACACTCGGAATGAATTCTCACCATTGGTGGCCCGAGTTCGTCGGGGTACGCAGATGTGATGCTTGAAGTGTCGTTATCCGCCTCCTCTTTCTTGCTCGTAGGACCGTTGAGCGCAGCCAAGTAGCCTGAGCTTGGTCTGGGGCTCGCACCTGCATCTTTCCTGATCGCATCCAGTCGGCTACTTGTGCGTCCAGGGTAAAGTGTGCCCGTGTAAGCGCCTCTGATCATCCGGTCTCTCTCCGTTTCACCGGGCCGCACTGCATCCAGACTCCTACTTCTGATGTGCGGCCCGAAAACAATCGCCAGATGCTCCTTCTCGTCGGCGTCATTGTGGTACAGATTAAGCCACATTTCCTGGCCGGTGGTCGTGGGTATCCGTGCCCTCACGGCGCACTCGACGTGGGGCAGTTTTGGCAGCAATTCCGGCTTTGGCTCTCCATCGTCGGCGGCGTGCTCTTCAATGTGCACGCCCTTTGGCTGTCTGTCTGGTCTTTGGTCGTTTTGTGAGAAGGGAGTCTGCGGCGGCGTCAATGCCGGGCTCACGAGTGGTGGCGGAGCAACGATCGAGGGGTCGGCGGGGTTGGACTCGAGTCTGAAGTCGGATATGGCGCGCTTGGCTCGAGGCTGTAAGGGCGGGAAGGCCGGCGAGGCGTGCGCTGGGTAGTCAGGCATTGTTGGGCTGGGGCGCGGTTATGCGTGTAGTATGGATATATTTTTCAACATTGGGCGAGGTGAGAGAGTGGAACTGGATGACTGATAAGTAACCCTGGATCACGTCAGAAGCCATGGGCCGGTGCGGCAGCCAGTATCGGAAATGGGAGAGCGGCCTCGGTCTCTTGAGAGTGGAGGAGCAGGGATGCTCTCATCCGACTGCGCCAAATTAGCCACCATTTATTCCTCTTCACTTTGAAACCTGCCTCTTCACGGTGCCTCGGTGCCGTCATTTCGTATGCAACCGTATGCTCTTGTACATTTCGCCACATGTACAGGCACTACATCCTACTTTAGACAATGGCGACGGTACGTACAGCTGAGATCCACATTTTGAGGACTCGTATAGTCTGTCATAATCAAACTTGAAAGCATCTCGATGGTGGGTTCATTCCTTTCATGTACCTATGGCGTACAATATCAGTATGCAGGGACGGCAAGCCGTAGCTGTCGCCTGTGCCAGGCTCAAACTTCTGATTCTTGTATTCTTCATCAATAGTAGTAAGAAGCCATTCAATACTATGCGCAAGCGACTACTTTGAGAATGGTCTGGGACGAGAGATGAGGCCGATTCACGTCTGGCAGACGCCAGCGACAACTAAAGAGCAGCTGGTGATATACGTTTTCCAAACAGGGCGAGGTATAGGCAACTCGCAGAGTCGGATCATTACAATGGATATCATTGCTTCAATGTGACCACTAGCTAAGGTGGAGGCTCGCCATCATAATCGTGATATTCAACGACATCTTCATCGTCATCCCAGTCTTCGCTCATCGGATCATGCATAGCGTAAGTTGCGTACAACGCCCTATCGTGCCCGTCATCCGAGTCTGACATCTCATAGTCCTCTATTCGGGGCATCGAACCTTCACCTGTTTGCAGATACGCCTTCATATCTTGGGCAAATTCATCATCCGCATCCAGTCCTTCTCCGAGAATCATATTCCCACCTTCATCATCAAAATCGTATACTGACGCCGGCGACCAGAGAGATTCGACATAGATGAAATGCAGCTTGAGGTCTCTTGCGATTGTTTCCAGGACTTCGCCCCAGTTGTCACACAAGCAGTCACGTATATCGAGCCTCTTAAGCGTATCCTTGTGTAGGGTCAAGAACCTCTTGAAGAACTTCGATTGAAACGCGGATGAAATGCGCAAGTCCTCCAAGTATGGGTAAGTTTGGTGACTGCGGTTGATCAGTAGCAGAAGGCTACAGTCAAACAGCTCCAGCTCATCACTCGCTCCTTCGTAAGAGTGATTAGGCTCACCAAAGTCCAGAGCCAGACTTCGCAAATTGACGGCAGCAGTAAGGAAATGCGCCGTCTCTTTGACTTGAGACATGGCTCCCGGACCGTCGAGATCATCATCGATCACACTTGGGCCCCAGAGAGCGAGATGTCTGAGCGGTTGAAACACATTGACGATGGCGTTGTACCAAGAAGTAAGTTGACTCTGATCGGGGTCTGCTCCAATGAAACCACGCTCACGGAATTCTTTCGGTATGACGCCAGCGGAACTTGGTGGCAGGTGAATCATGTGGTAGAACGAAAACGGGTCAGGCAAGTCTAGTGTAAGCTTCTCCACTGCCTTGACGCCAGTGACAGCGCTGCGACGCCCGATGGCCGTCATGATGTACAGGTTCGAGAGAGCTTCATACTGATAGCTTGTGCTATGTCCATATGTCCATGCATCCGGGCCGACAAGAATCTCGTCCATGAAGTTTCGCCAGAACGGAGTGTGGTTCAAAGGCCCTTCAAATGGTTTAGCCTTACTAATCACAACTTCACCCAGGTTGTGCAAACGAGAGAGGCAGTCTTCCAGAACCAGGCCGGCTTGTCCATCGATCCAGCGTTTCTGCTCACTGCAGTAAGTCTGGAAAGCTAGCCATCCTTTCTCGAGCTGTGCTGGCGTGTAGTCGTGCATTGACAGCTTATCATACATACGCGAGATTTCTAACCAGTTGACATGTTCCCCAAGACTGGTGCGATAGGCTGAAATGTTGGGACGACGGTCAATTTTCGCCTCATATTCTTTTCGGGTATAATTGGGCAGTTGATCGGTATGGAACTCGATAGCCTTGACATGCTTGGCCAGCGGCGATTGGGCCAGAGCCGAGAACTTGGTCAATGACCTTGAGAATAAGCTTGCATGGTAACGCGAGAAGGCATATGGAGTGCTAGCAGCACACCACTGGCGATCGACCAACCGATATGTTCTGAGAGACTCCGGCGCGGCGTCTTGAAAGATGGTTTGTAGCAACTCGATAGGAAGTTGAGCTACCATAGTGGGTGGCCAATGTTCAGCGAGTTGACGCCAGTTTCGATAATAGTAGATGGACTAAGTTCGAGTCGTACGCCTTAGAATGCTATCTGCCACCCGGCCTCACCTCTACCCGTGACGACTGGACGTAGCTTACGACGCCTTGCTGCACGCAAATTTCAAGTCGTTATATTAAAGAACCAAGAATGACGTCTGCGCCAGGACCAGGTTGTCGCGTGCTTCCCAAACAGGATGTGAAGCTGTCACAAGTCTGCGTCTGTTGTATCAATACCAAACAGTGTGCATCAACAACGATTCTCACCGATGATTGCCAGCATCTGGAAGCAGCTGGAGGGGCTTTTACGATGAACAACCATTTAATCAGCGTATCTTACAGCCTTGTCTTCTGACATCGCTGCCATATGGCTGTATTCAGACTTAAGCAAGTTCACTACCCACGTGCCAGCACACCAAATGTTGGAGAGGATCCACTCCTCTGCCAGCTCCAGACGCGCGCTCGGGTTTGTGCTAGCCATTGGCGTATATTAGGTCGCATCCTCTTAAACCTCAGTGTTCATATCACATTCGCTCATCCACACATTCGTTGCAAACATGTCGCACCGCACTGAGCGCCTTGGAGGCCATGGTAAACTCGCTCTAGCCACAGTGTCTACAGAACCTACAACTAACAATGCCCTCCAGCCTTCAACCACGGATCCAACAGTGATTCCGAGCGCGAATACGACCGCCTCCGCGACCTTGCCCGTAAAGAGCAAGGCCAGCACCAACACTTCGCCGCGCAATCTCAGCAGGCTTACCAGAGCGGTGATGGCGCCCGGGCGAAAGAGCTGTCGCAACAGGGCAAGGCGCACGCAGCCAAAGCCGACGAGTACAACAAGCAGGCCTCCGAGTTCATCTTCCGCGAAAACAATGCTGTTGGAAAAGTCGATAGCGACACGATCGACCTGCACGGCCAGTTCGTCGAAGAAGCCGAGGAGATCCTCGAGCAGCGTATTCGCTACGCCCAACAGAACGGCCAGTCGCACCTCCACGTGATCGTCGGCAAGGGAAACCACTCCGCGAACCACGTGCAGAAGATCAAGCCTCGCGTTGAGCAGGTGTGCCGCGAACTTGGACTGCAGTACAACACTGAGCACAACGAAGGTCGCATCTACATCGAGCTGAAGCCAAGCGGCAATGGACCGCCGCAGATGCCTCACTTCGACTACGGCAACCAGCACCAGCCTCAGCATGCGCAGTACGGCCAACCTCACCACACTACTGCGTACCCAATGTCTGGTGGTTACCCTGGCCAGCAGCAACATATGCAATACGGTGGGCAACAACAGCAACAGCACCACCAGCCCCAGCAACAGATGGGATACCAAGAGCCGGACAACCAGAAGGACGACGGGATCAAGATCTGCGGCATCAAGATCTGTGTTGTCATGTAAAACATTTGGATATTCAGGCGCGATATATACGCAAACAACTTTGGGATGTGCTGGGGAGAGCACTTGGATTGATACCCGCCATTCGGCTAAGGGATTTGGAAAGGATCTGTTTGATGCGATGTACTTGTCATTAGCGCTTAACGCGTGCAGAGTACATATATGCAGGCGCTCGAATCGGGCTATGCGATTTCACTTCATTGCAAGAACCACTTGGGCACTTCTGGACCCCAGACTGCTAAGGACTCGTCACCTGCCGCGCCCCAGCCGACGGGGGTGTCCTTGTTCACGAGATCGCCGTCGGCATAGTGCTCGATCATGTTACCTGTGGTGTCCCACCCTACGACAGCGTTAGTAAACATGCTTTTCCATCACATTAACGGCAAACTTACAGTAATCGAACAATTGTGAGCCCAGGATATGTCTTCCAATACCCCAAACGCTCTTATACTCTTTGCCGGCCAACCACTGATGACCCAAGTGCTGCGTATCGTAGTCGTGTACCTCAAAGCTGCAATGATGAACATGCGCCGTCGGATTCGAGCTCATGAAGAAAGTGTGGTGATCGACGGGTGTGTCGCCTCGATCAATGTGTGCAAACACCGCCACGTCTTTCGTCTTGCCTTCTCCTTCTGCAGATGGGACGTGCAAGAAGTCCGTTGGCGCAAAGTTGAAGTTGCGAGTGTACCACTCAAGCTGTGCTGGGAAATCTTTCACGCACAAGCCGTAGTGACCCAGCTTGTGCACCGCAGCAGGACCGGGAGTAAAACGGTTGAACTTGCGCACGCGCGGCTTGTCGTCTTCGTAGTTGTAGATGACTTTCTTAGGATAGTCGTGCTTGGGCGCTGGCTCTGCGCCGTACATGAACGAGACCGGGAAGCCCTCTGGATCGCGCAGCGTGACGATCCGTCCACCACCAGGCGAGTCGGAGAGTTCTTCGATCGCACCTGCACCAGGGATCTTCGCGGCCTTCTCCAGCTCAGCCTCAGACTCGACCTCGTAGACGCCGCCGAGGAACTTCTTTTCGCCCTTCTGCGCGTAGTACACGTATTGGTCGGGCCCGTACCCGCGGTACCACACTTTGTCCTCAGTCCTCTTGACGACGTGCATGCCAAAGTCCATCAGAAACGTCGTGATCTCGTCCAGATCCGGGTGCTGGTAGCGCATGTGCGCCAGCTTGACCATCTGCACGCGCTTCGCATTGTCGATCCCGACTCGATTGTAGTATGTTGCGAGAGGTTCTGACTCTTCACCGATGGCCTGTTTGTCTGGGATCGAAGCGCCGGCGTTGGGCTTCAGATCGATCTCTTGCGAGGAACCGTCAGCGGCTGTGATGGTTACGGGTCTGTTTTGGCCGTGTTGGCTGGCCTGGTGGTTCGGTGATTGGGTTTCAGCCATGATCGATGAAATGGAGATGCTGGAACTGTGTTGAACAAAGGCCAGTGGATTGAAGAAGACGCGGCATCGTTGTTATGTGGACGTTGTCATCTTATGAGCTCTCTGAGGACTCCTCACGAGCGAGGCCCATCCCACATGCAACTGCCGAGCTGGGGCTGATGACGATGCTCTCGGCATTTGTAACTGAAATGAGCGAGCCGTTGCAACAGTTCTTGTGCACGATTTTGTATACGATTCGATCATTCCGATGACCAGAAGTTGCCACCTCCTACCGTCAAGTAGTTTGCTCGTTCGATCGGAGTTATGAGTCTCTGGAGTCAGGATAGGCAAGCCTGTCTATGTCTAACAAGCCATCTGCAATATAAATGATGGGGCGAGAGCACAAGCCAATCAAGTTCATCGTATGCAAACTCGTGCACAAGAGCCCTGTCGGATCGACGGCACCATGGCATGATGGCCAGTATCATGCTATTTCCTAGCATGCCGGCGAACACCCTTCCATCCGACTCGAACGTGATCATGTGTGAGAGTCAGGTCCAACTGGATCGATATGCAATGGCGCAGGACAATCTGGTCCGCTATTTCTATACACGAAGGAGCTATGGCTCTACCTCTGCCGGTCTTTATAAAGACATTATCCTATCATACTCCGTAAAAACAACTGTGATCCTATGCCCTCTCAGGGCTGACTCCCCTACTTCCATATCCACTGTCGCCTTCGTCCCATCCTCCAGCGCGCTTGGCAACACATAAGCAACAGTCAACGATCCTCGACCTCTCTGCTTTGCTCAGACCCGCGCGGCGTCCTGCAGAAGTTCCAACCCAGACGCGCAAGCTGCACGCAATCTCTTCCAGGCCTCGCAGGGAGGTCACTGCTTGGCGATCCGCGCTCAAAACACGCAACAGGCGGAAAGTCGCAACTGCGGTAAGCAAGGTGAAATGCTCGGGAGAAAGATGCAGCGATGCAAGCGCTTGAGCTGCATTTGCGCGAGCTGCGACCGGTGCCGAACTCGAGAAGAGAGAAATGAGCTTCGCCAGTGTAAGCGAGGTACGTACTTCGGGCGACGCAGGTGCATGGTTGACGAGGTTCATCGGACTGTTAGGCGACATGACAGGAAGTGCGTCCAATGCTGTCACAATGTTGTCCTCGCGGTTGCTGTTCGACAAAACTGCCTTCGCTGCAAGTGCGCGAGCTTGGGTTGCAGAAGCAGGTGGTGCAATGCTCATGGCCAGTCCTAGATAGTATTCAATGTCGAACCTAGAGCGACCTGTGCTGAGTGCATCCCCAAGGGTCTCGTCGACTAGAATGTTGGCGTACCACGCGGCGACAGCATCGAGAGGAGAGCGAATAGCATGGTCTTCGATAACACTGTCTCTTGCGTCGTTCGGGGCAAGGCCATGGGCGGCGGGCTTGTTCCAAGCCAGATTCCAAGCACGTTGAATCATTTCGTCGCCGAGTACTTCATCACAGTCGAGTTCCACAAGTCTGGCAAGATGGTCAGGCAGGAGATCGACATCGTCCTCAGGTCCGGGGCGACCTTGTGCACGAGCATGAAGAAGTTCCTTCTGTTGCTTGCGAGCAGAGTCCCAGTAGACTTTTCCCACTCTCTCAGTGAACTGCTTGAACATGGCTAGGTTGCCATACCCAGCGTTGGCGACCTCCCAAAAGAAGACACGGAAGTGGACGGCCTTCTGCGCAAGGCGAGTGGGCGAGTCAGGTAAAGTACCACTTGCCATCAGTGTGAGCAACAAGCGATAATAGCTCACTTCGGCATCTCCGCCAGCAAGCTGCGCGTCGATGGCGATGTCCCAGGCCTTGATTCGAGCAACCTCTTCCTCTTTGTTCGCTCCAGTGAGAGCAGCGAAAGTTTCAGATCCAATCAGGCGCCGCACTGACAGCTTAAGCATTTTGGCACCAACGGCCACGACCTCGAGCAAGAAGTGCTTCGGGATCCAGACTGATTGCACAGCAGTGAGCCATGCTTTGCGACGGACCTCGACAGGTGAAGCCAACGATGGCGCTTTCGGCAGGCGGACAACTGATTGTGCTTTGCTCTTCTTCTCAGATGCAAAGGCGAGTAGGGGAGCCAGCAGATATACAAGAGCGCTGAATATGAGCACCACCTTCAACAAAGGCAGAGCGGCCTGTCGAGATAATGCAGATGGTGGGGAGAATGAGACCTCTGTGCCACGTCTGAAAATGTGATGGAGGCCGGGGACAGCGGCTAAGCCGCTTGTTGTATCTGGGCCAGCTTGCGATTCGCTGTAGCCCTCCATCATCATCAGTCCAGCCATCGAGCCTAGCATAACCTTGTTCAAGAGACCGCCTTGAGCATTTGGCACACGATTCTGTGCTTCGGCAGGTGGGTTGGGAGGGCGAGTATAGCTAGGTTGCTGTTGCTGTTGCATGTATTGTGACTGCATTGTGTTGGGGACGTTGAGGTATGCCTGCAAGCCATTTTGAGATGTAGTCGACATTTCCCTTGGTCTCATCGTTCCATTCGACGAGTCGGCGTTGGGTTGTGCTTGGCGGCTGCGTGCCTTGTTGAACGCGGCCTCTACAGACGTCACGCGAGCCTTGAGCGCAGTCATCTCCTCCTCCAACTTATGATTGCGCTTCTCCAAGTGCTTAATGTATTCTGTGGCCTTTGCCATGATCGTCGCTTTGTTGAGCTTGTGTGCTGGCGCGAGTCCCTCAAGATCTTCGCCGTCGTCTCCATCGCGGCCCATAGCTCGCAAAGCAGGCACACTTTGCCTAAGCTCGATTATTTTGTCGTTGAGGTTGTTTCTGTACCTCTTCTCGATGACATTATGTGATGTCTTCTTCACTGGAGGCTCGTCTCCATCTTGAGAGTCGCCATTCTCATTCTTGGTTTCTGTTTGAGCTTCAGCCTTTCTCTTGCGTCCACCACGCTTCTTTGGAGGGTCCGGCGATGGTTGAGATGACAGACTTGTGCGCTTGCCGGTTGTTGACTCAGGGCTGTGGTGCAAGCTGGGCGTGTTCACTGAAGGAGGTCCTTGTGACGGTAGTTGGAAAGACTGGTCATGCGACATGGCAGAGAAGTCCAAGTCATCATGAACTCCCGCATTCGAAGGCAGAGGCCAGACTGCTCCGGGTGTAGTAGCTTTCTGAGTTTGTGGTATCTCGGATTGAGAAGGAGCAGTGAGACCAAAGTCAAAACTGCTGGTCATGTCGTTCGTATTGCCAAAGTTGAAGGCATCATTTCCGGGAAAGTCGTTGCTAAAATTAAGTGAATCGTCGCCCACAATGAATGGTGGTATCGTGTTTCCTTCCGGTCCGAGCTTGCTAAAATCGATAGCTGGGAAGGCAAAGTCCTGGATGGGAGAATCATTCTTGCTTGAGCCGGCAAGAGAGAAGTCATTTTCGGGTGATGTCGAATCAGCAGCAGGATCCCAGCGTAGCCAGTCTTCCCAGTCCTCGTTGCTCTGGCCGAGTGGCGTCTCAAAGGACGAGGAGAAGTCGGCCTGCCAGGTCGGCACGTCCATGGCGGCGTCTGAGCAGATAGTTGATATCTTGCGCGACCAGCAAGTTTTTGTTTCGAAGATTGAGAAGCCAGGTAGTGGCGTTTCAAGGTAGTGCAGTGTTGAGCGCGGGGGCGTTGTGAGATTAAGGAGCGGATGCAGCGCGTGGCACCAACATTGACACCGTGAGGCGAGGAGTACGAGGTGCCAGGTAGCGATAGCGATACTAATGCGCGAGACTGCAGTGGCTGCTTAGCGGTGTGTCGTGGTGGGCAGGCAGGCGCGTGTGAGTGTGCGCGGGCATGCACTTGTCGCGAGATGGTGCAGATTGAGAGGTCGCAAGGTCTCATCCAAACTCTCAGGGTCAGAATGGTCTGATCTGCTTGAATTCCATCCTGGCTAAACCACATTGAGGCATGCATCATGGGGAAACGGATGTCTCCGGCACGGCCAAGTGTGGCAGGGCTGTGCGAAGCTGCATCCTTGTGCCATGCCGGATGTCCAGCGAGCCGCGCGCTGATGACTGCTGCCGATGACGATGCTGCTATTCTTTGTCCAGTACTGGAGGCGCAGAGTTCATATCTGCTGCCGCAAAGGCGAAGCATTGTGGCGAGTATACAGCACTGCGTTCATCGTGTTTCTTCCCCTCTCAGACCGAATGCGAGCGAAGGAAGAAGGCTGAGCCAAGTGGGTCTCGTCTCGTCAGTCTCACTGTACACTTGGAACGAACTCGTACGTTTATGAGAACATTTCACTCTTTGCCGTTACCAAGCCACACTTTCCTCCGAGACGCGCTCCAATGACATGCCATTGTTTTGCCGTGCACTCGGCACAGATACACTCGCTTCGCACATGAATTGTCGTGCGTACGACACTTACTAGGCTAGCTCGGGTAGCATCTATCTACAGATGTAGGCTCCAACTTGGCCAGAACTACCACGGAGACATTACTAAAGCTGACCCCGGTCGGTATCTAGTATGCTAGTCCCATAGGCAGTGGTGAGAAAGCATCATCGTCACTGATAGCTAGTAAATTTACCGCAAAGACGTGCCACCCAACTGTGAACAACATGCTTATCTCTGGTTACTTATCTCATTACACACGATCAATATCGCTCAAGCGAATACGTGGTATTCATACAATCTTGTCGGCCCATGAGTGGCCTGAAACACTAGTTCTTGATATCAAATCCGAGGACGTTCCCCAACTCTGCTACCTCGGCGTGGTCTCGCGTGTTCTGCATCCTGTGGCACCACTCCAGATGACCATCGATAAAGACCCATTCGCCGCCGTTCTGGCTGTAGTCGCCTCCCTTGAAGGCACCCATTCCGGCTGCAATCATGTTTGACATGCTCTTGAGCGTGCCACCCAGGAGGCTCGACTGTACGTAGCTGGGCTTCTTGTCACCCAAGTTGAGACTACTCGTCATGCCAAGTTTGAGGTACAGCTTGCGAGTAGGGTCGCAATAGATGGGGAAAGACGTGCCGGTGCGCTGCTTGTAACCAGCGATGGCAGCTGGCTCGCCACACCCGATTATAGTGAGGTTGCTTGTTGGAACAATGCGTTCGAGGTCTTTGGGTGGGAAGTGCTTGGTGAGCTCACGTACGTAGTCCTCGCAGTGCTATTCACAATTGTCAACATGGGACGTAGGCCCTGTATTGTTGCTACTTCAGCCACTCACACCGCAGAAGAAGTGCCTTATAAAAACGATGACCTGTCTATTCTCTGTATTGTATAGCTGGTTGAAAGTGATGGCCTTGCCACTCTCGTCAAGAACCTCCAGCTCACCGGCCTCTCGGAGCGTTTTCTCGTCGGGTTTGGGATGACCCTCGCTCTGCTGCGTGGCCATATTTGTAGTGACGGCGCTTATTGGAAGACGTGTGCAAGTGAGGAACTTGAATATTGATGAGTATGTAGCAGGTCAACAGTCGGATCAAGGAAGGAAGATAGGGAACAGAAAGGTTTGGAATAGGCTTGAGATCAGCTTGCGGTGCAAGCAAGCGAGCCCTCGGTTTGCCGCAAGCAGTGGCAAACCATACAGTGCAACGACCAGTATCTACCAACACTTTTACTCACGAACGATATAGAACGATAAGAGCATCATCAGGCGGTATTGCAGAAAGTGGATCACACTATAGGCTTATGCACGCCATTCGCGATAGCCGCCCAAACGTCGTGTCCACCTGAGCAGTCAAGCCTCACTCTCTTCCGAACGCCGAGTCACGTGGCGGAGGTCCTCCGCGCAACTTGGGAAGTCCTCCGCTATCAAAGATCCCGTCACATCACCACCGAACTCGCTTGCAATACCCCTACACTCCGAGAACATTACATTCACCTGCGATGTTCTCTTCCAAATTGACGCGGGTCGCGAACCGCGCCACCAACATTACCACCGCCACCCCGGCTCCCGCCCAGTGGACCGCATCGCAATGCTTCGCTACCACCACCCAGCGCCGCCCGCACCAGCGCCGCCAGTCTAGCAGCAAGGCCAGCTGCCCACCCGATAGCAGCAACAAGGCTGCAAAGGCCGCAGAGAACGTTACCCAGCCGTCCGAGGTTGAGAAGACTCCCAGACGGGCGAGCAGGGTCAAGAGGACGCAGGTTGATAAGAGCGCCAAGGGCAAGGAGGAGGCCGACCAATTTGCTGGCCTTCCTGCTGTGCCCGATACTAGGCACGTTGGAGAGAAAGGTATGGAGCGCACAAGATACACAAGAAGCCCGCATACTGACATTCTTGCTAGACTTCTGGCTCTCGACTTTCTTCAGCTTACATCACCCGCTCTCTCTGGCTAACCCGATTCCCCCACCTGCTTCAGAGGAGACCTTCAACAGCATATTCGAGTCAAACCCTCAGCTGGACGTCTGGGAAAATGGAAACTCTGCTGAGAAGCGACCCGAAGATGTGATCATTGCGCTGCAAGAGACGATCGAGAACCTGGAAGGCAACAATAGCGCTTCACAGGACGAGGCTGGAGTACGATGGGAAGTTCTCCAAGAGAGCTCGAGCAACGGTGTCAAGCACTTGGATGGCCCGCCTAGAGCCAGGACCATCGACGACCTTGTCACACAATTCAGGCCTTTCCAGCCTCCTCCCCCACCACAGGCTTTCCCCATCGAGCCCAAAGCATCAGAGAAGAAGCGTGCGCGCTCCGCAAAGCCTAAATCGAAGCAATATCAGACAACGATTGTGGTGACAGAATCCACCGCCGCGGACGGACACAAGACATACACCGCCTCTCAATCACCTCTGGTCCAGATCCCTACCGCGAAGGAGAGCAAAATCTTGAGCGCCGTGTCGCGCCAGCCCCACCAGCCTTTCCTGCAGCGCGCATGGCGCAAGAACCAGGCATACCTTGAGTCGCAGCGCAAGGCCATCAACTCCATCACAGCGGCGGCCTCCAACCCTCTGCGCAGCATCCGCCAAGTACCCGGCATGCGCAAACCTCAGATGCGCCTCATCTCCGTGAAGCGCCAGAGGAAGCTCAAGATGAAGAAGCACAAGTACAAGAAGCTGATGAAGCGCACGAGGAACTTGAGGCGCAGACTCGACAGGAACTAGAGTTGATCGGCTTTAGCGTTTCTTTCGGACATCCGGCTCATTGGCATATCTTAATTTAGTTGGCGTTTCCATGCTGTCACTGTCCCTGGCCGAGCTATGGCTTCTCCGGGGATATGGTTGACAAGGACGGAGCGTGGCGTAGAGTAGGTAGCATTTTATCTTGGCTGCGTATCGCTGATCGAATACATTTACATACCTAGCTCCATCCACATCTTCTCCACTCCGGTTTGGATTACTCGGATGTATGCAGCATGGCTGTCATTGCTACCTGTTAGTCCGAAGAGAAGTGATCATGATCTGCGTCTCTTGCTTGCGATTGTCCAAGTCTGCATTTGTGCATGTTGCTGTGCTGATGCCCCCAGAAATAGGTGCCAAACACTGTTTCCCCTGTAGGTGGACTGCTTCAGTGGTATTAATGCGCGAATTAGCTGACATGCAGCTCCGGTCCTGCAAGCGCGTGTGAGTGTTAGTCCATGATGATATAACCAGTGACTTACCACTAGACTCCGACGGAGGCTTACGATTCGTTTTTGGCATGTGAATCAAGAACAAACGGATGCTGTCGACGTGGCTTGTTGTGTTTCACCGACGCTTTCACGTGCTCCCATTTTCATCCAGTAATGCTCCTGTTTCAACACAATAAGTTGCGAACCACCCTTGCATGTCTTTACTTCTCTGTTCACAAGCCTTCTTCTCCTCGAACTTAAGTCTACTCTCGTCAGCAACCATACCATTATTCCCACACACCAATCACAAAACCGTCATGTCGCTGGCCATCCGCACCCGACGTGACCGCAGAAAGAGGCCCAGGTACGTTGACCAAGACTCCAGTTCTCCCATATTGCAACTACTGACGATTGTATCTCGCGCAGTCACGGGGAGGATATCATCATTGTCTGGGTCGGCCGTGACACTGCCGCTACCAAATTCTACGTCAACGCAGACCTGGCCATACAACACTCCGAGTTCTTCAGCGCAGCTCTAAAAGACGGTTCAAAGGAGGTCGAGGAGCGAACTGTCCGCCTTTCCGATCTTTCTGACGGCGTGGCCGCAGCTTTCGAAGACTTCCACTCGTTCCTCTGCGCGGGAAAGGTCATCTCGGGCGAAACGGACGAGAGCGCCGAGCTTGACGAGGAAAAGGCGGACGAGGAATGGATTCGCCTTGTAGACTCTTGGGTCCTTGGCAATGTCTTGCTGTCTGGCTCGTTCAAGGACGCTGTGGTCGACGCTATGGTCCATCAGGTCCTGATGAACAGCGTTCCATTCGACATTCACACCGAGTTGTACCAGAACAGCTCCGATTCTTCGCCGATCAGGAAGTTGATGGTCGACTTTGCGGTTCATTTGTGGGATGAGGAAGAGATCTCGGACATAGACACAGATGACAAGCCGGAAGTGCAGGCGGTGTTCTTGAGAGACGTGGCGGTTGCCTTTCACAAAGTCAAGCGACTGTCGAAAGCAGAGCAGCTGACGAACCCCATCTCAACTGAGAACGGCTGCTTCTACCACGAGCATGGCGCCAATAACCCATGCTACAAGACCATGTTCGGGTAGTCAAGTAACATGCTTTTCGGCTGCTTGAAGGGGATTAGCAGGACATCAGGCGTCACCTGGTAAATTTTCGTGGGGCACTTGTCGCAAGAATCAGTCGCCCGCCTGATGAGACAGGAGAAATGTCCAAGCACGTGCAGCTCACCCACGTTGGCTTGCGATTGTGAGTTTCTTGCCATTGAGAACATGGCCGAAGGGCGGCACATCAAGGCAGAAATGAAGACATAACTCTAAGCGTTGGATTGATAGGCTTTTGTTGGAATAGGGCACACTATGTTGGTCTGTGAGTGCTAAACCATCAATGTGCGAATGGATGGAGAGGCTTCAAGAGTGAGCTTCGAGCTTCTCTTTCAGCTAGAATGAATGCAATCACATGTTTATTGCCATCACGTGAAAGCATCACGTGTCGTAACAACCTCAAGAGGCATGGGGGTCTTACGCCTGAGGCTATTTGCTTTGTATCTTCAACCACACGGGAAACTACTAACGGTCAAACACCACCAAAGCATAAGTTCCAGCGTCACAGAGAAAGCGATGGCATCGACACACTGCCCTGGAGCGAGCTGCGATTATGCGAGACTGCGCAAGTAAGTTGGCAGTGCTGTCTTCTAGTATGTGCCCTGCTCGATCGACTAACCATGTGAACAGGCTGGGAACCGACATGATCACTATTGTGGTTGGTCCTGAGAGCAACGAAGGGGAATTCTTGGTGTACGCCGATCTGGCCAAAAGACATTCCAAGGTGATCGAAACCAACATACAGCTTGCAACGGGCTCAGAGAAGTCCAGACTGCGTGCAACGGAGCACTCAGCCGAGCACTTCAGGACATTCGTCTCGTTCATCTACACTGGTCGCATCCACAGCATGACCAAATCGACGAAGTCGAGCGAATGGCGCCTACTCAGCGAGTTGTGGGTCATGGGCGGGGCTCTGGAGTCGACCACTTTCAAAGATGCGGTGGTCGATGGGATGGTGGAAAGGAGAACTTTATGCAACGAGTTCCATGGTGAGGCATACGTGGTAATGGCGGACCATTTGCAGACAACCCAACAGACACGAACAGGAGTCGGAAAGCTGCTGGTCGACACCGCAGTGTCCGCACGCCAACACGAAGTCTACACCAACAAGCTTTTCGTCATGCCTGGGTGCCTCCATTTTTACGGCGAGGTCATCAAGGGACTGGACAGAATCCGTCGTCATGTTGAGTCCGAGCAGGAAGTTTCGCTGCGAGCCAAGAAAGGGCTGGACTGCGTCTATCATGAGCACAACACCAGTGAAACCTGCCACAGAAAGATGTTCCCAGCAACACGGGGCAGTGTGCGCCATTCTCAAGGTGCAATGCCACAGTAAGATACAACGGAATCACTGATGGGTGGTGGACTTCGCTAACCTCCACTCGCAGGATCGAAAAAGTCATGATCCAAGTATGTGTCGGGTCAGGTGACGATGTCGAAAGGCTCATCGCGCGAAAGAGCCTCGCTACTCGCCACTCAGATGTCATCAGAAAGGCATTTGCAGGCGGCTGGAAAGAAGCAAAGGAGAACATCATTCGTTTTCCAGAGGAGTCGCCGGAAGCATTCCAGGTGTTTGCGACGTTCCTTGACACTGGTGTCATTCATCTGTGTCACTTCAAGGGCAACAAGCCCTCGATTGCCCAAGAACGAGAGGACAGCCGGAGCATTGAACAGGAGTGGAACAGGATTGCACAGGCCTGGCTCCTGGGTGAACACCTTTGCAGCACTTCCTTCAAAGACGCTCTTGTCGACACAATGATCCACATCCTGCAAACCACCGCGGAGATTCCGAGGATGATATTTCCGAAGATTATCACGGGAAGCGTCGCCAGATCAGGCATGCGAGACCTTCTCGTCGATATCGCGGCGTACCACCTGTTCGTTGCAGACCTGGAAGAACAGCCAGACGATGATGCGTACGCGGGCTACTGGAAGCAAGTCGCCATCGCCTAAAGACATCGCATCACCAACCCGTCGCTGAACGCACCCTACGATCGGGGAGATGTTGGATGCAGATACCACGACCACGGCAAAGACAAGCTTTGCTACAAAGCGATGTTCACATAGGTCGGGAAGTCTTTTGACGTGACACTGTCAAGTGCATTCGATAACGCGAACAAAGCTTGCTCGCGGGGAGTGCGTTATCGGCAAAGATACCAGGCCTGCATCAGGACCTGGACACTATCAACAAACAAGGGTACGAGTGAAGAATTGATAGTACCAATATGTAAAATGCCCATCACAAATGCCATCCAGAAACATATCCATCGAACGTGAAATTCATACCATCAGTGCCCTCGCTCGCTCAACGCCATCCCAGATCCCTCCCAGCTGGGCCACAGCTGGCCCGGCAGTCCTTTCCCACTATGTACAAAGTCAACACTCCGAAGTGCTGTGTGTTGTAACGAAAGAATGAATCTACAATCCATATCTATCTTTCCTTTCTCCCTCAATGCAGATCAAACATTCATCCTAGCCTTGAGTTGCGAGTCCTTGAATTGTTCCCAGCCCTCGGGATCCTGCTCCTGCAACATCCTAAGATCATCGAGGTTTGCGCCGACCTTCTCGAGCACCGCTTTCCAGCCGATTTGCTCGACGAGCGGTCCCAGTTCGTCGCCCGGGGTGGATTCGAGATGCTCTTTGAGGACCTCAAGGCGTTGCTGGCCTGCTGTTGGCGAAGGGTCGTCTCCATCCGCTGGGAGCGTAGGAGTGCTGGGTGTAGAGTCGACGATCTCGCGGCGAAGGTGCTGGCCCAGGCGATGCAAACGACCTTCCTCGAGTGTGAGAGCGCGAGAAGCTAGGGAGGCGTCGCTGTTGTGGCGGGACATCGGCGGTGGCTTGACGGTGTCATCTTCACCGTCATCGACATCTCCAGGCGGATTCATCAGCTCCGCGCGTTCACCCGTAGCAAGAGAAGCAGTAAGTGTAGATTGGAAGGAGGAGGCCATGGAAGCTGGCGGCTCTGCCGCGGTGCCGTCCGGCGCGATGCGGGAATCCGGGTATTCCTCTTCGAAGCGCTGAATCATGCTCTGCAAGGTCTGATCAAGGAACATAAGGCGTCGGTAGGCCATTTCGTCGCCATCCGTGGCTTCCTTGATAAGAGCAGGCTGCAAGCGTGTTCGGATCTTGCGGGCACTTTGTAACAAGTCTTTGCTCATTTGCTTCGCCTTGGTGTGACCCTCATGGTCGACACTCGATGATCGATCCCCGGTAGGCGTACGATGACCGGAGATCGGCGTGGTAGGTCTACTAGACTTACGCATGTCGTTGGCCTTCTCGCCAAGTACGTACTGTAACGCCTTGACGACGCCGGTGCCACCGACAATGTAGTCATCGTCTGGCGCCGGCTCATCGTTGTCGGCATTTTGACTGCTTCCATCCACGTGGCCAACCAGATGCATCAGAACATCAGGTACAACAACGCCCTTAACATTGCTTTCGCCGCCGTGTGGAGCAGCTAGTGTGGCAGCGGCGTTGGCCGTAGCGTTCGCATCACCTGTAGCCTCTGCGATGGCAAAGTGTTCCATGTTGCGTAGCGAGTACGCAACGACTTGTTTCGCAAGAGCCTTTACGATCTCATTGCTCTCTGGGCTCGGCACCTGGGCATTATCAGTAAAGCAGTAACGACGGTGTTCTCGAGACTATACTTACATCAATGTCAATACAGATCAACGTCTTGCTCACTCTCACCGCAGTCATCAGACTAGCATAGAGGGCACACGCCTCCTCCTGGGCTGCCTCGTCGATGGCGTTCGCGAGCGCCTTGAGCTGTGGGTTTTCCAGAACACTGAAGTGCGCCAACCTAGGTCCCTCGGGAAGCACCTCCGCCAATGCAATGGCTTGTTTGGTCGACATTCCGACATCGTTCAGGTGTATACGCTTCAAATCCTTCATCTGCGGTATGTATCTCCTGAGCAGCGAAATAGTCCCATTGTCCTCTCCGCAAAGATCCCGGTTGTGACTAAGATCAATGAAGCGAAAGTTTGAAAGTTTGACCAGTGCAGGGAATAGCGTCTTCACACTGGCCGTGTCCAGATTGCAGTCTGCAATACTCAGTCCCCAACAGGGGCAGTCGGGCTTTTCGTTGAAGGTGTTCGCAATGAGATCCAGTTTGCCACGAAGATCATTGCCACCGAGATCCAGACCATGGCATATCCCTGATCGCAGGTAGTGAACAACGTACTCGAGCGCTTCCCCTGTAAGATGATTACCAGCAAGGCCGAGGCGTGAGATTCCGCATACCATGGCTCCGTCTAGAATCTTCCTAATGTGTTCAGTACTGAGCCCACATTCTGAGATACTAAGCTCTTCCAGCTGTGAGCCACCAAGTCGCTCGCTTAGACATTTGTACAGTGTTTCGGCGGCGTTGAGATCTGGTGCAGTAGTAGGAAGGCCCGCCTTTTCCGGATTCTTCTTTGTGCTGGAATGTACAGTCGGTGGCATCGTTTCTGGGAACCGGTTCATGGACAAATCAATGGCCTTGATCGACCTGCACATGTAGAGGAACAAGCTGATGTGCTTCCACCCAATACGCGTGACGCGCGGGTTGTTCTTGAGAGATATCTTCTCCACGACACCTGACCGCTCCGTACGAGATACCCGAATCGGGCCTGCGCGCTCGCGATGCTTTGGGCCAGTATTCCTGCGCTTAGTAGGTTCTGGTTTCTTCGCGGCTAGCAGACCCGCTAGAACGACACGCACGCCTTCGTCGTTGAGATCTGCGTCTTCCATGATTAGACGCTTGACCGGTACGACAGCCAACCAATCTCCCAGAGTGACGACATCTGCAAGTTGGAGCCGGGATCCAGTGAGATCGAGAGTTCCTACCACCCCAGGCTCATCTACCACTGCGCACTTGGGTGACATGAGCTGCTCTGTGATACGCTTGAGAATGGGCGTTTCTCTGAGCTGACAACATCTCCGGTAGATACGCACAGGATCTGTTGTAGGACGGTCCTGTTTTACAGGTCCTGATGGCTTCGGGCTCGAATTTGTGAGCTCTCCATTAGGGAGCGATCCAGCAAGTGAGCCTTTCTCACTGTCATCGTCGTCGTCATTTGCTGTCATCTCGATTGGTATTGAGCCGTTCTCCTGTGCTCTTCGAAGCTTCTTCTCTTTTCGTTCCTTGCGCTCGACTTCCGACCTCTTCTTCTTCTCTTTCTTTCTAGTCATTCCTTGCGGGCCATCTTCCAAGCTTCCGACCATCGGACTTCCAGCTACATCTTCTTGTGACGCAGAGGGATTGCCGCCCTCACCATTCTCCTGCCCAGGTACTGGGATGGCTTTGGATTGTGCTTCCAGGACGGGCTCGCCGTGTTCGTCTTTCTCCTCAGTGATCGATTCAGGGTGCTTCAACGCTTCACCTTCAGCGCGCTCCTTAAGCTTTACGTCCTTCTTTTTGCGCTTCTTCTGCGGATCATCTTCTGCTGCGTCTTCGGTGTACTTTGGCCCACCAGCGATTTCCACGTCGACGCAGAATGAAACTCTTCGCAATTTGCTCTGATCCAGCTCCGGTACGAGACATCTCTCGCGGTTCGGGTCCACGTTTAACACTCTCCGCGGGCACACACCGCCGGTACCTTGCACCTTGGGTATTCCGGAGCTCTGCGAAGCTGACGATAACTTCCTGGTGAGCGACGAAAAGAACGAGCCTGATGATTCCTTTGGCTTTGAGGGTATGTAGGGCTCAACACTCTCTACCTCTTCAGGTGTCTTTTGCGCGCCGGCCGAAGCATTGCCGTTGGGTGCGGGTGGGGATCGGAGCGGTTGCGATTGTTGTGGTTGAGTTCCAGGCCGCTGCGGCGTTGTTTGTGAAGAGGAAAAGCGAGAGCTGATATTGTTGATCCAGGATGGTCGTCGGG
Organism: Cladosporium sp. BSL10; assembly: GCA_001553865.1. Lineage (NCBI taxonomy): Eukaryota > Fungi > Ascomycota > Dothideomycetes > Cladosporiales > Cladosporiaceae > Cladosporium > Cladosporium sp. BSL10. The sequence continues at coordinate 285,685 of LJJI01000056.1, forward strand.
AAGTTCGAGGTTCTTCTGGAGTGGCTTTATCGCTGCCCGTGCGACCCAATATGTTGGGTCGTTTACTGGTTTGGGGCTTGCTGGGAACGGGTGGCGGTGTGGGAGTGCTTGGAAGAGCGGGATCGGTGTTCTGCTTTGGTTGCGATAACGAAGGAGGCGTCACATGAGTTGGTGCTGGACTCTTGGTTGTCTCTGAGGTTTGTTGGTGTTGGGAGGGCGAGTCGTTGGTCGTTGGCACCGTCGGCTTGGCGTCTTTGATGAGGGATACGTTGGAGGAGGCATGCTTGCGCTGCTGGTTCTCTGTAGGAGATGGTTAACTTGACTGGTCTCATCCGACGGACCGGCGCATAGTGGAGTGGGTATGGTGGTGGTGGTGGTGGTGGTGGTGGTGCTGGTGGCCATGCGCTTACCCTTGTTGGGAGTGTGCAGCCAGGAAACGTCGACGCCGTGGACCTGGTCCATGGTCGCAAGGGCTATCGTGGGCCGTGTGGCCCTTTAGGTGGTGATGATGATGTCGTGTGTGGGTGCAGCAGAGTGCGAGTGCGAGGAGAGCAACAGCAGCAGCAATTGCGCCTGCTCGTGCTCAGGTCAGCATGGTGAAAGCAGAAAGGCAAATGGAAATGGCGCGGATGAGGTCAGCGGTAGTTGGTAGTGAGCAAGCAGCAGTAGTGCATGCATCGATACCGATACCGATGTCCGGCAGTCCAGGCGAGGCTGTCAGCTGCTGCGATCGATGGATCCAGGTGCTACCTTAATAATAAAGCGCCGCCTTCCTCTCTCTCTTTCCCCAGACTTCGGCGGTTTGTTCGACGTCAGCCAGAGCCGAAGGCTTATTGTTATTACCCAGTGGCCTAGCGATAATATTTGATTGTTGTGAACATCCTTTAGCTGTGTGACTCTTCCGTGCGGACAGCAACACCCTGGTATGCTAATGCATTTATGCTTTTCCCGACACCACAATAATGACACCATCGCCGAACAGTGGCCCATGCTCTCCGGTCTGGCTCAACATGGAAGTCTTGCACAAGAGATGATACAATTCCCCTAGCCCAAGTGCCCGCCCTAACGAAACACCGACATCCGGAGGGGGAGGACCGTCTTTTGCTGCAACTCCTGCGAGGATACTCGAGCCTGGACTCTTGCATAATTTATGCATTCCACGGCGCTTGGGCGGACATAGCATATAAACCTCCTTTTTCTTCTCACCAAAAATCAGTCCAATTGAGTGTCTTCATCCAGCGACTGTATCATACATGTATCTGCCAGAACATTTCCGTCCATCGATGTAATCACCACCCCTTCCCACACTCCTCCTCCACTCCGCCCAGCAGAGCTCCACCAAATCCTCGCTTCTTTCTCGGTGTCCGAGCCGAAAGCAGTAAAAGCGACCATTGTGTGCGCAACTCCTAGTCGCAGATCATCTCTGCGCCTGACGTCTCTTTCTCCGCTCACTCGAAAAAAGAATAGTCACTTGCTATTGCCCGATCGGACAAACTAGACAACTGACTTAGCCGGTCGCTACAGGCCCCTGTTATCGAAGGATTCGAGGAGGCGAGCAGCGAAGGCAAGGCTTCTATGTGCGGCTCCAGAGACGCGTTTCGAAACCAACGCCAGCTTCGCACTCGTCAAATCTCGAGGCCGGAGGGCATGGAGAGTGTGAAGAAATATTCGAGGTCATTGGTATAAAAATATATGTAGATGAGAAACACCTCCCATCAAGCTCTCTATGTATCCTCCTCCACTGAGCCCTACCAAAAGAAAAAGCTAGAGGTAGTGTAATTGAAGAAATAGGCCCAAAAGTAATGAAGGCCGTGTCTGCATGCTCGAAGCAGATTCAGAAAGGGTGTTACAGACGAAAGAACAGCAAGGAGAAAAAAACTTGAAGAAAAAAAAACTGACTAAAATAAAGTAAGTATTGGTATCCCATGTGTCCTCTTTTTCCCGCTCTTCTACTTCACTCGCCTGCACACACTTTCTTCGAGAGGCACATTGGTATCTCATTTCCTCCTTCCTTCTCTACACACGCAGGAGCCGCGCTAATCAAGTAAGAGCCCAGCTCGTTCTGTTTTGTCAAGCGGGGTCGTCTCTCCTTGCGCGCGCATGCCATCGCTCCCGTGCCTGTTCCTTTTTCCTGTTCGACCAGCCAAAATGTGAAGAATTATTACAGCGCACCTTGCCACCGTATTCAAGCTGCCAAGGCAGAAGTGCTTTGTGAGTCATGCATGGCTCGCGCGCAGGATATGTGTGTGGCGTTGCAGTTGTGGTTGATTTCTGCTGTGCTGTGCTGGCGTTTTTATATCAAGCCGCACATGCGAAGGTTCTCCTGGATGATGATGTCGTTGACGGCGGCCATGACGAATCGGATCTGCATGGTGTCGGTTGCGCAGGTGAAGTGGGTGTAGATTTGCTTGGTAGGATGTTGGTTGAGACTGTGCATATATTGTTAGCTTATTCTTCGCTCAATTCAAGAGTCAAGCGTGACTTACGAAACAAATCTGTTCAGGATATAATCACACGCGGCGCCGTAGTCCTGGCCTCCCTCGTAATCGGGGAAGTAGTTCTTCATAGGTGAGACAGGTAGCTTCTCCTTGAATCGATCGATCTTGTTCAAGAAAAGAATGATGCTGGTCTTGGTGAACCACCTGCTGTTGCAGATGGAATCAAACAGAGTGAGTGCCTCCTGCATGCGGTTGACAGTCTCGTCCTCGAACAGCAGTTGATCGTATTCCGAAATGGCGACCAAGAACAGAATGGTAGTTACATTCTCGAAGCAGTGGATCCACTTCTTACGCTCAGAACGCTGGCCACCCACATCGAACATACGGTAGGTCAGGTCGCCAATGATGAATGTCGTCTCCGTGATACCGGTTGTCTTGACACGGGATCGCAGGACATCCGCATCAGAGGGCACATATGTAGGCGATGCGATGGTGTCAATGGAGTCGAAGTAGTACTTGGCGCTGTCGTTAAGTTGGTACTCGCGACTTCTTTGGAAAGCCGCCTGGACGCCAGCATCTGCCCAAAGAGTCTTGATAGCCTGGCCGACCTCAGGAGGTAGAACATCGCCTTCGATCTGTGCGGGTTGCATGAAAATAGTCTGCACGTGGTACTCGGCGCGCTGGTCGTCGAGAGGCATTTCCAAGCTCTCCATGGCCTCTAGGATAACGCGCATTGATTGCACTGTGTTGGAGAAGATAATCTGTCGAGCATGTTAATCTCTGTTACTCCGATTGCATGATTGCTGGGCCACTTACTTCTCTGAAGCTCTCGCGCTCGTCCCGCGAGTATCCGCCCTCGTGGATGAGCTTCATCTGTTTTAGAATGGTCGATTTTCCTGATTCACCGGCACCAAGCAGGAGCATCTTGATCTCATTGCGCAAGTTGAGCTTGTCGCGCTTCAATTGGTTCTCGATTTCCTCATTTCGTTGCTTGCCCTCCTTAGACTCTGAGCTCTGTCCGCAACCCATGATGGCGGTATTCGGTCGCGTCTTCCGGCGCAAGGGTGTTGATGATTAGATCGTAGATTTACAGGGTCGTGAGGTTGGTGAGGGAGAGAGTAGGTATCTGCAAATTTCGTGATTAGCCGGGAGTCGATGCGAGGCAGGCAGCATTGAATGATCGCGAGCAGGTGACGGGAGGGTGGCAGTGGTGGCAGTAGTGGCAGCGTGGCATATCGTCAAGCTATGTGGTATGTCGTCAAGTTATGCCGGCGATACGGTGATTTGCGCTTCTCGCAGCGCAAAAGGAGACTGCGCGGAGATTCGATGCGTGTAGCCGTAGCGTTGTTGCATGACAAGATGCAGTCGAATGGGTGCGGGAGTGAAGACTGACCTCGGGTGCAATGTACCTATGAGCGAGGTGAGTTGCGGTGAAAGTATATCTGCGTGGCTGGAGGCCTGGCGGGCAGCTGGTGCAAACGCCGCAGATGCAGAGAGAGTGGAGGACGCGGTTCTTCAGGAGGTCGGCGGCGGCGGTCGAGTGGATCAGACACCTGAGGTGGAAAGACCTGGAGAGGGAGAGGAGAGTGAGTGAAGAGGTCGGGCGGCGTGAGGCCTGGCGCAGAGAAGGGTAGAGAGAGTGAGATGAGCGAGGCGGTGGCAGTAGTGGCAGTGGTAGTGGCAGTGGGCAGGGAGGCGTGGTGATTGGTAACGCGAGTGGGCGGCGGATGGGTGTCGCAGGGTTCGGCGCGGGAGGGAGGGTTGGCAGCTTTGGCGCGCGAGGCAGAGGCAGTAGGAGAGAGAGAGTTGCGCTTAGGGTGGCGGCGGCTGGCGGCACTGCACAGGCTGATGCTGCTGAGACGGCGATCGCGCGGGCTCGAGAAACAACGCACGTCCTCCCTGTCCGCCAGCGAAGACGAGCGAGCAATCTGCGCTCGGCCTGCAAGCTGCTGTCTAGCAGACTCTAAAGACTCTAGTTCCCTCTCGACTGCAATCCAATCAACGGCGCGCGGAAGCTACTCTCCTGCAAAAGGCACTGGCTGTCTCTGGTACAGTGGGAGTAGAGTAGGGATGCTGCATGTGAACGACACTGCTTGCTTGCTTGCCTGCCGGAATTAAACCTCTCAATGTCTGTCACGCCTGCCGAGGCTGCCTTTTGCTGACGATTGATCGTTGGATGCGCGTGAAGATGTTGTTTCGGAGCAGTCGTCCTATTGTGCGCAGTGCTGGTTGGGTGGGGAATGATTATTTGGAGAAAGGGACACTACTATCTACTCTATGCCATACATATGCGCATGGTGTACACTTTCATACTAGACACACATGCTCAAAGGCAAGGCCTGACGGTGGCTGGGCTGCCGTGCTACTCGGCAGCAACAGCATATGTATGTTGACTTGAGGTATCATCCGAGCGGGTGCCGCTGCTGCTCGCCTGATCAACGCCCTGCACCACGAAGCTGTCACCGAAGCATGTGATCTGTATAGACTGTGACTGGCATAACAATAATCACAAAATCGAAAGCAATTATTATTATACCGCGCTGTCCCGCTGCCCGGGTTCTTACCATCTCTCGCGGTCGGCTGCGGTTAGTCTTGCTGCTTCTGCAGGTCGTAAAGACGGATGGAGCTGCAGCTACTCGGAGGCCCATCCTCAGCAAGCCCATCGCAGCCCGCGCTAGATCAAGCGAAGTGTCTCATCTGCAGGGCTGCAGGGCTGGCAGTGCGAGACTGAACTTACCATGATTGCGTTTTGCACTTGCTGATACCCGCACGTCCAAATGAAGAAAAGTCTCTTCCAGGCATGATTATTCGAGACGGCGGCTAAAGACACATGACACTCCAAAAACAGACTGAACCATCTCAACCCTGCAGAGGCATACGCAGCTTTGAGACAAGCGAGACAACCCACCTCCCCCTTCAGGCCACATCGGCGCGCCTGCTACCGTTCTTCGCACCGCCCGTGCGCACTACCGCCATCTCTCCCGCCGCCACTCATGGCATCGACCCAAAGACAAGTCAGTCTGTCCCTTTCGACCCTTTGGCTCTTCAACAATAGCGCTTCTTCATTATAGCTCCATACCTCTAGTACCCATCTAGCACCTCGGCCGTCAGGGCAATCAATACGACCTTCGAAGAACAAACTCCTTCTAGCCCGATTCGCTACCGCCGCAATCTTACGCAATTCAAAACGGAGCCCTCCTTGCACGTTTGATCTCTCCAAGGCTCGCTTTTGCCGACTTCTCAAACGCGCCGTCGCGGACGAGGCCGCAGGATCAAAAGGAGCGCTCCGCACTGCCGCAAACTACAGTATCTCTTCACCCCTTGTCGAGAGGAAACATCCCTGGTAGCCTTTCTCCGCATGATTCAAGCATCGAATGTAACTTATGTATGCCCTGAAGTTTGTGTACTGTGTCTCTTTATGTAGAGTTGTATCGATACGGCAAGCAAACTGGTTTGCGCCTTCAATTTCACTTTAGCATTTGCTGTAATTGGATATTATCGGTTCTCAGGGGAGCCAAGAGAGCAGCTACTTCCCACAAACTTGTGCAGACATGTGAGCGTGAAGGTCGACGTCGGATATAGACAATGCACAGGCTCGCATACAGCAAAAAGAGGCGTCGGCGCCGTGCGATCGACGACGCGTCGAGGCTTGTCTGTCACATCTCAGCCCGCAGACCGCCATCTGGCGTTTTGAATATCTCACTAGGTTCGTTCCTGCTGTACATGTGATTTCCATTTTCGATTGTCTCGCGAGTATGTTCTTCGTCCGTCGACAAGAGACTACACATAATCAAGAAGCATGATACTCGTGCATGCACGATGCAATTTCGCATGTACATATACATGCATCCACTCCCTCTCACCAGCCACAGCCAACACCCAGAATCAATAACCCCCCAGCCGCATGCACGCATACCTGCATGCAGACAAGCAAGCCAAACACCATCACCGTCACACCAAACACAAAGCCATTATCGCACAACAGCGCAACACACAACACAACGAAAATGCAAGGGTCCCTCATCCAGTGCAGTCCTCGCACCGCACCGCATCCACCCCATCCCAAATCCGCTCCGTATAGCCCTGCCGTGCCACCGGCCTAGTCCAGCACCTTGGTGGTTCAGAAGACCAAAAACGCAGTAAGCGAAATGCAGAGAGTAAACCTGCTTGAAAGCGATGACGAGCGACAAACCCTGATCCTGGTGTAAAGAGCATATCGCCAAGCGCTACAAGCGACGATACCTGGAAGGCGATCCACCGTTCGCAGGAAGTTCGATCCGTCAATTCTTTATTTGTTTGGTTCTTCGATGCCCTGTCTTTATTGCATTTGCCTGTGCTGCTGTTGCAATTGGGATGAAATAGGCGGTCCAATTGTTTTTTGTTGATAGGTAAGAAGACCACCCGCCCACAGCCGCCGCTTATGGCTTGGATCCTTTGATGCAGGTGTCCATCGATGGGGACGAGTCGCATGCAGGCTTGGCCTTGGCTCTTCTATCTGACGTTCTGGATATAGCCCGTGAAACGTCGATGGCAGGTATTCTTCTTCGAGGTTCCCAACCTAATGAGTCTGGCATTGTTAGCCGAGCGAAGACGTGTAACATTGTTGTTCAGACGCGTCTCAGTGATAGAAGCGCACGATGGAGAAAAGTATAAGCAAATCGTTCTATGGTTGGTCTATGAAGAGTCCTCTTCCCCTTGGTGGGTCTAGATAAGGTAAACGAGAATAAATGAGATAGTTTTGGTCCAATTGGTGAAAGGAGAAAAAGAAAAAGAATGCCCTGGCTCATTTATACATTACGAAAAAATTTGGTGGATTTTTGGTGCCCTGTCCTGGTCATGAGCACAGCAATGCCTCAAAAATGGTGTGAAGCTGTCTCGGTGCCCTCCGATGCAAAAAGAAAGAAGTGCAGGCACTGCCTTGGGGTATCTCTCGAGAAATCTTGTACACAGTTCGAAGGTATGGTGGGGTATTGTGAAGGTAGTGTAGTGTAGTGTGAGACGTCGAGACGAGAGACCAGGCGAGGCTCTGGTAACTTTTGTCGGCGTCGTGAAAAGGGTCCTCGTGAGGAAAAGAATGGAAGGCTTGGCTGCGGCGCATGTGCGCTGCTTCACATCACCATCAGCCTGGTCGTGCGTCGCTCCGCCATTAGACCGCGTCGGTCAATGGGCGCGCTTAGTCCACCGGCTCCTGATTGTGGTCCAGCACCACGGTTGCCGCCGAGTGCACCGGGGACGCCACCAATGCGTGGTGAAGAGCGCATTGCTGCTAATGCGTGACGCTCACAATATACTCGTCCCTTGATCTCGAAGTAGTCGTCCGACAACACCATCTTGCAGTCCACACATGTGAAGCATCGAGGATGGAATTTCTTATCAACTGGGGGTCCGCCGTTGCTATCCGCAGAGGAAGTCGTTTCAAGATATTGGCCCTCGATACCGTGGTTACAGCCCGCACAAAGGGATCCGTTAGCCTCGTGGTAATGATGTTCGCAGTATGGCTGGTTGTCAATAACATAGAAATCGGCTGTAGCGAAAGGCCGCTCGCATGTGCGGCATGTGAAGCACTGCTTGTGCCATCGGCCTGTCAGGCGACCATCGGCTGCTTTCACAGACTTGCCCTCGATCGTTTTGTTGCAGCCACGGCAAACAGGCCTGACGCCTGGAGTGGTTGGCTGACGAACTGGGGGCGCAGGACGATGGGTGTCCGGGTGCGGTGGAGGGAAGGGAGGTGGGGGAGCTCTAATCTTCGGAGGCTGAATGCTGGGCAAAGGCGATGCAGAGCGTGGAAGGCCAAAGTCGTTTGAGGTCTTGGGCGGAGGTGCGGGCTTTGTTGGAGGTGGCGACACTCGTTTGCGTGAGTTGGTGTTTATCTTCAACGGTACAGGCTGGGTGGGCTCGGGCTCATCATCCCAGTGTTGGTTCCGAGAGATACGGCCACCGAATTCTGGATCAATAGGCGATTCCTCTGGCGTGCGAATCGCTCCTAGCATCTTCGGTGGAGTGCCCGGGCTTCGGGCTTCAGGCCTTGGGCGAGCGAAGTTGACGGCTTGAGGCCTCTCCGTAGGGACATTCGGCCTCTCCGGCTGCTTGAGGGTCAATCCTGCTACACGCATTTGCTGATCGTCTCCGAAAGGCGCCGGAACCTCTCTCAATGGCGAGAATGCATCGAAGCTGCTTGCAGCGCTAGTGACGGGACTCGGCCCGCCAACACTGCTGCCACCGTAAGAGTCCTTGGATCCGTTCGAAGAGGAAGACGCAGACGCTGCATGCGAAGTTTCTTGGCGGTACTCTTGCACAGCTTTGGGCACTGGTGGAGCGTTCTGCAGCCTGCGATCCAGCCTGCTTCCGTTTTGGAAAGTGCCGGTCTGGAAGTTTGTGTGCGTGAAAACGTCAATGGACGCGACCGAGCCAGCTCCAGAGCTTGGGGGACGTCTTTCTTGTGACATAGGCTCAGTAGCCGCGCGAGATATGCCTGGACTGGGGTAATCCTTGTCTGAGCCAGGTTGCTGCGTTGGAAGAGTTTGGCTTCTGTCTGAGCTTTTCAATGGCAGTGGTGGATTGGAATTCGAAGAGAATGGCATCTTCCCGGACAACGCGGACATGGGCTCTTGGCTGAAGCTATTCATAAACGTAGGGGACAACACTTCCTGTTGTGGCCTAGCTGGTCGTTGAGGCATGTTACGTTTCTGTCCGTCGGTTTGCGAGCGATATGAGTTGGCAGTCGGTGGCCGAGGAATTGGATCATCTCTCGAGCCAACACTGTGGGACTCACTCGGCCGCCGTGCATCTGTAGCCGTTGATGATTGCGGTAGTGCCTGGCCATTGCTTGGTTTCCTCGGCCCATTGGTAGGTCCACCTTGTGCCGTCGACGGTCTCTCTAGCCTGAATCCTCCTCGTGAAGGTGTCCGCTCTCCAGATGCTAATCTCTGCCCACTGCTCGTTCCAGGCCTGCTCTGTGGCTGGCCGGGGTAGAAAGGTGGAAAAGCACAATCATAGCCGCCAGTCAGTTCTGGACTCGGTGGTCGAGGATCAAACAGTCGTGGCATAGGGCTTGTCGCGCTTCGCAAAAGTGGTGCTGGCTTCCTGCCTGCACTACCTGCCGACCTGATGCTCGAGGCTGGTGATATGGGCGAACGAGATGTGGAAGACAGCGGTGCAAGGAAAGGTCTGTTGGCAGCATCGGGGTTGATTCGAGGAGGTGGCGGCCTCATAGGCTTCGACATAGGCCCGTCTTTGCCAATTGTGGGTGCCCTCACTCGCGTTACAGGCAATGTTGGTTGTGTGGTATAGTTTGTGTCCTTTGGCGGGCTTTCTGGAGGCGCCTCGACTGGGCTGAGAGTATAAGGGTTGTCCAGTCGCGTGATGGAAGTTGTGGCGTTTGTCTTCTCGCAGACGTGTTCTCCCATTGCCGCAATCTCGATTTGATTTCCGCAGTCCGAACATGTTATGGACGGGAGGAAGCTCGCTGGTCTCATGCCGCCGGCGGCCAGTGTCGCTGCGAGCGGCATTTTCGCAAGTTCGTTGTTGTTGTAGTCGACAGCGTCCATGCAGCGCGTTCTAGAGCTGAGCACCACGACGCCAGGATGTTTACCAGTCTCCAGGCATAAGGGGGCCGCGTGGGTGCCTTCAATCCGTGGTTCAGGAGGTAGGTGGTTGGTTGAGAATTACCTGCCACGAGGCGTCTCCACAGTCAAGCTCTATATCCAGCTAATGCTATGGACTGGGCGCAGAGACAGGTGCAGGCGTGAAGAAACGCTAGCAGTAACAAACAGAGACAAGACGCAGGAGTGAAGAGTCGCGATGAGACAGACGGGCGAGACAGAGAACGTGCAGTGAGCTTGGTAGCAGTGAGTTGCTAGCAGTAGTGGTTGATCGGTAGCTAGACACTCCAGGACGAAAGAAGCAAGGGCATCAAGGTGAGGGAGACACGCCGCGGTTAGCGAATGGTAGCATTGTTACTTTGTTAGGGTCTCGACGGGTGTGGACGAGCTGGCGCTTGCAGGGAGTTGTTGGCGTGTGCCCAAGAGGGAATAGACGACGGTGCCAGAGCAGTTGAGCTTGTGAAATTAGATGGACCATGCTCGCATGCCCCTGGCGCGCATATAGCCATGCACGTGCATTCGAGATTGCTGCAGGCGGGTGTTGATGTCGGTATGTTGCTGGTGGCTCTTAGTTCATGATGCAGGAAGTGTGTCTCCGTACTGCATCTCATATCCGCAATCAATAAGGCCAGACATGGCGTGACTTGCGGCGATGGTGGCGGCGCCCTGGATGCAGCGTTGAAGCTGTATCTTGCAAAAACACGCGCGAACAGCTTCGATAGTGCCAGATGCAGCCAGCTAGCGGCCGCCGCACGCTCCAGGCGATAAGAACCCTTTTACCCTTTCTCCTGCACATCACCTTTTCGTCGAGCATGAGGGCAAGGCCAGACGAGTCAGGACTAGGCGTTGCGAGCTTGGCCTCGAGAGGCAACAATGCATCTGAGATCCCTTTTGCCGCCGCGCGACAACCAATCTCAGAGGCGAGAGTCGAGGCCGTGTGATGCCGCTGGTGCAAATGCTCGGGCATGGCTGCCGACTGGCCCGCGAGAGCGAATATGGTTAATGGCGGTCGACCTGCTCATATATAATTGAATGGCCGTCATTTTAAAGGATGCGTGTGCGCCTTCTACTGGCTGAGGTGCCATATGAGGGCTTGATGATGTCTCCACGCACATTGTCACACATCTGTGGGTCCAAGGAATCAAGGCCAGCATGGATGCTCCAGCACAAGCTTAAAAGTGCACGCGACATGTTCGCGAGCAACCTGGAAAGGCTCCGGCAACCCCGCGGGGGGCAATCGATCGTGGTATATGAAACACTAGCTGCCCTTCGTTACACTGCCTTTCAATGGTAGCGAACGTTCGATAGCGCTTGATGTCTGTCATGTCACCATAATGGGAGGCGTAGAAGGTCTTAAGTACCGGTACAATACATCATCGTTATCGCTGTCAGCGAACTTTGACGACTCATACTGAGGCGACTTCTCTTGATTCAAGATCCTGCTCTTGTGTCAGAACCACAGGAGTCTGGTCAGAAGGTCCCAGTGGAGGGAGTTGACGCTATGACTCGGCCTATACCCACATATGTGTACTTCACTCCATTCGTGCGCGCCATCCTGCGGCTGCGGCGATCATAATGCTGGTTGATGAAGGGCTTGCGTGTCTGCCATCACGTGCATTGAGCTAATGGCTTCGCAAGATCACCGGCTGTAGTGCTGCACTACGATGTGATAACGAAGCTTTCAAGAACCTTGATATGTTTGTTTGCAGTTATGTATATCTGTATCCATGTCGTAGATACGGTCTGTGCTAGCGCGTATCTCGGTTCAATATATGTACTGAAAAGTCACAATTGGAGACGTTATTCACTGCAACAGGGTGGCACGTCCGCACCATAGAAATCTTCTTTTAATTATAATTGCCCGAGATCCCATCGGTCCAATAACCATGCTTCTGCGCCTCTTGAGTGTTGTGTAATGCTGTGGTTCTCGGGGTTCCAGGCAGTCCGAACCGACAGCGAGGCAGGTTCGTCGCCAGGCCGTTCCTTGGGAACCATCAAAGCCCTTCAGCACATTCGCCTTCAAAGGTGTTGTGCAAGACGAAAAGCTGCCCAATTGCTGCCTCTATTTGGCGAAGCTCCAAAAGATGCATGATTCACGCTCGAGTATCTCTCGCGTTCTGCACAAGGTGGTTTCCAGAGAGTCTGACGTACCAACGAAATTATGCGCTTCTTAGTTGAGCTTGACCCTAACACCCTTCACAACGTATGCCCCCAAAAGCTTTCCAGTGACAGCACCAATGTACAAGCCCGCAACAATCGTGATCGGATATTTCTGCCATTCGCGATCCCAGTCCAGAGGAATTGGCACCGCGCCAGCCCATGCGCCGACCAACGCGCCCAATGTCATGCCATACACCTCGTCAAGTGGAAGCTGGAGGCTTGCAGCTTGCATCCAGACCTTGATATCGAGGCCGTGCACGTAGAACAGTTGTGGAGTTGTGAGGAGGCTAAGGTGTAGTGCGAGTAGGATGGTGTGCGCTTGGTGCGTTGTGAGCGGCGCGCCAAAGAAGATGACGAGGATGAAGACGGCGGGGACCGTGAGGGTGATAGTGAGGATGAGTGAGAGGAAGGCGGGCTAAGTACATAGTCAGTCATTGCTTGGGTGTGCACCATGTAATCTCCAAAGGCATACCACAGCTCTAGCTCCAAAGTCCTGGGTCGGCTTCGATTGCTTCTTCCACTTTTGCTTGGGTGGTGGAGGTGCCTGGCCAGTCGACGGGAGGCATAGGAAGCAGTAGACCAGCTGGATGATGATTACCAGGGGCGCAAGCCTCACCAGCGTCCTGATCGGGTCCTGCACGAGGTGGTTGAAGCTCAGGACGAGGCCAGAGAGCAGGACAGCAGCGTGGACATTGGAGGCCAGGAAGGAGTAGTCATCGTGGAGGATATCGATGGGTTTGGCCGGTGGCAGCACAACAGGCGCGGGTTTTGAAACTGGGATTGGCTTGATGCCAGGTGTAGAGCTCATTTTGGGTGTGTTGCCGTTTGAATGGTTGTTTGCGGTGTTGATCGCGCGTCGAGGGGGACTTTTCGTGTTCGGTCTTAGACGGCTTTACCGCAGTGTGGTAGCTTCTACGAGGTGCTACTACACGCCCTCCTCTCCTCATCCACTCAAATCCACCAAAATGGTACTTAATGCCTTCCAAAGCATGGAGATATTGCCAGCGGGTACTCTTGTCAATTGAATACGTGGGCAGGGCTCATGTGCCTTACTTCCACGAGACCCCATCCGCATACCTGGAGAACCAAAAAACTGCAACAGGTTCCATCAAGGTCAAGAGAGGGTAACAACACAGCGAGCTCCAGAACCCACAACGCGCGACACGACAATCGTACAGGCACGGTACCACAAATATGTAAGGCGCAATGTAGTAGCGATCGCTGTGACGCGTCGTCCTACCGTGCAGCTCTCGCATATATATTTGCGTCAGGCCACACCTAGGTTACCGTCTATACTGAACTGCTGTGCGTAGACATCTAACTGTGATTCTGCAGTCTACGATTGAGACGACCATTGCTAGCATACTAACATCCTGAAGGATAGTACTTGAACCACAACCTGTGGGTATATGCAGGTGGATTATCAGGTAATCACCATTGAGACTCGGTGACAATATGTTTCGGTGTCTATCGCAATCACACCGACGACCATTGTATTTACGAGCTCGACAGTGGCTCTTCGAGCGATCACTGCTTGTGAATTACTTCATTGACTGACTCGTTCAACAACTTCAACGCAGAATTTCACTGAGCCAGCGACTCCGATCTCAACGTGCTGTTGGGATCAAGGTATGGCGCCTCACCAATACCGACAGCACGGTGGCCGAATCGCTCACCCAGTCCTTCGTAATCGAATGTCGCGGTGTGGAAGGCGCTGCGGTTGTCCCAGATTGCTAAATCACAGGATCAGTCCTTGTTCGTTCAAGGGAGTGTGCCTTCATGAAGCTTACCGATATCATTCTCGTTCCTCCACTTGAAACGAACAGTCAAGTCATGAGAGTCGTGTATCCTTTTCTTGAAGAGCGCCAGAAGCTCGGCAGACTCTTGGGAGTCCAGCTCGTTAATGTATTTGGGGAAGGGTCCCACAGCGAACAGGCTCTTCCATCCTGTGACGGGGTTTGTGCGGACGACAGGATGGACCGCGGTCAGGTGGGCACCGACATTATCTGGTGCGCCTCGTGGACCTTCGTGTATCTTGACGTTTACGGGATCCGCTGCAGCAGCTTCTGTGAACGCTTCGCCACTGAAAGTCGCTGTCAAGCTTTCGAAGAATTTGCGGTATGGCTCGGAGAACCTGGAAGAATGGTTAATCACAAGCCCGATATTGACATTTGCCCTGCTGATATCACTGACCGATCATACAGCTCATATCCTGATGCCCACAGGGTATCGCCGCCGGAGCTTGGCAATTGTGTGAGACGCAGGGAGGTATAGTCGGCTGGCTTCGGTTCAAATTGGATGTCAGAGTGCCACTGGGCACTGTCATAATGGCGCCTCTGGCCCTGGAGCTCGTGCTTGAACATCTTCTTGCGCGCAAGGGAACTGATTGTCGAGATCTCTGCGTCACCGACACCGAACTCATTGGTGTTGTTTAGCACTGGGTGGATGTGGAGAGTCGAATCCTTCGGCTTTCCACTCAGCAGGCCCAGCTTGTGGACAAACTCTTTCTGAAGGCCATCGGTAAGATTATTCTGCGCGCGGAAGAAGACCACACCACGCTGCGAAACTGCAGTACTTGTCAGTCAAGGGGTTACAAACATCAAGAGTTCAGGCAGACTACATACTCGTGATGGCGATGTCCCGAAGTCGTTCATTAGCGTTCTCAGCATTGAGCAGATCGTCAACAATGTTAACGTCAAAGAACTCCCGACCAATGACCGGGGTAGTATCCTCATGTTTGAATTGGTCCAAAGCACCAGATAACTTCAAGGGCTCTGGGTAGCGTGGCTCGATTGCCTCTTTGTTCAGGACAGCGACCTCATGGTCGCCATGCTCCTCGATGATTGCTGGGCTCATATTGTCCAAGGTATAATGAAAGATCTGTGAACGCTCGATTGTAATGTCGACCAGAGGTGTCAAAGAACGTATGGCGAGGAAACAGTATCTATATCTTTGGGTCATCAGCTTGCATCGATTGTAACTGCCTCGGGAGCTTTTTGTAGCAGGTGGGGTGGCTGTATCACGCAATTGCGCATTGTAGTGACACCAAACGTCCAAGAGGAATCTCGAACAACCAAACGAATCACACAGCACCATCATATCTCAGATGTGCCGGTGAGCCATTTGATGGAATACATGGATATTGGATTGCATCAAATGCCGGATTCTTGATGGGAAGGAGGATGAATAACAACAACTCTAATCCCCTAACCCTAGAACACCACATATATCGAAGGTCCTTGCTACACCGAAGGCGCGCATGTGGCTGGTTCTACCAGTATGCAGATCTAGGCTATTCTAGTCATCATTGATAGATTGTGGTTGTCGATGAAACCGTCGTGCGGTCTTGGTTGGAAGGCTTTGTGCATCAACAGAGCTCAAATCCTGTGACCAACGACAGCAGCATCACTACAATACAGACTTGCGAGCTATGGTTAGCCGAGCGACTAATGCATACATAACATAACTAAGAGGGCTGTACTCGGCAGTTGACTATGAGTTATCATGGCCCCAATGCTAATGTTTGCGTTGAGAAGCTCGTTGGCCGTGAAGGCTGCCTCCATATATCTCTGCATGAGCAAAATGAGATTAGGTACCTACCTCAGGGATTACCGACTGTATAACTTACGGTTAAGAGTCGATCCGAAGCTGATGTTTGAAGTCATCGGTGCGTAAGTCTGGTCAGATTGTTGTTCACGAAAAAACTACAAAGCCAAAAGGGATATCTGGGCACGGAGGCATCGAGACGGCAATCGGTGGTGTCGGCGTAATGATCTTGGTCCGTATCAGCAATCAGGATAACCAAGGCAATATCCAATAATCCCATAGCCATTGTTTACTTGAACCAATCCTGCGGCGAACTTATCTGTATGCCGAGATATGTCGTGCTGGGAGTGCGGTTCTTTAGCGTAATCACGCCACATGGCGTGATAGCTCAAAGCCCATGTCACGCTCCTAATCTTCGAATTAGCTGCAAGGGATCATGGTGACATGATGGAGTACAACGTCCTACAAGCATCTGAATTTCTCCGTTGTCGCAATCATCAGAGCATCGCACGTTGTCTGCGTGCTAAGAAACGTGTTGCCCCGCTCGTCTTCAGCCGTGATCGCCAACTCAAGTGCTTGGCCCAGGCGACTTTATGTCGTGATCTGCTGCCATTCGCTAACCTTGTTGTCGTGATCCGGTTATCTATTGGAGGACAAGGTAGGGGCAGGTCAGAGTGAGATGAGGTTGCCGCTGATCGATAAGTCACCTCTGCCGGCTTACCGGCTTTGAGTTTATATACAGCGCCTTGACGTCCTACCATTCTCTTGTGATTATCTGCATCTATTAGTCTCATCATCGTATAACACACTGCCACCAATAGTATCATCATATAACCATATCGAAAATGGCTCCGGGACTTGTCGAAACTCTGCCTGATCGAACAGACGATGGCAAAGCTACCGACATCTACAAGAAAGACAAGCTGCAGAATGGCAGTTCCAAAGAGGCATTCGCCCAAGGCACCAAGTCTACCAACTATGATGTTGAGTTGAACGGCACAGAAGGTCACGCACCTGCAGCTTTCCCGAACTACTTGCCTTACTGGGACGACACCAAGTATCCTCCATACGAGCTCTTTGAGGAGGTCGAGCACGGCAAAGATGCAGACCCCAGCTTCTCGAGCCTCCTCCAGGGCGCAGAAGTGCACGATGTTACCGCCAATATTGGCGCTGAAGTCAAAGGTGTTCAGCTCTCCAAGCTCGACATGGCTGGCAAAGATGAACTCGCACTCTTCGTCGCCCAGAAGAAGGTTGTTGCCTTCCGTGACCAAGACTTCGCGTCCTTGCCGATCAGCGAGGCGCTTGAGATTGCCGAGTACTATGGCCCGTCTCACATTCACCCGGCCTCTGGTGCACCGAAGGGCTACCCCAAGGTTCACATTGTGCACCGCTCAGCGGCTGACACCACAGCTGCCGATTTCTTCGAGGAACGCACAAACAGCATCACCTGGCACAGTGACGTGACCTACGAGAAGCAGCCTCCGGGTACCACATTCCTTTATTTGCTTGATGGTCCAACCGCAGGAGGCGACACACTGTTCGCCAACTTGGCGGTAGCCTACCAGCGTCTGTCACCAGAGTTCCGCAAGCGTCTCCACGGTCTCAAGGCGGTGCACTCCGCGCACGAGCAGGCAAACGCTGCTCTGGCACGCGGTAGCATTGTCCGCCGCGAACCCATCGCAAGTGTTCATCCGGTCGTCAGGACTCACCCTGTGACTGGCGAGAAGGCGCTATTTGTGAACCCTCAATTCACCCGACGCATCGTGGGCTTCAAGAAGGAGGAGTCCGACTACCTTCTCAACTTCTTGTACCAGCACATTGCTCTCGGCGCAGATCTCCAAGCGCGGTTGAAGTGGGAGAAGAATACGGTGATTGTTTGGGACAACCGTGTGACTGCGCATACTGCGATTCTTGATTGGACGGATGGACAGAGACGCCATTTGGCAAGGTTGACGCCTCGAGCCGAGCAGCCGTACGAGACTCCTTTCGAGGGTGATGCATAGTGGATTGAAATACGTTGATTGAATTTTCCATTCGTTTTCTTATAGGATACCATGACAGAACATGAGGCATGAATTAGCAACAGTATATATTTTGACAAAAGCGTACCTAATGATGAGTGATTTCTTGTTCCTGTACATGTACTTTGAAGAGTATCCTTCGTATGCGGTGTTTGATAATATGAAGATCACGTCTTCCGCAGATGCAATAAATCAGCAGATGAAACATGTGTACGTGTACGTTGACCATCGAGTCTGCAGATGTCAAGAAGCACGTGTGGCGGGAGGCTGAAGTCCCGTCGCCAAGCTAGGCCCGTCTGACGTTGTTCGTCCAGCAAGCAAGCAAGCAAGCTCCCATCTGTGCTCCGGGGCCATCAAGCTCGCCGACGCAGCAGCCATCGCCAACGTCTCTCGTACCCATCGAGCGCCTCCACCAGGCCTCACACCCACCCGCGACATAAACTCAGCGATAGTATAGCAGCACTACGCCGTAGACACCAGCCCAACAACTCCGCAAACCAAGCACGCAGGCAGCAGACCTACAGCCACCATGGCCGGAGACGAGGTAGACCCGCGGATGATGTCCGTGAAGCCGCGCCTGCGCTACAACACCATCGGCGGTGTCAATGGCCCGCTGGTTATTCTGGAGAACGTACGCATGCCTTGTATTCCTGTGGGTGTCAAGAGGACGAATCGCTGACCGCAGGAACACAGGTCAAATTTCCCCGTTTCAACGAGATCGTGTCGCTTACACTGCCCGATGGCTCTGAGAGAAGTGGTCAGGTTCTGGAAGCCAGAGGTATGCGCTATGTGAATAAAAGATGCTGGGAATAAATGTTGATGTCAAGTTAGGCAACCGCGCCGTCGTGCAGGTGTTCGAAGGCACTTCCGGTGTCGACGTCAAGAAGGTGAGCGCACCCAGTACATGCATGAGCACAAGAGGACACCGTTTAACGTGAGACTAGACCAAAGTCGAGTTCACTGGCCACAACTTGAAGCTCGGAGTGAGCGAGGACATGCTGGGTCGTGTCTTCGACGGATCTGGTCGCGCCATTGACAAGGGCCCCAAGGTCCTTGCTGAGGACTACCTCGACATCAACGGCTCGCCTATCAACCCCTACTCGCGTGTCTACCCCGAGGAGATGATCTCCACCGGTATCAGCGCTATCGACACCATGAACTCGATCGCCCGTGGCCAGAAGGTCCCTATCTTCTCTGCCTCTGGTCTTCCTCACAACGAGATTGCCGCACAGATCTGTCGCCAAGCTGGTCTCGTCCAACACAAGGGCAAGGGTGTGAACGATATGCACGATGACAACTTCTCTATCGTTTTCGGTGCCATGGGTGTGAACTTGGAGACTGCCCGCTTCTTCACCAAGGACTTCGAGGAGAACGGATCTATGGAGCGTGTCACCATGTTCACCAACTTGGCAAACGACCCTACGTAAGTTGACAAAACCACATCTTATAAAAGATGCCCACTAACATATATGGCAGCATCGAACGTATTATCACCCCTCGTCTTGCTCTTACAACCGCCGAGTACTACGCCTACCAGCTCGAGAAGCACGTCCTCGTCATTCTTACCGATCTGTCGTCCTACTGTGACGCTCTTCGTGAGGTTTCCGCTGCCCGTGAAGAGGTTCCTGGTCGTCGTGGTTACCCTGGTTACATGTACACTGATTTGGCCACCATGTACGAGCGTGCCGGTCGTGTTGAGGGTCGCAACGGCTCCATTACCCAGGTTCCTATTCTCACCATGCCTAACGATGGTAAGTGTAGAAGCACAGCCGGGCTCCACCTGACATGCCACTAACACAGTCACCAGATATCACTCACCCCATTCCCGATTTGACTGGTTACATTACTGAGGGCCAGATCTTCATCGACCGTCAGCTCCACAACAAGGGTATCTACCCGCCAATCAACGTCCTTCCCTCGCTCTCGCGTCTAATGAAGTCTGCCATTGGCGAGGGTCACACACGTAAGGACCACGGCGATGTCTCCAACCAGCTTTACGCCAAGTACGCCATCGGTCGTGACGCCGCATCGATGAAGGCTGTCGTCGGTGAGGAGGCTCTCTCCAACGAAGACAAGCTCTCGCTCGAGTTCCTCGAGAAGTTCGAGAAGACATACATCAACCAGGGCGCGTACGAGAAGCGTACCATCTTCGACGGTCTCGACCAGGCTTGGGATCTGCTCAGAATCTACCCCAAGGAGCTGCTCAACAGAATCCCCAAGAAGGTCCTGGACGAGTTCTACCAGAGGAAGGGCAAGGCCAACAAGGGCACTCGCGACACCGATGATGCCGAGGAGGATGGTCAGCAGCAGCAGCAACAGGAGAGCTTGATCTAAGTAAGATTTGATTAGGCGAGTTGAGAGAGATGGAGTGAGTTTGCGTTTTCATGGGTGTTACTAGGTCTTGTAGATATCATTTGCAATCACAGCGAGTTTGTTATAGAAGTCATACCATGGGAAGTGTTGACGATAAAATAATTTTGACATTCTTGTGGTCGGACACTGTGGCTGCGTATGAAATTACGTGCTGGATAGCGAACCCAAGAGCTAATACTTCAGTATAAGCGTGGTCTGATCTATCTAGTGCTACCATGTGAATACCGCTGAAGCTTGTAATGGAGGGTGCGATCATTAAATGTATGACACCCTAGCTCTTAGAAATTCTAGACTTGCCGTTGAGATGCGCATACAGATATCCTCGCCTTCCCTTAGACTCGTAGTGGTATGCAAGGCCCCGGTGGGATAACTATTCGCGAGCTAGTCGATCCTGCACCATGCTCTTTCAAGACGGTAAAAATTGATGGGTTAGCAAATCTCTTCACGCTGCAAGGCACTGAGAAAGTGACCGGAGTTGCACGCAAACTCATGAGTAGGTAGAAGCTGTAGTGATGTGTCGCTTTCGTAGCCTTGAATCGCGTGATCCCGTTGCGTATTTGGGCAATGCCTTGGCATCAGCAGCAAATTCCTGGCGCGTCGTCGGCAAGTGAGCGGCATTGATATCATGTTAATATTGAAGCGATGGAACATTTGAGACAGTTGATAGATGTTGGCATGAAGAAGCAGTGTATTGATCAGGTATTAACTATACAAAAGGTTTCATCTCCTTGTCGTTAGGATACATCACGGGCAGTACAATTGATCTAAACTGAAAAACAAGTCAGCAAACATGTCCTATCGTAGCAGTTTTGATAGTGACAAGGTGTGTTTAGTGCTGGTGTGTCAGACATCCAAGGAAGATATTGCGCTCATCGGCCGTCTAAATTAGGTTCTTGGCGACGGCTCGCGTGGAAACTGCGAATGTGGAAGGTTTTTCATCCTCCAGCAGGGGAATGCCTCTTGCGAATAGAGGTAGGGCAAGGATTGGTGTGCGCTTACCATTGTGTATGATGCCTCTCCTCTTCACGTTTGGATCAGAGGGAGGCTAATTTTTGTCCGACTTTTTCTGCGCGACTAGCATCGGAGCCCAGTCGGACTGTTCACGACAAGGTGAGACCGGGGAGGAAGAGAGTTCGAACAAACTAAGAGCTTCAACGCAGTTAGCGACATGATCACCTTTGATTTGATAGCGCAATGATGTGAATTGTGTAGTGTCAGACAAAAGTTACTGGCAAGTATACATCCGCCCTGCGAGAGGCAGACGAAAAGACAAGCTTCTTCATGGTCGAATCAGTTGGGAAAAGAAGACATTTATATGGTTGTCATCTTTCGGAGGGTGCAGGCGGAGTGAAGAAATGTTGCAGACATACCTATTGGGACCTTGCGCGCCTCGCTCGATGGTGCGCACCGACGGATGCAGTGCAGCAGAGCGTGCGAGGCGCGCTGGTGTGGTGTCGAAGGTGGAATAGAGAGAAGGGATGTTGTGATGAAGAAGTTATCTTCAGTCGCAAGAGAGAGACTTTTTGTAGGACAGAAGCTACGGCGGGGCGGGAGACGGGCGGTAAGCGCACGGGCCCAGAGACGAGGAGGAGGGAGGGAGGGAGGGAGCCAAAGGGACGGGAGTCGTCGCAGGTGCGCGATGGGAGAGATGGGGTGCTGCTCCTCTTGAATTGCGCAGTGCCAGCACCACCACCACCACCACCACCACCACTGCTACTGCCGCTGGCAAGGGCGTCCGCAGCGACGAGGACGAAAGCGACCAGTTCGAGGAAGCCCGCGATCACTTCGACGAGGGGCTTGCGCCGCGCCCGAGTTTCGGCGGGCAGGCGAAGAGCGCTAGTCCGGCTAGGGAGACGAAATTTAAGGAGGAGGTTTGAATGAATCGATGCTGATTGATGGGTCTAGATAGGGTTGAAGTGCGCGTGACTTTTTGGTTGTTGTTTTCTGACTTGGGCTTTTGAGCTGACGTTTTTTGTTTTTTTGAGTTCTCTTTGGCTTGTCGGATGGATGGATGGATGGATGGTTGAGGGGGTTATGTTAACGATATGAACTCTGCGAGATATCCCTTTTTGACAATATTTACGAGGGAGGCAAGGCAAGGAAGGAACGGAGGGGGGTTTCTAATGGTATGGTGTGGTGGAGGTAATGGTTGGCCTTGATTTTTTTTTTTTATACGACGGCGGATCTGAGTGATAAGTTCGTGCTGTATCTGAAAGCTGATTTTCTATTTTGACTGGATTCATGCATGATGAATATAAATGAGCATGCTTACGGTTTTAACTCTTTTATGTTTTTCCCCCTTCGACTTTGATGGGTGGATGGGCAGAGATGGTACGATGGCTTCTAGGGCGTCTCGCTTTGGGTTCTTGGGGTTAGGTATGTAGGTGGGAGCTTCGTCTGTGATGTTCTGTTCGGTTTCGACTGCTTGTTGTAATATAATGCGATGCCTTGCCTTGCTTTTTTTTTTTTTAGGTTTACGTGTGTTGTTGTAATGATAATGTGTTTATATGTTTTGCGCATGTCTATATAGTGTCTCTCACTTTTGAACCTCGTTTTTTTCGCGCAGTATGGGCTGGTCGAGGGAGGGTTGAGTGGAGATGGGATTGTGCAGACGATGCCAGTGATACCTTTTCGGCTGTGTAAAAGAAGAAATGAAGCAAAAGTTAACTATGCCCGTTCGTGGTGGCGTAGAGAGACAGCTACAGAGAAAAAAGAAAGAAAGAAAGGAAAACTACCTGCGCATTAAAGCGCGTCATCCATCCGTAAGCCATATCTTATCATTCACTCATTCAAAAGCAAACATTCGCTTCGATGCCAGCCCACTGCTGCCTCTCATGCGCTCGCAACGTGTTCGCTCTCGCTACCTGCATTGCTGTCTGCTGTGCCTGAAGCCCGAGAAGTGCTCGACTCCGCGAAGCGCGAGGCATCAGTGTCGGCAGTAGAGATCGCGCGTGAAGTTTCCTGCTCTGTAGGCGCGGTGGGGTCTCGCTCAGCAAAGCGCAGCTTGTTCTCTTCGTCGTTCAAAGCCGACATGCGGACGATGAATTCGCGCTGCAGGTCTTTGAGCCACCGCGTGAGGTCTGCGTCGTCCATGGAGCCGTCCTTGGCTTGCGCGAGGTGTTCTTTCAGGTTGAGGAGCAGTCTCCTCTTTCGAGCCACGATGATGGCGAGGGAGGTGCCTTCGCTCTTTTTTCTTTGCATGGCTTGGTCGAGGGTTGCAGAGACGAGTTCTGCGTGCTCGATCACGCCGAGTGGCAAGGGCATGACGCGTGCAAGTTTGAGGCCGTAGTGCTCGTCTCTCACAGCCCCTGAGGAGACGCGGTATAGCATTTCCATCTTTTCGTCTTCGGTGTTGTCGACTGCCAAGTGGAGATTCACAACGCCGTTGCGTTCGGCGAGGATCTTGGGCAGATCGCGGAAGTGCGTTACGAACCAGACCAGAGCCCGGCTTTCGATGAGTGCTTCGGCGATGGCGATGGCGATTGCGAGACCATCGCGAGTGCTTGTGCCTCGGCCGAGCTCGTCCACGATTGCCATGCTTTGTCCGTCAATATTGCGAAGAATGAAGGCTGCTTCGCGCATTTCGGCAGCGAATGTGGACACATTGGCTTCAATGTTGTCGTCGAGAGACACTCGGGCAAAGAGCTGGCGGATGATTGGGAAAGAAGCATATTGAGCTGGCACGAAGCTGCCGACTTGCGCCATCACTTGCATCAGAGCGACGGAGCGAATGTATGTGCTTTTGCCACTCATGTTGCAGCCGGTGATGATCTGGAAGCGTTTCTGCTGTGTTGCATACACATCGTTGGGGATGTACTTTGCTTCTTGAATCTTCTCGCGGATTGGGTGGCGGCCGGCTCTGATAGCGAGCGTATCGGAGAGCTGCGGGCGGACATAGTCTTGTGTGCTGACAAGATGAGCGAAAGATGCTAGCATGTCAAGCATTGCGACTCCTTCGCAGATACGGAAGAGTGACCCCATATACTGGCGGACATCGGCGATGAGACCCTGGACAGTCTTGTCACTCATGAGTATTACTTCTGTGTGTGCATCCGCAATCTTCTGGTTGCGTTTGAGCAGTTCGAGGGTTTGGCATTCAATGTTGTCCTTCATCCTGAAGACGTTGATGAACACTGCCGGAAGATCGCGCGCTTCCAGATCCTCAGCACGCAGGCGAATGTAGAACTGCCGCGGATTGTCGAATTTGGTCTGCAGAGGAAGGTTATGCTCTTCGGCCAGATCTGTGATATGTTGCAGAGCGTCTGTCATGGCCTCCTTATAGGTCTGCCGGGCTACATCGAGCAGTCCATTGACACCGGAGCGGACAGCGTAAGTTCTCTGGTTTCGCAGATCGAGCGGATGTCTGGCATATGTTGTATCCTCGTTCAAAGCTTCGGTGATCACATCTCGAACGGGATCGATGTTTTCAGCCGAGCAAAGGTTGCGTATCTCCTGCAACATCATTGACCTTGTACCTGTCAAAGCTTCAAAGACGGGCTGAATGAGCGTCACGAATTGTTTCAGCATGATGACGTTGTTCACGGCTTGTTCGGTGTCTGTCAGTGATGGCTGAGTCGGGATCAAAATCAACTTCGTCAACATCCGGTCGACATCCAGGAAAGGCTTGAGCGCTTGTCGGACAGCGTGGAACATTTCTTCCTTGGTGCTGAGTTCCTCCAAAGCATCGTAACGAGTGCTCAGCGTCTCTTCGTTGGTCAGTGGTTGGAGAATATTGCTCCGAAGTAGACGTCCACCCATTGGTGTCAGTGTCTCATTCAGCAACCCGAACAAGCAGTCCTTTGACTTCGGATTTGAGAGGTTCTGGACGAGCTCCAGCGAGCGAACAGTTGACAGATCCGCCATCATCGAGCCCTCAGACGGCTCATACTTGATGCGGAGTGAGCGCGCTGGGAAAGTCTTGTTCAGTGCAAGCTCGACGTACTTGAGCACCTGGGTAAAGTCAACATGGCGTAACGGACATTGATGACCGAGAATGCACACTTACTGCAGCAAAACAGCAGACGGCGTAGTAGTTGCCACTGACTGCAGTTTTGATGGCCTCGACGTCTTCAGTGAAAGCAAGTTGCTGGATGTAGTCCAAGCCGACTGTCTCAGCCCAATAGCGACGGTCGAGAAGCCTGATGTTGCTGTCGAGATCATCGAGGCTGTCTTCGATGATGGAGAAAAGTTTTGACTTTGGATCCGAGGCAGAGGAAACGACAAGAATGGTGGTGGGATTGAAAACCGTCAGCTTGTGAATGGTGCGGACGTAGGTCTGGCTGTCGTTGATCTGGCTGAGGACGGCTTCGCCCGTGTCAAGATTGACGAAGGAGAGGCCGACGACAGGAGACACTCCACGTGACTCGTTGATAGCGCAAATGATCTCTTGGTCCTCGGCGCCGAGTGTAGAAAGACCTGTACGCGGCCTTGCAGTGCTTAGTCTGCCGGTGCTGCGACGTACGGTGGGTGGGCGTGAGGTTGTTGTCGCATAGTCCGCAGTAGTGTAGAATGGGTTTGACGTTGATGCGAGAAGGTTGGATGTGCTAAGTCTTCCAGTGGTAGTAGGCTGGAAGGCTGCTACGCCGCGACTGGCATGGTCATCGCGGGTGAAGACGAGGCGGGAGGTACTCCCTTGCTCCGACGTGGATATGTCGCTGTACGACGTGGAGCTCCGTTTCGATGGCATTCTGGCGAGGTGATGTGGATGAGGGTGCTGGTACGGCGAGAAGTCGAAGTCTCGATGAAATGGCAAGAAGTCTTCGAGGTCGTGCCTTCCTTGTTAAAGCACCGCCAGCAACCTCACCTTTTGGCTTTTTTGAAATGCTACACTTACAAACTCGGCTGCACATAAAAATGTTAATATGCTTGTGGCGAGATATTTGCTGCGGTGTCATCATCGCCTGTGTGATGTCCCAGTGGCACATGCAGAGCTTAGAAGATTCGTGCCCGGTGGTGGCAGCACCCTGGCCGCTGACATACCCATATCTGTGCTGGAGTATCTTTACGGAAAGATAAATGTAACCTGGTCTGGTGTTGGACAGAGGTGCATGCAATTTCTAGGATGGAAGTTCTATCACTGTGGTGGGTCAAATCAGGCTCTCGATCCTCGTATACTGTTTGCAAGCTTCGCATCTTGGAAGCCATATTAGCTAGTGATGATCTTCGATGGATACTTATCTTGTGACTGCGCATTGGAACATTCGAATATAATGCTTGCGGTTTTATGCGCGAGCTCTCTTACCGATTGCGAGACTGGGAAGTGGATGTTGCAGTATACGGAATCCTATGATTGTATGATGCCAGCCAGCACGACCCGGTGTTAGCATTAGCACTCCAACACATGCCAACAGTCCTTGATCTCACTGAAGTATACAGACTGCATATCCAAAAGGGAAGCAGGTACCTTTTTTGGTAGTAGGTTGTATCTCAGCTCGGCTTACCTTCTCCCTTACTCGCGCCAATCTGGCAACCGCGTCACTGGAGCTGCCTGCCTTACGCCAACGCCGAACCTCAGAAGCTCCAGTACCTTAGCCGTACAAGAAGCTCCATACACAAACAACATTCCACATCAAACCACCGCAAACATGTAAGACACCATGTAGCGCGCATGGCTCTCGCAATAGCTGACATCATCACAGGGAGGTATTACTCGGAATCACTGGCAAGGACTTCACCATCATCGCCGCCTCCAAGGCCACGATGCGTGGCCCGACCGTCCTCAAGGCCACCGACGACAAGACAAGGCCGTTGAACAAGCACACCCTGATGGCATACAGTGGCGAGGCCGGCGACACAGGTGCGCTTCGGACTGCTTGATACACACAGCTCAAAATACTGACACATCACCTGCAGTCCAATTCGCGGAGTACGTCCAAGCCAACATTCAGCTCTACAGCAAGCGCAACTCCTCCGAACTCTCACCCTACGAGGTCTCTTCATTCGTGCGCAGCTCGCTCGCCAAATCCCTCCGCTCTAGAAACCCATACAACGTCAACCTCCTCCTCGGCGGCTTCGACCCCATCACAGACAAGCCAGAGCTCTACTGGATTGATTACCTGGCATCATCGGCGCCCGTGCCGTACGCCGCCCACGGCTACGCGCAGTACTACTGCTTGTCACTCCTCGACAAGCACCACCACCCCGACATCGACTTCGAGCAGGGCATGAAGATTCTCAGGATGTGCACGGATGAGCTCAAGAGACGTTTGCCGATCGACTTCAAGGGCGTGCTGGTGAAGGTGGTCACAAAGGACGGCATCAGGGAAGAGCCTTATGTGGACGAGAAGCCGATTTACGCGCCATGAGCAGGGAGACCTTGATGGATGGGATGAGCGCCAGGCGTTCTGGGCGTTAGGGCAGCATGGTGCAGCGCAGGTGCTGTTATGCGAGTACTCGGCATGCATCTGTACAAATATGATATTGACGTTTTCACAAACCCCTTCCTCACGAACATGAGATCTGCGGATGTCCATTCTGCGTGCTGCTTGAAAGACCGCCCCTCAGAGTCGCTATGCCGGTCGCTCCTTCCTCATGAGCGCGCCTGCCAAATGTGGCGTGTCATGAGCTAGGCGCCTGGGCGCGCAATATCCCAACATCCTCACTTGACCTCACTGAGCAAACAGCACATCGGGTCCGCCGACATATCATTCCACGCGCCTTCGCTGGCCCCACTCTTCTCTCACCTACACTTCACGATTCCTCGCCACACTGCCTACGCCATGAGTCATCGGCCGGGTAACCCGTATGCGAACTTGCATCGCGAGCGCTAGCCGATCGCCCACCCTCACGATCACGTCCTCGTGGTACTGCCGAGCTCGATCAACGTCCACTTCGTCAATGGCGTCTTCGAGGAAAGACGAGGCCCACCGAACGCGGCGTACGAATTTGAGGTCAGCCTCGAGGCTTTGCACAAAATCGCCTACTTCAGGCGCACTCTCCCTCTAGACAAGGCCGCTCATGGCACCTCGGAGCTGTGCGACGATGACCCGCGCGCGTGGAAGCTCTGGCTCGAGATGGTGCATGGACGCCTCGATGAGCAGAGCCACCATGCCCAGATCTCTACTGTCTGGCACGTCTTGCGTATCGCGGACAAGTACGCCATCAATCCTAAATGCGCTGATGCTGGACGGTGGTTCGACCAGTGGTTCTTTGTCCAGAGCGCCGAGGGTCTCTGCACGCGCAACAACAACGTCCGCCGAATTCTCTTCCCGTGCCATGCGTTCGACCACGCGCTTGGGTTCACCACGTGCACGATGTGGCTGGTGTACCATTGCGCCGGGCACATCGCGGAAGAGCGTCCCAAGGAGTTTGAACATCACCCGCGCCTTGGACTTGATCATGGCATTGAACGTATGTTTTGTTGAGCGATGCTTCCAAAAAAACAAACAGACACTGACTGTCCAGCAGAACAAATGAACGCCGCTCGTGGGCGCCTCAAGAGCATTTTGCACCGCCAGCTCTATGAATGCGTTGATATCCTGTTGGAGTACGCCACTTGCAGACTCAGGAAAGATGTTCTCTGGGGCTACTTCACTGCGCTCAACAAGACCAAGTCCTGGCCACTGGAACGCTACGCCAAGCGATTCAGCATCATGAGCTGTTGGAGAACCTCGAGGAATTTGAATACGCCGATCCGCATCCCCGTCAGACTTGCGCAGATGACTCCTGTGGGCAAGACTTCACCATGGTCGTTGGCAGGGCCATGGAAATCACGGGCTCTCACTTTGATGGCCTCTGCTTAGGTGAGGCAATGAGCGACTTCTGCGGAAAGTGCTCGTGCTAATTATATGTAGACTGCATGCGAGCCGCAGCCGACGGCGTGGACGCCAAGAAGCATCGAGACTTCCGTGACCCAAACGTCGACTGGAGTGAAGGATGTCGTGTGTCGCACGGAGAATCGACATGGTACCACTCGACCATGGGCCGCACGGAGAAAGCGAAGCCGTTTGTTTAACTTTGTTAACAGGAGCAGTACTCGGAGTCCCCTTTCATGAAAAGGGCTAAACGCGGCACCGGAAGCATGGCTTTCCTTGAAAATCCATAGGCGAGGGAACGCATCGGTGACATTTGCTTGAGTTGAGTTTTGCTGAAGCATTAAAAGGCTGCCGAGGTGTATAGCATCTCTCAGTAACATTATGCAAATCAAACCGCTCACGCCAAAACTCGATGATGTGTCTTTCATTTATACCTCCCGCGGCTAAACTTCCGCCTCAAGAAAAGTCTCAGGCTCCCTCTGTTCATGCATTCGTACTCGTTCAACACCTGGAGATCTAGCCGTCCGGACATTCCTCCAAAGGCTAGGCCCTGTTATCAACAGTTGCAAGTCATATATGTGATCGCCCTCTCAGCGCGGAGATATTCGAGGTTGCTCTCGCTTGGTAAAAGCTTATGAACACTATGTGGGAGTTGAAAATGGGAAGTCGAACGACTGCGACTGCGAGGTTGGTAATAGCGGTGCCTTTTCTTCTCATTCGTTTTCTACTTGATGTACCAGCATCTCGCTGCCTCGTAGATTCTAGGCGGCAACACACTGCTGAAGGCGCATACGTAGCAGAGATCCTCCTTCCCACCGAGATGCGACGGGAATTTCTAGCCAACTCTATTACCAAAAGACGCTGCCATCAATTACAGCAGTTCGCTATTGCCCTGCAGTGCTCTTCGAGACAGTCGTGCAACCCGCCTGAGAAGCCCATGTGCAGATCTGATCTGGAGGAGAGCGGTAAATGCGACTGGCGGAGACCACCGCCGGCGGGATACGCTCCGAGTCTCTCCTCTGCTGATGGCCGTTGCTTTTCGATGAGCGACTTTCTCTCTTTCGCATCTTCCGACTCCAAGACATTGCCCATTATTGCTTTGGTCTGTTGTCTGCAGGAGGCACGAAACCGAGAAACGCAGATCATGGCCGGCCGGCCGGCGGGGACTCCGATGTCAGATGCGTTTCATCTCAAGGGTCTTAAGCGGATTTTCTCGAAGGTGTTCGATCAATCCCACACCTGCGAGGGTCACGCTTCGTCTTCAATTTGGTATGAGTAGCTGTGCGTCGCGAGCTTCGCGGAGCGCAATAATCGAGTTGACAATCCAGCCAGTGGACCACACAGCATATTTGTTGAGCTGCACTGCAGGTGGCGTACGACGGAAAACTTCATGCTTGACAATGACGTGGCGTGTCGGAGCATTTCCATGGTTCATGTTGTTCATGGCGTCTTGCGGATGGAGTTTCGCAATACTAGGAAGTTGTGTCGTTGTCAAAGCGTCGGCAACGATGTTTCACGGATCGCGAGGAGCCTCGTCGGACAGTGCTGCATTCTGTTGGTCTTTTCGGTCGAGTGCATGTGCTCTCAGAAGGAAACGCATCTTGTCCCAGACTTGGAGCTTTTCGAAGTGCTCGGTCTGGCGAGATGCTGCGAGGTGGGCGTGATACGCGTTTAGTCGACAGCTCGCGACGTAAATGACGAAATCATTCCCTTGGAGCAACAGGCTACGTGCATATTTGACCATGTATTGGAAGGTCTCTGCTCGAGGGTTGGCAAAGTACGACTCTGGGGTTTGTTGTCAGTTGGACGCGAAGGATGGATTGACAGCGAGGCGTCGCGCAGCTGGGGACTAACCGAGCAGGGAAAGCAACAGATTCATGTCACGCTCAATGTTTGCCGGAAAGCCTGCAGCTGGGCATGAGGCATCGCGAGGAAGGGCGCCGTTACGGCTGAATTGATCGAGCATCGTTGGTAGAGAGGTATGGGATTCTTGGTGAAAATGCTGTGTCTTGAAACATGGGATTCTCATTTGAAATAACCAAATGCCCTCCACGTATGACGAAGGTGGCTTTTGAGGCTTTTTGCAGTGGGTTTTGGGAAAGTGGGCATATTGACAACCGTGCTCTGGTTGCGTGACGAGGCACCGGAGCCTGCGCCTGCGCCGGAATTGATTTTGAATTTGCGTTTGTGGGGGATGCTCTTGTTGTTGATCTCGTACTTGAGCTCAAGTTTGTATTTATAGGTCTCTGTGGGAATTACGAAGGTTTCATTTCTTCTAAAGAGCGAGATGATGACCGCCGATTGTGTACATGTTGACCGTACAGCATTTTCTCCGAGATGCCGTCTGGCTACTCATGTTACAAAAGTTCGAAGGCCAGATTGACGAAATAATCGTGACAAAGTGGGATTGTGTTACATTGTGGGGCTTTTCGATCGACGATCGGACACGGGGTCCAGACCGATGATCGGACACGGGGCCCAGACCGATGATTTCTCCATTGGAGGATTCGACGAGTGCGTGCCCCTGTTGGTCCTGTCAGGAGGTACGCTCATGCATACATCATCACTCGTAGTCGACGAAGAGCAGACACCCCACACATGGCGAGCGAATGGTAGAGTCGAACAGCATTTCAAAGTGTGCTCGTGGATGAGAATGCTGGCGAGAATCCCGTGTCATTCCTACGGTGGTCGTGGCTCAGGACAAGCCTCCGGCCGGCAGGACTTATTACTAAGGGTTTGCAACACGGCAGAGAGTGTGTCAGGCATGGGTTATCGTAGCCGAAACCGCCGCCAGGTGCATCTCGACTTCGCAACTTTGCAAGGCGCCAACGTCGCAACCATTTGACCGCTCGAGTCGGTCAATCCCTAGTCTTGATGGCACTACACGATCGACGTTTCTTCGCCGATTTTTCCAAGGAAGCCGCCTGCATGCTGGTATTCTGCCCACGACATGAGTCTGTCCGCGGATCAGGCCGCTATCATCTCCGATCGGCGGCGGTTGTGGGAAGTGCGAAAGTACTGTCAAGTCAGACCTGCACTGGGGCGCAATAACATTGATGGTGCCGAGTCTTCTGCAGTGCCTCTCGGTGCAAGTCCAGTGTCTTCTGATGCTGCCTTGTCAAGCTTGCTGCAGCTCCTTGTGGCTCGAACCAATGCCGACATAGCCATTATTAGTCTTCTGGACGAACAAACGCAGTTCTTCTTAGCGGGTGCTCAAAAAGATCATGACGAGCCTACTACCGAACCTGCTAAATGGTTTGGCTGTGATCAGGTGTCTTATTCCGGCGGACTTTGCGAGCGCACAATCGTGATCGACAGTACGCAATGCCCAGGTATCTACGAGGAGCTGGATATGATCGAGAATCCTCGCACGAGAGACTTGCCGTTTGTCAAGGGCACCTTGTCAAGTTTCCGACATTATGCTGGAGCACCCATAAGAACTGATGCAGGCATCCCAATCGGCACGGTGTTTGTAATGAGCCACCAGCCATCATCTGGGCTCGATATTTCTCAGCAACAAGCGCTAACCGATACGGCTCACAACGTCATGCGGCAGTTGAGGCTCAACCTCCATGCCCTGGAGGGGGCACGCCTGATGCAATTTCAGAGTACCACAGCAGCTGTTTTACAGCGGCAACAACCGTCGCTACCCAAAGAAAAGCTTACTCGCACATTGTCTGGCCTCAATCAGCAACCAAATTACGTTGTGGATATCTTTCAGTATGCCGCTGAGGTGATGCGACAATCTCTGGAATTGGAGGGCGTTTATTTCCAGCACGTATCAGCTGACGAACGCACACCACGAGCGTCATCTGAAAACTCTCAAGACTCGCTCCTTGCTACTTCACTCGATGCAGGGACACCTCGCCCAATCTGCTTCTCACGGTCCGAGGTGAACAAGATTATACAAATGTTCCCTCATGGTGCTGTTCTTCAACATCTGGACCATAACTGGTTGATGTCGAACGCAAAGGAACGCCAAACGCTGCTGGATCCGGAGTTCATTGCTGCTCTCGACAGATGCTTCCAAGGCTCACAGCAGTTGCTGGTCATGCCACTGTTTGATGTATTACATAACCGCACAGCTGCTATCTGTGTGGGTTGGCTTTCCGACTATAGACGCGTCTACTCTGAACGAAGCGATCTACCATTTATCTCTGCATTCTGCATGTCAACCATGTCAGAGGTACTTCGGATCGAGACACAGATGCTAGAGCGGGTCAAATCAGACTTTTTGGGCTCTGTCAGCCATGAGATGAAGACACCGCTCCACCAAACACTCGGAAACCTGGAGCTGTTGCTGCAGACAAACTGCAGTGACGAGCAATACGACTTCGCCATAAATGCGAGGTTTGGCGCTACCCAGCTTCTCGAGACTATTGACAAGATCCTACTGTACTCTAGCATCAGCTCCGAGTCAGAGGCAGAGGCCGAAAATCCTCCCGAAATCGACACTATCCTGCATGAGAAGGATGCTTCACAGATCATCGGACCTCGCCGTGAACATGTTGCAGGTCCAGCCAGTCCTGTTGATCTTGTCAGGATGTGCGAAGAAGTTGTCGAGGATACCACGAAGCGCGTACGTCTGTTGGAGACCATCATGTCACCTTTGGAGCAAACGGAACCACAAGAGGACCACGCGATGTATACAGAATCTCCTAGCCAGCACGCGGACGGTCCCGAGAAAGATCTTTTTACGATTGTGGTGTTCGATGCAAGTCCGATTGAGAGGATCCAAGTTCCACGCAACACCGGCTTTAGGATCATCCTTGAGAACTTACTGGTATGATGATCGCTCACCACACATTCTACATCTGACCCATACTGATACAGTACAGAGCAATGCCATTCGATTCACCCGTGCCGGCTGCTGCACCCGCATCTGCCTTCAATTATCGACGGAGCAGGTGAAGCTGGTTATCTCTGACTGCGGCTACGGCATGTCAGAGGACTTTGTCCGGCACAACATATACTTACCATTCGCACAGCAAGATCCAGTCACAAGTGGCGTAGGATTGGGACTATCGTTAGTGAAGCGTAATGTCGACCGACTTGGAGGCACAGTTGATATCGAAACCGACCAAGATTGCGGAACCACAGCAACAATCTCTGTCCCGACCAAGGATCTTGCCGAGGGTATTCATGCGTTCTCAGAAGTTTACAGCGGGAGTCAGATTCCTCCAGGCATCATTCCATCGATGCCAAAGCGACCGAGGCACAGTCTTCCTGTGATGCATGCTTGCTTCTACGCGCCAAGCACATGGCTGCACCGCGATGACAGGAGGGACAAGAGATCAATTGATCTCATGTTTGATTCTTTGTCTAGCACTTTGAGCGAATGGTATCAACCGGTCCTCAGCTTATGGCAGCATCAGAAAAAGCGTACTCTACCCGACCTGGTCTTCATTAGTCAGCGCGACCTGGAAGAATTCCACCAGGAATGTGGCGCTGAGTTCGCCAATGTGAAGAAAGTCGTCATCTGCGCCGCCATTGGAAAGAACAGCTCACAGGATCGGGAGAGAATCCGGCAGGCGGCAACCGTTGCCGACGCTCTGATCACAGGTGCTGTCTTGCCATCGAAACTGTGGGAGGTAGTGACGAATTACTTTCCACATATACTGCAGCCTGGAAGTTCATCCAAAGAACAGAAGTCTGACAACGGGCGAGACATATATGAAACCCGTGGTGCCGCGGAAGAAGCCGAAGAGACCCGGCGAGAGGGCCACGAACGCTCAACTCACGATGATACCCAGGAACCGGATTCTGAGAGCAAGGATTCTCCCAATGTCGACGGCCAAGAGCCTGACAATCGGAATAGCATCGGGCAAGCGACTATCGTGCGATCTCAGAGCGAGAGAATTGCGGGTGCCGAGAGCGAAATGTCTGCAGTCTCCAAAGTTGATGGTTCCGTCAACAAGCTGCTGCGAGTCTCATCGAACCCAACACATGATACACGCAAAACTGTCATGAAGAGGAACTTAACGGCACCGATCTTCCAGGGCTCAGCGCAGCCACACCTACTTTTAGTTGACGACAACAGCGTCAATCTCAAGATGCTGGGAATGTTTGTGCGTAAATGCGGAATACCGGCGGCGCACTCCACTTCCGTCACAGGCGGTCGGGAGGCGATCGAAGCTTACAAGTCCTTCGAAAGCAAGAACACTACGACGCTGGGGTTCGATATCATCCTTATGGACCTGTCCATGCCCGAAGTATCTGGCTTTGAGGCCACAAGCACGATACGGGAGATCGAGAAGACTTCGGATGTCAATCACAAGGCTTATATTGTTGCGTTGACTGGGCTGGTCAGCGAGAAAGATCGTAGTGCTGCGCGCGAGGCCGGCGTTGATGATTATGTTACAAAGCCTGCCGGCTTGCAGAAAGTGCGTGACATAATTGAGGCATGGCAGAAGAGGAAGTATGACTTTGCTGGATAGATATATAACCCAGGCACACGATCAATGCATGGCGTCCGCCTAGAAGATTATGTGAGCGGAGTTCTTCATCTCAGTATCGTACCGGTTTGCGATTAGTTCTACAAATAGGTTTACTCGGCCTTGTTGTCATTGTCTACTTACAGCGCAATATCGCGTGCATGTGTCTTTCAGTGCCTGATCTACTGCAATGACGTAGCATGTGGATGTGATGGCAGCTCCTTAGGCCAAGGATTTTATTCCTTGCTGTGCCTCAACGCCTGAATCCTTCCCAAGCCCTCCGCACGCTTGGCCATACATGGTGTGATACACTCCAAGTACTGCTCAAGCCGCTAAGTACATGGCAGTCCATGAAATATGCGATGGAACCCGATACAGTCCTGGGCAGGTGTTCCGTACTTTCGAGCGTGAAGGCTGTGGCCAGGGCGGGCACTGGCATCAGTGGACTGGTTGCGAGAACGAGAGGGACGAATGTCGCGAGCTGCCGTATGGCGTTCGCAGCTTTCACGTTTCTTATCAGCTGGAAGACAGTAGAGTTGACGAGTGTGTGTTTGCGGGAGAGCGTGGCGCTTTTGAATCTGGTTCTAGAGTCTTAAGCGTGCGGAGCTTGACTGTGTTACCTGTTGTGGTTCTCATGCTTGTGCTAGCCCTCTGATCGAGGGCTTGCTTAGTTTTGAGAATGTCCATGATCTGGGAATGATAGACTTCTGTTTGGATGCTTACAAACGTTGACCTCGTACTACATATTGCAATAATATCTCTACCATCTGGACCCACACTCCTCGTTCCACGCCTTTTCATTCAGCCCACGCCACTTCTCTGCACTTGATAGCGTCTGACTTCTTCCATGCGATTTCTTCTCACCAGTAAAGCGTAGTGGGCCACTGATGTACGGGCAATCGAACAAGCCTTCGACCTTGAGACCGGAGTCGCTGAATGTTATGCTCCGAGGTTGATAATCGAGCGCTTCGAGCTCAATCTGATTCTCACCAGTCTAGCGACCTCGCCAGAGTAACTGGAATGTCGGATTGTCCTTCACAGTCGTCCACTCTGGAGACGAGGATGTGGAGCTTGATGGGTAGATGCGCATGATGCCTTCCACTATGCCGAAAGAGAATTTGGCGCAGTAACGAGGGCGTTGCGAGTCCGCTGCAGATTCCGGCGCTGATGCAGCGCGCCCGCGTCTTTTCGGATTGCCAGAGTACTCGTATGAGTAGTGATCCTCCGAGTCTGACTCGGCCTCGTCGACACATACGGCGTTAAGCTTGTAGTCGTCTCTGAAAATCTCCATGCTAAGCTTTTCTGGACACTGCTGGCCGGCGCGGTATTGGGATAGCTCGTCGCAGTGGATGGTCCATTTGCCCGTGAGATCCCAGTCGTCGTTTGCTTTGGCCTCGTTAGCAAATGCCCGATGCCGCGCTCGTTTCTCGGCCTTTGCAACTTCGAGTTTGGCATTATGGCTCGTCCATTGCTCCAGGGACTTCTTCTCCGCGTCTCATTTGAACGCTCGCGCATTAGTCGCCACTGCTTTAGCCTCGCCGATTATATAACATTGCTGAATCTCACAGCCTGGGGGTAGATCAACGGGACCACAAACTGCCTCATATCCGAGAGACAGAGCTGCAGCAGCCCGCGAAAGACCGTACCAGTGACCCCGCAAGATCTGACAAGAGTGCAGCAAGAACGAATCCGGATTCTGCATCTCCTCTTGCAAAGCGCGCTCCGGATCCTGGCGGAGTCTGTCTTCAAACGTGGTCGCGGGATCTTTCCACCATTGCTCGAAGCGGAGTTCTTCTTGCTCCTCTCCATAGGCGTTGATACCGCTTTCAAGCTGGTCCAGTTCATCCTGGATGTCCAGATCCTTCCTGAGGTCTCTGTGTTGCAGTAACTGCTGTAACTCGTCTTTGCCGCCAGAAGTCTTCAAGCCGCGGAATGAGCACTGTGCCTGATAATAGCTCTTTGGACGCTCATCATAAAAAGGTTGCCGCTTCGCAACTTTGCCTGCCTTTGTTTTCACAACTGGCCGCGGCAGCTTCGCATCTACAAGCATGTCGAAAGATTCTCCGTAGCGGACAAGCTTGCGGCGAGCCCGCTCATATTCTTGAGGCGTCATCTTCGTTTGCTGTCAATTTTGAAATTCCGAGCAGTGCTACGCGAGGTTTCGCAATTGCCGCAAACAGGGTGTTGTTTGCAGCGGCGAATGCGAGTGTTGGAGAGCGGGAGTCCTTGGGCGTCTAAAAGGCTTACAACGCACAGTACGCACAGGCGCTCCCCCGCACAACCGTATCACTTTCGTTAATCTTGCCGGATGTTCTTCTCCTTCCTGATCTGGTCGTCGCCTTTGCTTATCACACGTCTGCTACATGAACGGCCACCTGCGTACATTCATCGGATTCCATCACCATACAGCATTATCCCATATTCAGTGGTCTCACTGCTGGTGTTACGAGGAGAGATTTGATGCACATGGCGCAAGCATGCCATAATTGTCGGCGCCAGCGCTTGAAGTGTGACAGCACTCGTCCGCATTGCCAGAAATGCGCCAAAAGAGGCCAGGAATGTCTTGGGTACCAGCGTCTTCTCCGTTGGGAGACTAGTCTTGGTAGTCGCGGTAACATAGGGGATGTCACCTTCAATGGAAAGGTCGCGAATAAGTTCAAACCAGTGCAGTGGCAGGATTCTCCCTCAAAGGCACTGACAAACCCTCGCATGCAAGATCTGAGTCTCAAAGAGAGAGAGTATATCTCCTACTGTATGCTTGAACAATGTCTGATCCAAGGACTATGATACTGATGCAACCAGTTGCTAGCGACGTCTGCAAGGATCTCATACTCTACGATAATCCGACGGAGAATCAGTTCCGGCAGCTTGTCCCAATAGCTCTTGACCATCCAGTGCTACTGCAAATTATAATCGCCACATCAGCCATCCGCATGTCCCATGCAAGCCAGAAGCTTGGGCATTCCCACGCAATGACAGTGTCAACGGAAGCAGTCTATCAGAGCACAACTTCAACACCCATTCAACATCAAGACTTCGTTGCTCACTCCGAAATCAGATCTCACGCACTTGTAGCCAAATATAAGGCTCTGAATCTCTTACAGTCTGCGTTGAGTAATGTAACGCCAATGGATCTCGATGTGATACTTGCTGTAATTCTGTTATTCGTGGAGTTCGAACTGCTCAACTCAGGCCGAGACGATTGGATACACCACATTGATGGCGCCAGAAAGATCATCGAAAAGCTGTGTGGCTCAAATGTGATCCCAGCGAGAACAATGAGCCCACTGCGTAGGTGTCTCGTCTCGAACTGCTTGGTGTATGTCGATCTCCCCAGCCTCATGGTATCCCGTTAACCTTGTGACAGTTTTGATGTACTTGGATCAACATTTCCTAGCACGACCAGCCACAAGCCTCTGGTAACCCTTAGCGAAACTAATCTTTCGCTCCTCCAAGACGCGGAAGGTAACCATTGTTCTTCCTTTCCCACCGCTCTCCTGCAAGTGATGTGCCGCGCGGCCCAACTTGCCCGCACCGAGCAGTTGCCGCTCAGCTCACACCGGAACCCGAGCTCGCTGGAGGAGGAATTATCGCTCCTACTACATGAAGCCGAGCTTTTCGATGCATACTCCTGGGCTACAACCCTTCAATCACGGTCGCCTGTGTCGGACGTCTCTCGTCGAACGCATGTTGCTTCCGCCCACTGCATAGCTGTGCGCATATATTTATCCAGGCTTCTTCTGTCGCTAGGTCCCAACGCACGGCTTTCCGACAATTTTGATACCTTGGTTTTGGAAGCCATCCGCCACATGGCTGATATCCGTCCCTGCGATGCTTTGTTCACAGCGACAACGTGGCCGGCTTTCGTCGCGGGCGCGGAGACAAACGATATTCGGAACAGAGCTTGGATTGCCCATCGATTTGCAGAACTATGGGAGGTAGAGCCATGGGGCACAGTAAGGGGCGCTTTAGATGTGCTGCGAGGTATCTGGTTGGAGAAGGATGGGACGACAGTGGGCAAGCAGAGCATGAGGTGCGAAGGCTTTTGTGACGGGAATTGGATTGCATACTTAATACGGACAGGTGTCGATTGGCTGATTGTATGATCTGCGGCTCGTTGAATGACCGTGTTTCAGTGGACATCATGAACTTGTCTACACAAGCAGAACTTGCAAATGATTTGCGTATGATTCTTTGAGCATCGAAAGCCACATCATGAACTCGCAGGATACTAAGATGTCATTCTGGTGATGGGCAATTCGTCAATCATTCGCGAGAGTAAATTCGGTCACATGATCTTGCCTGCACACAAAGCAGCCATTGAGTTGAGTTCTACTTCTCTCGTATGGTTGACTGTGTAATGCGAGTTGCGGTACATCAGACATGACGACTTCTTCCGCTGACCTAGTCCCAGATAGGCAGCCAAGATACTAGCGCCGTGATTAGTGAGGGTCCCAAAGTTACTTCAAGCTCATGCGAACATTATTGTCCTTGCAATGTCGGCCAAATAAATGCAAAGACCAATGGAATCGATCACTCAGAACTCGAGCGGGCGGAACTTCCTGCTAGGTTCAAACATGATTCGCTCTTATGCCGCAGTCCATGGATCTAGACAACCCGATTACAAACCATGCAAGCTGCGTGGCCCCTATCACCGAAATATCTTAAAGGCATCTTGTTCCTTTTCGAACTCCAATTCGCTTTTCCACATCTTTCAAAATCACCAATCGTGCTTCTTTTGAGTATCTCAACCACTGCCATAAGGTGTATTGCCTTCAATTCGACCTCCGTCATTGAAGTCTACCTTGGCCACAGACCATTCAGCGACCTGGATGGATTCCTCATCACCACGTCTTAGTATGGAACCCAACTTTACCGCATCTATCGAAGAGCCGTTATCAGCACGGATTGAACGCCTTGGTCGTGAGCGTCCTCCAGGCTTCAAGACTTCCTGGAACGAATTTATCTTTGTGTTCAGTATCTCGATGTCTCAACTTCTTACGGACTTTTTCGTCTCGGGCTTCACTGTGCTTTTGCCAACATTAATCCAGGAACTGGATATTCCACAAGCAAGCAGTGTCTGGCCGGCCACAGCGTTTTCTCTGGTAATCGCCAGCACTTTACTTGTCTTTGGCAGACTTGGTGATATGTACGGAGGCTATCCCATATTCTTGGGCGGTCTGGCATGGCTGCTGCTTTGGAGTATCATCGCAGGATTCAGCATTAATCCGGTCATGCTCAACATCTGCCGAGCGCTCCAAGGATTCGGACCGGCGGCTTCCCTACCGACCGGAGTCATGCTCATGGGTTCGCTATATCGGCCCGGGCCCCGAAAAAATCTGGTCTTTGCAATCTACGGCACTTCGGCAGTCTTCGGCTTCTTTGGAGGCATCGTCGTCGCAGGTCTGGTCGGTCAGTTCCTGCGCTGGGGATTCTTTTTCTGGATTGGCGCCATTCTCACAGCCATCACCCTCGCCACCTCGTACATCTCGATACCCAACACAAAAGGAGAACGGAAACCATCTGACGTCACAATGGATTACTTCGGTGCAGTCACCATCGTTTGTGGCCTCACACTCGTTGTATTCGCTATCACCCAATCCGCTCACGCATCGATGGGTTGGCGAACACCATACATTCCAGTGTGCTTCGTCCTTGGCATGCTATCTCTCTTCGTCGCTGCTTACATTGAAGCAAGAGTTGCTTCACAGCCGCTGCTACCTGCTTCTATTTTCGCCACACCAGCCATGAAGCCTCTTCTGATTGCCCTATTCTTTCTCTACGGCACTTGGGGCATCTTCTCAGTGTATGGCACTTTGTACTTCCAGAATATCATGGGAGCCACACCGCTCCAAGTCGTAGCCTGGTACGTACCTCTAGGTGTTGCAGGGCTTCTCCTCAGTGTACTTGAAGGCTTCATTCTTCACATAGTCCCTGGCCGGGTCCTTCTCGTAGCTTCTGGACTAGGCGCGTTAGGATCGCAACTCCTTCTTGCTATGATCCCGATCTCAGGCGGTAACTATTGGGCATGGATCTTCCCCGCCACAATCCTGAGCACGATTGGCATCGACCTCTCGACAATCTACATGACCGTTTTCATCACAACTGTACTGCCATTGGCACAACAGGGTTTGGCAGGAGGCTTGATCAATTCTGTGCTGCATCTGGGTGTCGGAGTCATCCTTGGTCTCACAGATATCATCCAGACAGCTATTTTTGCGGAGCAAGGACTGGGCATGAGTTACAAGAATGGTTTTTGGTTTGGGGTTGCTGCTGGAGCTGTTAGTCTCATGCTTATGGTCATCTGGGGAAAGTTGCCAGCTGCGAAGAGTGATATGACTGCAGACGAGAAGAAGGAATCACTGAAGGAGGCTGAGCATTCAGTGCCGACGCCGAGTGATGCATTCGTCGGTCTATCATGAGACTAAAGCTTCTCAAGTTCTGGCATGTCAGTAGAATGTGCGGTTGGAGGATCGACGACTTTATAACTGCTCGGTACAGCAAGCTATAGGGAGCACGATTTGGGTATCAATTGCACGTACGATCGATCGTAGGATGCAGTCTCCTTGAAAGCATACAACTGCCAGCTAACCCTAGAAACCTACTCTTTAGATTCCGTCTAAATTTATTAGGTTTGGTTTTAGGTTTGGTTTTAGGGTTAGGGTTAGGAGTTCAGCATCATTATGTTATAGGTCTAAGAGCAAACCTTAGTACCTAGCCTAGTTAAGATAACATCGGGTATAGCCTACTTTATAACTTAGCTATAAGCAGTATAAGATTGCTGAAATAGGCCTCCGCGATATTAGTAGTCTAGTCTAATTCCTATCTAATATTCCGACTATAGGTCTATCTATCTAATTATTAGTCCTCCTATAATCTAGTCTATTAATACTAAGGCAAAAGGGACCGAATTACTACTAGCTCTACTTCTCTCGACGTATTCGTACTACTTATATATCCCTTAATTAGCTCTCGCTAATACTAAGCCTTAGGAGATAGCTATCGAGAAGGGAAAGATCTAATAAATTAAAGAGTAGAGGAAAAGTAGCTAAACTCTTAGAGCTCTTTTAAAAATAGAAAAGGAAAATAAGGAAACCT
>LJJI01000057.1:0-88658 GCA_001553865.1 Cladosporium sp. BSL10
GGTTTTTTTTTTTTTTTTTTGCATTTAGCGATGGAGTTTCTGGAGTCTGGTGGTTGGATAATCCTACAGGTTTGAGGAGGGAGTGTAGGCTGAGGGTGAGGAACAAATCTGCTTTTCTTTCTCTCTAGTCGTTTGAAGCTCCTGATGTACAGTTACGGAGGCATTGCTGTCCTCTCTCTCTCTTTTCTTGGGGAACATGAGAACCAAAGCAGTGTACACGAAATGCCAACATTCCCTGTTTGGTGGGCACCATGCGGGAAGATGAACGCACCTTTTTATTCTTCGACATCTGGCCACGTCCCACGTCATGGACCATGTATGCTTGCGTCCTCACGCATCGCTCCTGGCTCGATTTCTGTGATTGAGACGGTATGCTGTCCAACGTGCATCCGGTATTACGACGGTCGGTTTTGCCACTCCACAAACTCAGAAGACAAGTTGGACCACTGAACTAGACAAGGGTTTCTTCTTTCTTTCCCTTTTTCTTTCTTTCTCATAGCGTGCATACATCGTGCAGTGAGCAACTCGAGACTCGAGAGATAAAGGGAAAAAAAAAAAAAAACCTTCTACATCTAACACACATCTTCCGGCTCCTCCACCTCGCCAGCCACAGGGCCCAGGTCGCCGTTCAGCGTCCTGCCGAACAGCTCCAGCAGCATCTGGAAGCAGATGCCGGCGAGAGCTGGGTCGTAGCGGCCCCTGCCATGCTGTCAGTATGTGAGAAATTTCGTGTCTTGTGTGCGGACGTGGAGCTGAGAAGTTAGACTGGTTGAACGTACTTTGACAGCTCGTCGCGGATGAACGCGTGCTGGGCCCAGGCGGGCTCGTAGAAGGAGAAGGTCACGCCGGCGTCGTGCAGGGTCTTGCGGATGAGGTCGCGGCCCTGGGGAGGGACGTGGGTGTCTTTCTTGCCGAAGATCTGTGTGGTTTTGTTAGTTGAAATTGGTGCTGTTTAAGAAGCTTTGGGGGTTAAGTATGGGCAGGGCCATGTTGCCACGCACCATGATGAGCTCGCCGGTGATGTCCTTGACGCGGTCGAGACTGTCGTCGTTCTTGCCGTGGCCGAGAGTGTGAGAGTGGATGTCGGTAGCGAAGTAGCAGACCGCGGCCTTGATGCGTTTGTCGAAGGCGGCGCGGAAAGCGAGGTGGCCGCCGAGACACATGCCGGTGGCGCCCTTTCGTGGTGGTCAGTGGTACTATCATGATCACGATTGAGCAGTGAGGATATGAACACATACTGTGAGATATAGTTAGCTTGGTGCTACATGATGTTGGGACGAGTAGAAACCTACCAATACGCCCATTACAAGTCTCCATGCTGGTGAGCAAGTCGACGCTCAGAGTGGCGTCTTCGTCGTAAGCAGCGAGCTTCTTCTCGATCTTCCAAGCGTTGCCTGCGTCGGTGCCAGGACCGTCATAGGCGAGAGCCTCAGGGCCAGTGAACTCGTGGTAGGAGCTGGGAGCTGCGACGATGTAGCCGTGGGAGGCGATTTGGCGGGCGAAACGCTGCACAGGGCCGGTCACTGGGTGTTGTCAGTTCGTGTTACGCGTAGGCAAAATCAGCTGCTCGCCACCACCTGAAACTAGGGATAGGCATGGTCGTTCTCGATCTTGCAATTATCATACTCACCCTGGTAGATCTCGCTGAATACCACAACACCGGGGAACTTGGCCTTTGGGTAGTTGGGGATGGACGGGTGGAAGGTGAAGATGCGCATGCTACCACCATCTCGGGTGGGCACATCTTTGAAGGACTCTTGGATCAGCATGGTGGATATGGGAGTTTGCTGTTATATAGCGTGTTCACCTTTGTTCGATTGTCCTACATGTACTTATGACTGCTCGAAGCGAGTGAAGCTTCGATAAGCGGGTCCACAAGAAGCCCAGGATCGGGATGCATGTCAGATCGACTGTTCATGAGGAGGATGCCTGACAATTCTCAAATTATTTTTACACGTTATTGTACTGCTCGTGTGGTCTTGTACACCCAACATCAAGTATATCGCCATTACCGCATTGG
This sequence comes from Cladosporium sp. BSL10, assembly GCA_001553865.1. Lineage (NCBI taxonomy): Eukaryota > Fungi > Ascomycota > Dothideomycetes > Cladosporiales > Cladosporiaceae > Cladosporium > Cladosporium sp. BSL10. The sequence goes on from LJJI01000057.1 coordinate 2,021, forward strand.
GCAATAGCAATGAAGTGAACAAGACGCAGTGCTTGGCAGGCACGGCAAGATAAGGTTTGAATGTTCGGTGGGTGGCGCCGCAACGACCGTGCCGGAAGTCGATTATGCCGGGGGGAGTAAGTTAGACGGGAGTAAACAAATTGGAGGCAGATCTTTGGTGGATGGGCTTCAGAAAATCTAACGCTTGTTAGCGGCCGTCGACCAGCTGTCAACATCCCCGCCGCCGCCGCCGTGTTGTTGTTGTTTGCTACTCCTTTTTCGCTCCGGCTGAGGTTTCAGCATACCAACCGACACCGACTGAAGCGTCTGAAGAGCCATTGGCCTGCTAAACATGTCGAGGGTCACGCGCTCCCAGACGGGCAAGACGCCCAAGTGAGTGAACATCACATATCACCCCAATCACAATCTCCTCACACGCGAACGGCTTTGCTGACACGCGCGTTGCAGAAAGGCACCCCTCCCCGAAGGCTTCGTCGAAACTCCCACCAGACGTCGCACCACCCGCAAGTCGGTCGCTCCTACCACCACCGACTCGTCCGCCGAAGAGGAACTCGAACTCGAAGTCGACCCCGTCTTGAAGGTTCCCAGAGAAGAAACCAAAGTGGAGGATGTCGACAACAAGGCCGCTGCCAATGGCGTTCCCGCCGCTGCACCCAAGGCCAGGATCATCGACGGCTGGATGGAGGGCGGCGACCCGAAGATCGATGCCGCTCCTCACTTCGACTTTGGCGGCACATTCGGCGTTACCGCCATGATGTTCGGTTTCCCGGCGCTGATGTGGTTCATGTGGGTTGGCGCGACCTACTACGACGGCAAGTTCCCGTCTGAGCCCAGCATGACTTGGGCCCAGTACACTCGTCACGTAGCAAACCTCGCCTACACCGGCTCCTTCCCTCACTTGCAGGCCTGGATCATTTACTGGACTTTCCTGGTCGTCCAGGGTGCCATGTACTGCCTCATGCCCGGTGTCTACTCCACCGGCAAGCCTCTGCCCTTCGCCGGCGGCAAGCAGCTGCGATACTACTGCAGCGGTGTCTGGAGCTTCTACGCGACCAACATCATGGCTGTTGGTCTGCACGTCTCTGGTCTCTTCCCGCTTTACACTCTGATCGACGAGTTCGGCCCTCTCATGAGCGTGGCCATCTGCTCCGGTTTTATTGTTGCTATCGTCGCCTACATCTCGGCTTTCGTCCGAGGCGCACAGCACCGCATGACCGGCTACCACATCTACGACTTCTTCATGGGCGCCGAGCTCAACCCTCGCATGTTCGGTTGGCTCGATTTCAAGATGTTCTTTGAAGTCCGCCTTCCCTGGTACATCCTCTACCTCATCTCTCTGTCCGCTGCCGCTCGCCAGTACGAGACTTACGGATACGTGACCCCCGAGGTTGCCTTCCTTGTCATGGCCCACTTCCTGTACGCCAACGCGTGCTCCAAGGGCGAGGAGATGATCGTCACCACCTGGGACATGTACTACGAGAAGTGGGGCTTCATGCTCATCTTCTGGAACCTCGCTGGTGTCCCTCTTTCGTACTGCCACTGCACCATCTACCTCGCCAACCACGACCCCAGCGAGTACGCGTGGTCGAAGCCCTTCCTCGTCTGGATGTACGTCAGCTACCTGTTCGCCTACTGGGTCTGGGACACCGGTAACAGCCAGAAGTGCATGTTCCGCAGCATGCAGCGCGGCTACCACGTCCACCGCAACACCTTCCCTCAACTCCCCTGGAAGTACGTCAAGAACCCCGAGTTCATCAAGACCGAGTCCGGCGACAACCTCCTCTGCGATGGCTGGTACAAGTACGCGCGCAAGGTGCAGTACACTGCCGACCTGTACTTTGCGCTTTGCTGGGGTCTGATCACCGGCTTCAAGAGCCCATTCCCCTGGTTCTACCCGGTCTTCTTCTCCCTCATGATCGTGCACCGCGCGTACCGTGACATTCAGAGGTGTAGGGAGAAGTACGGCGAGGCGTGGAAGGAATACGAGAGGAGAGTGCCGTACCTTTTCATTCCGGTGAGTTTCGGTAACTTCGCGCTGATGACTTTGAGCTTTTGCTGACTTCTCTATTTCTAGTACATCATCTAAAAATTTTACGCGGCTCGAGTTATATGATCCGAGACTCGAACTCGATTGCACGATTCGGATGGTCGTGGCGAGGCAGAGTGCCAGTCATAGCACAAATTGAACTCACGGCTTGGAATGAGGCGAGGATCGATACACCAAACAAAAAACATAGGAGAAGAGACATTGTAGGATGGATACCCGGAATTGGTGGTTTTTTGTTATCTCTTTCTCTCTTTCTCCTCTTGACTGTACTCGCAATTGCAATATGTGTACAGAAAAAAAAAAGAAGGAATTATTTATAATGCAATGCTAAAGCCCAAAGCTTATACGCTCGATACTAAAAAAGTAAGACAAGTCATCGGCAGGTGAGACCGACCAAAGCGTGCTGGCAATTCTCGAAAGGAAAAGAATCAACGCGTGCACACAAGACAGTAGATCTTGTCATGGTGGGGAGCGCGTGCATCTTCCAAGTAGTATAGAGCATTCTCAACTAAGATCTGCGGTGGAGCACCAGGGGACCATCAGGTCACGACGCATGCAGGCTCTCGAGTGTTCGGAAAGACTCCTTCGTCAGCTGAGCTGCCGCTGTATTCTGTTCCCAGTAACATCGCACCAATTGCCAATGTTATCTATTCTATCTATTGAATCACTCATCGTTCCATCATCTCTTCCTGCCGATTACTCTCGGCTTCTCAACCGTTCCATGAATCCAAGATCTAGAGGTCGCGATTTGACGCCTCGCAGACCATTAGCATACGCATTATGTAGGCTTAAGTTGCATTTACTGCTTGCCGGTCTACAAGAGTGGCTAGTTGCCTGGACTGGAGTATGAGAAGCCCTAAGCACTATGGATGGCAAGCATCGATGGCTTGAGTCTTCCTCACAGCTATTAGTTGGCGTGATAAGCGGTGAAAACCTTGTAGTGGACCGAGACCAAGAGCATAGGTGGTCTGAAGTTGCAGTATTGTCGTGTGGCTCCGGCGCGCTACACAGATCCCTGCGCTCCTGTAGAGTTTTCTTAGGCTCTTTCACATGCTCTTCCAGAAGTGCCTTGGTGCATACATCCTTGCAACAACGTAAGTTCGTTGCTTCTCTCATCACATGCAGCAGGTGGAACGTTGGCAAATCGAGCAAATGCATGAACGCAGGGCCAGATAGTGCATACAGCAGGGCGTTCTAAATAAAATCTGCGTAAGAGACCGAAGGATCGCCGCGTCACGATGCATGCAGCCACTCGGGCGATGTAGCAGTAGTAGGAGGTATAATCGGAATGTCTCTTCCATTAGATTAGTCGCTGCTCTGTCTTGCTCTGATTTCACTCCAACAGTCCATCCGTCAGCTCCTTCTGCTGGAGTAGTCATGGTCCTGTCAGCTCCCCTTGCCGATCGCTCTCGGATTTTTCCAATCGTGTATGCGTCCAAAAACTTGTGGATCATGGCACGATGCTATGGATGAAGGCCGCTAGTGTAGGCACTAAGTCTTGGTTGCATTTACCGTTTACGGTATAGAGTGGCTAGCTACAACAGGCCCCGAGTGCCATCGATGTATAACATCGATAGCTCAAGTCATCTCACACTTAGCTATTGGCCGGTTCGGCGGGGATCCGTCATTTGTGACACTGTATTTCCACGGATATCCCATCTTTGGTAGGCTATCTGTATCGGCACGTGTCCGATCCAGTATCCAGGTATAGCAGTCAACGGACTCTCGATTTTCTTCTGCCGGAAGCGAGAAAGCTTAAAGCGAAGTCTGCGGCTACGTGTGCTGCACAGCAAGACTATAATGCCAGGCTTCTTCTGAGTCAGAGGTGAGGTAGTACGATCGCCACGCGATGCCATGCAGAACCCAAAGCAGAATGCGATTCGCGCACTGCTAGCCTAGACTTCGCCTGCTCTTGGTTCAGAGTGCTCACCGCTAGTCAGATTGTCGTCCGTATCTACCTCTTAGTACATACATATCCGGTTGACGTGAAGCGATAGATACCTTCCAACGAATCGAAGATCATCTGGATACGCTGATAAGTCCCCAGCTCTAGAATCTAGGCGGTCTTGATTTTTTTCCTTTCAACATACGCTTGATCATCCATTGCGTGACACACATCGTGCGCTAGAATGCGGAGTGGCGGAGCGCTGGGTTTACTAGGCGGAAGATGTTGCCTCTCAACAAGAATCCGTCGGAGTCCATGCTTCAAAGGTCCCCACAACACGTGAACCGTAAATGGGAAACGGTGATTGGGAGCAGTGGTTGTTCACCAAAGTAGCCTTCCACACACAATCCATAGAAGACGTCGAGGATCAAACGATCGATTTAGGTGCGGTATAGTCGTGCTTGCAACGAGTCTAGAGGTGCGCGAGAGATATCTGGTATTAGTCAGTGCGCTTATGTGCAGGAGCGCTGGCTAGAGCTGTGGAACTGGTTAACATGGACCAGATTGGTGACAGCGAAAACAAACATTGCTTCAGGGGTGTCATGGTCGACGAGAGCGTAGTGGCATCCATCTCGTTGCACCACAAAAGGTAACGGTGCGAGTCCGAGCCAGAAGTACGCGCATCGATTCGTACCGCGAGAGGTGTGTGGGTTGGTGATGTATCATTTGTGGCTGATAATATCCCTTCGTCCACGTTATGTGAAGTCCGAAGACTGTATTCTCAAACCATGCGTTCACGAGTATGCGTTTTTTTCTTCCTGTTTTCCTCGTTCAAAGGGCGGACTCATCCGCCCGAGCAGAAGGGAGAAAAAAGACACAAAGCGATCTCGCTTGGAAGGATCGCGGCTCGGACAGACACTTTATCAAACCAATGACATATCGACGTCATTCTATGCTCTATACATACCTCACTGAATAGTTTCATTCCACACTTCTAGGCCACCCCCTCGACCTTCCACACCTTAACCGCTGCATCGGCGCCAGCACTAACCACCCTTCCATCTTCAGCCCACACCACCGCGCCCACGCCCTCCTTGTGCGCATTCAACGCCTTGACGCGCCCGCCTGGGTTTGCCAAGCTCCAGACGCACACGTTCGTGTCCAGACTGCCTGACACGGCTTTTGTGCCGTCGGGCGACCAGCACAGCGAGGTGACGCGCGCGGTGTGCGCGGACCAGCGGTTCGTTTCCAGTTTCCAGGTCTCCGGGCTGGAAGAGGAGTAGGCGAAGACTTTGCCGTTGCTGAGGCCGGCGGCGAGGTGGGTGCCTGAGGGAGAGAATGAGAGGGCGGAGATGGGGGAGGTGGCGTCTTTGAGGGAGGTGAGCTCGGTCAGGTCGCCGGAGGAGGAGAGACTGTAGATTCGAACAATTTTGTCGTCAGCGCCGCTCGCGACCAGACCGCTGGTGTTGGCGGCAACGCAGGTGGGCGGCGAGGGCAGGGAGAGGTTGCTGACTTGTTGGCCTTCGGAGTAGATGTGCAGGCCGGCGGTGGAGGCGACGATGGTGAATTCTTTGCCGCTTGCAGTAGCCACTGCGACGCCCTTGGGTTGACCAGCGGTCTTGATGGCGCCGCCGATGAAGCTCTTTTGTGCTACGTCGGTGGTGCGGAGACTGTCGTCCCAGCCGACAGAATAGACCCTTCCATTCCCAGCTGCGAGACCAGAGACTTGGTTGGAGTGCATTTCGCCGTCAACGAGGTCCGCAGCGCCAGTCTTGAGGTCCCAGCTGCGTGCTCTGCCTTCGTAGGAGCCTGTGACAAGTGATCCGCTGCCAGGAGCCGAGGCCGCAGAGGTGATGGCCTTCTGGTGTCCACGCACAACCTTGACAGGGCCCTCAGCCTTGTCGACGTGGAAGTAGTTCAAGTTGCCCTCGAGGTCGAGCGAGATGATCAGACCGTCACTCCTGCCCGCAGGCCAAGTCACGCCGACTTGCTGGTCAGGCACCGAGACACCCTCACCACCCATGCGCCAGCTCTGCACGCACGCACCGCTCTCAACATCCCACACCTTGACCGTCTGGTCTCCAGAGCACGTCGCCAGCCTCTTGCTATCCGGCGCCCACGACACGCCGAAGATCGAACCCTTGTGCTCGCCCTCGCCGATCTGCTTCGTCGGCTCGCCCGTCTTGCCATCATACAGCCAAATCCGCCTATCACTTCCCACGCTGACCAGCGCACTGCCATCCGGGCTAAACTGCGTGCCGTAAATAAACTTGTCGTGCTTTCCCCTCACACTGGTATTGAACTTGAACGGCGCGCCGTGCAAGAACACCAGACTAGTATCATCCGAGCCCGTCGCCGCCCGCAGCGGCCTCTGCTGCCGAATGCTCACGCAGTTGATTTGACTGGCATGTCCGCTGATCTCGCCCACCGAGTTGCCCGAGTCGGCCGTGATGCAGTGTCCGAAGCGCTCCTTGCCGTCGCCCACGGCGATGATGCGCTGGCTGTCCCCGTCCCACGCGATGTCATTGATGCGGCCGGCGATGATGTGGTATTCGCCCTTTGTGTTCTCAGCGCCGATGCTGTCCCAGACGCGCACGGAGCCGGTCACGTCGCCGGATGCGATGTAGAAGCCGCTGGGCGAGAAGCGGGCGACGGTTGTCTGGGCGGTGTGCGCGGTGTATTGCTTTGAGACGGAGGGATTGTCGATGGAGCGCACGAAGATGGACTTGTTGTTTGCGTAGGCGATGCGTTCCCCTTTGCTGTCTGAGGACAAGGGTGTCGGTGAGCCACGGAGGGTTGTAGGGGTGGGGGCCCAGATGGCCTCTGGATGAATGTGTTAGTATTTTGCGTAGATGTAGATGTTGGATGCATTTGTGTCTCTGCTCGGTTTTGCTCAAGAGGATCTTGGGGCATTTGTAGCTTCCATGGGAGCACATGTTTACATGTCCAATGGACAAGTTGTGCCCGTGATCTCCCAGGCGTAACGCTTCAACAGGATGCATATGATGATGTCTTACCTGAAGTGATCGACATGTTGCTAAGCTTTCAAGAGGAGTGTGAAGAAAGGTGAAGAAGGTAATATCAAAGTGTTGACGGTACGCTTTTGAGGAGTACCAGACAGTACCTTATTAGTTAGGCAACATAAAGATGAAACCTTGGTGCCTGTAGCTGGCTGGCGCTGACGTATTGTTGTGAGGGGTGAAACTCGAACTGTAGCTGCGTTTCCAGGGACAAAATTAACATCTATAAATATAACCACTCGAAACAAATCGTGATAAGACAAGGATGAGGATTTGAGATACTCTCGCATGTCGGAGAGACAGCATTCGACAAGAATCGTCACGGCGGTCTAGCAGCACGTTGGCTATTAGGAGATGAATATACCGATGTCATTCTTTAATTCACTCTGAACAACCTTTTATCGAAATTGGGTATCTCATGCATCATCAATCAGCATCACTAGCCACCCATCAGCAATTGCAGAATCTCCACACTAGCCTAAGTGAAATGAATGCCCTCCTGGTTGAAAGCGTAGAGCATGGCAAGGAAGTCGCCCTCGTCACACAGCCTAGCTCTCTTGTCGGCCAACTGGGTGTCGTCCTCCAGCACCTTCTTCACCTTTGCCCGGACCAGCTCGTATACTTTGCCCTTCCTTTTCCTGTTGGGGTTGCCTTCGAGCTTCTTCGCCCTCTTATCTGCCTCCTCCTTGAAGAATGCGGGAACATCCTCATCGTCGTCGACGTCCATGATCGCGTCGTCCTCAGCACCCATGTCAACATCGTCATCCATTTCGGCATCCACATTATCCGACGGGCCGTCCTCAAGAGGAATGTCGTTCTGTGCGCAGTATGTGCGGTAATTTGACTCGATCATCTCCATCACACTAGCAGTTCCCAAGAAGCCGCTGCGCAACACTCTGTTCTTCCTCACGAAGCAGATTCTAAGAAGTCCATCCCACTCATCGTAGCTGACCTGAGGCCTGGGGTTCTTCGGCCTGATCCTCACCACGTTGCTTTCCACAAGCGGAGGAGGGTTGAAATTGTTCTTGCCGACCTTCATCACATGGTCGATCTTTGACCACATCTGTGCGTTTACACTCAACCTCGAGTATAGCTTCTCTCCGGGCTTTGCGAACAAGCGCATGGCGAATTCTCTCTGAAACATGAGCACGCAGCTCCTTGGCGCAGGGCTCGTGGCCAGTAACTTGAAAGTTAGAGGCGAACTAATCTGGTAGGGTGTGTTGGAAATGCAAACATCGAAGTATGGGTACTCGGGCATCTTGACGGCATCACCCAGAATGAGCTCCAGTTTCTTCGCGTACGGTGTGCCTTGGAAACGCTTTGTGATTTCTGCCGCCATGCGGGGATCGTGCTCGATCGCAATGACCTTCTTCGCCTTTTCCAGAATGCGCGCGGTCAAGTTACCGGTACCAGGACCGATTTCGAGCACGATGTCGCTCTGCTTCAGCTCGGCCTTGTCCACGATTGCTTGTGCGACACCGGGGTTTTTGAGAATGTGCTGACCGAGGTCCTTGTTCATCTTGAAGACATTGTGGGCTGCGGCAGACTTGTCGTTCTTGCGCGACTTCGCTCCGGCATAAGGATCGTTCTTGGTCACACCGGAGGTGGCATCTTTGGGGCGTAGGATTTTGGGCATGTTGAGTTGAGTTGGTGGCAGCGAGCCGCCGGGCGGTTGATGGTGTGTGTGTTCCGGCTGCGACTATGAGACGCAGTGTGCTGTTTCGGGTGAGGGACAAAGCAGCGGTTTCGAGGCGGAGATTTTCGTGGACGAGTGTAGTATGCCAAACTTGATCTCTTCCAATCTCGACTTCTCGAAACTCGATAACTTTCTCGCAAGCCATGAAGGGTCTGTCCCACTTTCGATGCAGCAAGGAAAGTGTGCCGGTTTATCGCAAAGCTTATTTCTTATCGTATATCGGGAGCGGCTTTGCTGCAGATGTCCATTCTCCGTTCTCGCCGTTCCCGTTCCATGCTTACTTGAGCCTCATTTTCGTCTTGCTGCTCCGGAACGTCAAGACATCCATCGACAAGCAGAGTGAAACAGAAAGGATACGTTCAATGCTTACGTGAGGGACAATGTTCCAGATCTGCTGGGCTTTTGGAACCGGCAGCAAAGACCATGGTTGATCGGCTATAAAATAGAACATGGCTGCCGTAGCTACAGTCCTTCGGATGGCATTTCAATCATCTGCACTTTGCTCGCCTCAATACGCTCTACCAGCACTTCCATGGCACCCACTATCCTCATCGTTGGCGCAACCGGCAACACTGGCCGCAGTGTGGTCGAGACCTTGCCAAAGCTGCTAGGAAACTCCAAGCTTGCCTCTCACCGCATCATTGCCCTTACCAGAAGTGCCAGTAACCCGGCAGCACAGGCACTCGCGAAACTGCCTGGCGTCGAGCTCGCCGAGCAAAACTGGGTCGAGATCGACGACACTTGGCTTCGTGAACACGAAGTGGCGAGGATTTTCATCGCCTCCCACAGCCAGCCGAACCAATTCGCCGAAGAGGGCCAGTCCCTGGTGAGTGCTTTGAGAGCAGGCGTCAAGTACGTCGTTCGTATCTCTACCACGCCAGCAAACATTCGCCCAGATGTCCCTGCCTACTACGCACGCACGCACTGGGCGATCGAGACCATGCTAGGCCAACCTGAGTTCAAGGAGATGCACTGGACGTCGCTGCAGCCCAACGGCTTCTTGCCCTTGGTTTTGGGGGGTGCTGCCGGGTTGATCAAAGAATTCAAGAGGACTGGAGAGCAAGTTCCGCTATCGGTACTCATCGATGCCAGCACGCCTGCCGGCTTGATCGACCCTTACGACATCGGCGTTGTGGCGGCGCATCTTCTTGCTCAGGAGGACACCACTCAACACAATCAGGCCAAGTACGTTTTGAATGGCCCTGAGGACGTTACTGGCGAACAGATTGTCAAGATGGTGGAGCAATACATTGGCGAACCTGTCAAGGATGTCACGTTCAAGGATGTGGCGTTTGTTGAACAGATGGCAGAGAATTCCTCTGAGTCTAAGACGGTCATACGCTCCGTCAGATTCGGTCCTGTCACTATCTGGGAAGGCAAGGCTAGGGCTGAGACCAGAAGCAAGGAGATCCTTGAGTTGTACGCTCCGAAGCGGACTGCCGCAGAGGTTCTGAAGGACTTGGTTGACGAGTAGAGAATGAAATCGCATGAGTAAGAAAAGCAGTTTCGTCCTCGAATCATAGCTTCCATGGCCTGCCATTTGAGCTGTCTTATGTGATCGATTGGAAATGCTTGAGCGTTCACTTAGCAGAGCTTGGTCGTTATCACAAGCTATGGCAGGCCGAACAAACGCTACTACGATTGGTGACACACGTGATAATATACTGCCCGTGTTAACAATAAAGTATTCAATGCACTTCTTTACCATTCCTCAAATTCCCTGTGCTGTTCATTTTCTCCTTTAACTCACAAAAACCAATCGAAGCTTGCCCACAGGACAGAGTCAAAGTCTACCAACCGAAAGGTTCGCTGTTCGACGACTTAGTATCATTATATCAGGTGTGGGTAATTGAATTGATTGTATTCTGCTTGGTTGCTCGTCCATCACGTGTGGGGTTCGTTGAACCGCTTTTGGCTTTCCAGGCGGCAGTTGGAAGATACCTCACCTCTTGCGCGGCGCATACTCATACACCCTACATTACTCACACACCTTCGCCCTAGGACCGCTACGCGTCGCTCAAGACGCTATTTCGTGTTTGCTAAGGACATCCGCCCTGCTCGCCGACAAGACAGTGTACGTCTAGCGCAAAAGGGTGCGCGCACGCGTTGCGAGCCTGTACAGCCAGCGGAACCCAGATTGCGACAGCTACCACAGCCCCGACACGACAAAAAATCATCGTACCATCACTATCACACCTCAATCCGCTCCCGTCAATCTCACACCTCAGTCGCAAAAATGGCGACTCCGGCCATGCCCATGATCCGGCCGCAGCAGATCGACTCGCTGCCGCATCTCGATGCCAGCCAGAAGCAGACTTACAAGCAAGGCCTCATGAACCTCTGGAACGCCTTCGACAACAACCCGGAGGGAAGTCAGGCAAAGAATGACGCCAAAGCTAAGATCCAGAACGCTAGCAGAAAGATCATGCAACAGCTTGGAGGAGGGCAGAGGAACCCTAGCAATGCCGCAACCCAACAAGCGCAACAAGCTCAACGACCACCGCAGGCGCAACAGGCCGGAAACCAAGGCGTGCAGACATCGGGAGTTCAGCAGGGAGCCATGCAAGGACAGCAGAACCCGCAGCAGATGCAACAGCAGCAGCAGCAGCAGCAGCAACAGCAACAGCAAAGGCCCCAACAGCAGCAACAAATGCAGCAGCCTCAGCAAGCGCAGCAGCAGGGTGGCCAAGACCAGGTCGCACAGCTGCAGGCAAAGGTCAAGCAGATGGTGCAGAACCTCGTCGTCTTCCCAGAGCCTACCACCGCCAACTCACAGCAGTTCGAGCAGTACAAGCTCACCTTCCAGCAAGGACTCGGCACCAGCATCTTGAAGAGGGAGCGCGCTCGTCAAGAACAAATCCGCCTTGAATCGCTCGAGACACAGATGAAGAGCCAAGGCCAATCTCTTTCCGACGAGATGACCAACCGCCTTAATGGAGCCAGGGCCGCATGCGCGGAGGCTCAGCGCGCCGTGACCGCCTTGGAGCAGAAGAACGAGCAGAATAAGAATCTGTACAACCAGAAGCAAGCGAGGAACAAGGAGATGCAGCAGGCCGGTCAGCAAGGTCAGCAAGTGAATGGCCAACAGCCGATGGCCAACCAGCAAGTGAATGGCGCGCAAGCACAGGCCATGCAGAGGACAAATTCACAGCAGACGCAGGGAAATGTGGGCCAGGGTGACGTCAAAATGGAACAGCAGCAGCAGCAGCAGCAGTCTCCCGCGCCGCCGCAGTTCGCTCAGCAGCAGCAGCAGCAGCAACAGCAACAACAAGTCCAGACACCCCAGGTAGGCACACCCGTGCAGCAGCAACAACAAATGCCTCCGCAGCAGCAACAGCAGCAGGCTCGTCCTCAGCAGCAAAGCACTCCCCAAACCGCGACTCAACCTCAACAGCAATTCCCGCAAAACAACATGCCACAGCAGCAGCAACAAAGACCTCCCATGAACCAGCAGCAACACCCACAGTACGGCGTTCCTCAGCAACAACAGCAGCAAATGCCTCAGCAGCAGCAACAGCAGCAGCAGCCGCAACAGCAATACCAACAAACTCCTCAAAATGCCATGCAGCAAAATAACACACCAAACCAGCAGCAAGCGCCCCAGCAGCCTCACGCTCTGACGCAGAGAGATGCCATGGCAAGATCTGCTCAATCCTACACTCAGCAACAACAGCAACAGCAAGGTCCGAATGTTAACCAACCCCAACAGCCCATGCAGCAACAGCACGGCAACATGCCTAACGGGATGCCCTTCAACCAGCCTCAGTCTGCCACTCAGCACACCCCAACTCAAACCGGCTTCCCACCGACCCAGCAGATGAACAGCCAGAACACCAAGTTCCCCATTCCCAAGGATTTGCGCATGGATCCTCGCACTCAGGCGCCCGTCGCAGGCCCGCCCTCACGCCCAACCATGATGGGCCAAGGCGGCATGATGAACGTTCCCGGTGTGCAGAAGCCCGCTCCCTTCACACTCGAAGGCGAAGGCGACCACGTGCTGTCGAAGCGCAAGCTCGACGAGCTGGTCCGCCAGATCACCGGTTCTGTCTCGCCGGAAGATGGCTTGTCACCCGAAGTCGAGGAGGCGGTGCTGTCGCTCACGGATAACTTCGTCGACAACGTCATCCAGAAGGCTTGCGCACTGGCGAAGCTCAGGGCGGGCCAGACGCTCGAGGTCAAGGACATCCAGATGGTGTTGGAGCGCAACTACGGCATTCGCATTCCTGGCTACAGCCTCGATGAGTTGAGAACCGTTCGCAAGTTCCAGCCAGCGCCAGGCTGGGTGGGCAAGGTGCAGGCTGTCCAGGCCGGCAAGGTCATGGGTGGCAACAAGGATGCTTGATTTGATGATATGCGGAAAGTGTTGGTTTACCTGGGCTGAGCTGATAAGGGCTCGACTGTGGCTTTCTACACCTTGGGCTTTACGTTTGTAACATGAAGTTGCTTTGGACTCTTTCTAGCGATGGCGTTTTTGTTTGGAAAGGATGGGCTGGTGACGTGTACGATTGGTATTACCCTAGACTGAAACTTGCAGGCTGCGGTTATGCAAGCCCGTATGTAGCGGGAATCCTACGATTGGTCTCGACTTTGCTCTCTTTCATTTGGGCTCTTCACATCACGGATGCTGTTTGTAGGAGACTTTGCTATGTATTTCTTTCGTTCTTGATCGAAAAGCTCAAGGAGTTCGTGTCGGCGACAACTTAGGGAAGTCTTCGGCATCCTCTCCATACACAGCCTTGTCGCGGTGTAGACCGTGCAGGAAAACTGTCACGACTTGCTGGTCCTTGATCTGATACTCGCCACCTACTATTTGATCGCCTTTTGCTTTTAGAGAAAAGGCGGGTGCGGTGGAATGGAGGCGGAGTGTTTCGCGCAAGCACGCCTCGATATACGGCAGCTTTCCCATATGTTCCACAGTGATGGGGCCCTGTCCGAAAACCTCATCAATCTCCGCTTGGAGCTTCAAGTATGCCGGAGGGTTGGCCATGAGTTCGTAGAACAAGAAAGATAAGAGCCCCGAGGTTGTTTCGTGACCTTCGAAATAGTTAATTCGGGTTCCTGCCAATCGATGGTAACAAGATTCACTCACCTGCAATGAGGAACGTTATCATGTTACGTATGATTGTTGTCTCATCCAGAGTCTCTCCCGTCTTCGGATCCTTGTTATTGATCATCCCATTCAACAGATCACGCTTGTCGGTCGGATGCTCGCGTCTAGCTTTGAGAAGGTCTTTGGCGATCTTTTCTAATTTTTCGATGTCTTCATGAAACAGCTGGTCTTGTTTGGAGAAGAAAACGTTTGGCAGAGGTGGACGTCTGGACCTTGCAAAGGCTTCAGCAAGAGTCGCCGTCATTGCTCCGACGAACTCGTGCTGGCTTTCATGATAGAAAGAATTGAAACGGCTTCCCATGGCACAGCTAACGAGATGATTAGAATCTTGCACCCTTGCAGGACATTGTGCGACTTACATAGCGATCGAATCAAGCGTCAGACGTGTGAAGTCTCCCGAAGAATCGATGCGCTCATCCGGTCCAAATCTTGCCCACTTCAACACCATCTGGCTGACCACATCTTGCATTTCTAGCGCTTTGTGAGTAATTGTACCGCTGAAACCAGGACGCGATTTAAGACTTACCAGGAAACATCGATATGATGGACAGAGGGCCAAACGCAGGCATCAATAAGCGATGTGCGAGCGCCCAATTGTGCTCGTCGGGGAGAGCAGTGAAGAGGCCGTCACCAACAGCATGGCGTACTTGTGCAAGAGGACCAGATACAGCTTTCTCAAAATTCTTTTCGTTAAATGTATCCTTTGCCAAAGCATAGCTGGATACAAAGATTCGTTCACTGGGTAAATTCAATTTAACGATCGGCCCTGTCGACTAATCAGCGACAAGGTCAAGAGGCTTATGGAGCGGTCCTCACCATTTGCAGCAAAGACTTGAGCTAAGCTCTGATTCGGGCGCTCAGGGTCAATGTCGAACACATTGCCTATGATGGGATATCCACGCGGGCTCGGAATGGGCTCCATTATTCTGGAGACAATCTGTTACGCTTGAACAGCCAAATTAAGTTTTGAGAAGCGTCAGCAGGTAAAAAAGAGGGAGAACTCGTTTGCTGAAGAGATCCTGCGGCCGGAGCTATAGTTATGGAGATACGACATTGACTAAGGGAGAGCCTTCATTGGTCGATTAGCAGAATCAAGGCTCCAAAGATGTCATACAAGGATCAGCTTGTCTCTGATACCAACCGCTCTTCTCTCTGGATCATCGTTCATGCAACATCGGGCTCGTGGGCTGCAGCATACGGTACATCATTCGTGCGGGGCCACGCCATAGCGGAGCCGTGCCCATCTCTGACGTCCAACCGCACACCATCCGTAGTATGATCGGGCAGTATCTCATGGTCCATAAGCGTATATTCTGGTAGGTCTCGGAAGGGTACTGGTCGCTGATTTTCCAGCGTCGTCACATGGTTTACGGACGTAGAACTTAGAGGGAATAGTGCAGCTCGTTCATGCACCTTTCCGATCTGCGGGCCGCTAGTCTAAACTAGTCCCACGATTTGACTCCACTCTCCAGCGAGCCAAGGTCCACAAGATCTCGTTCCTGTCCCCGACCTACGCGTCGACCAAAGAATATCTGAGTTCGCGCCACATGTCGACAACACAGGATGACAAGGACTTGTCACCGCTATACATCCTGCCATAGCTTGATTTTCGGCAAATGACACCGTATCACGCTCTCCATGTAGCAGCGAGTTTCGCATGATTCGGTGCCGTCCCAAGCCCGGCATCTGATGGATTGCATTGCAAGGCATGCAAGATTCACTCGCCTGCAAAGCATTATTTAATTCGTAGAGCTTTCTGGCAGGTCTCTGCTCGTTCCTGTATACTCCGCTGTTACCAGCAACAATATTGCTGTTGCAAGCATGGCGCTATCCAAGCAAGCTAAGCTGTCCTTGCCAGACTTTGGCATGGCAGAAACGCTCAATGAGGAGATGACAATGGACGATGTCACGCATCGGGGCAAGGTCTTTTCCCTGAGCGTCGACCAACGAGACTATCCGATGCATTCCCCATGATGATTGTTCCGGAATGCCCAGACAATATAAGATCGACGAAATCGAGGATGAATCGTATTTCTGCGACCGCGAGGGTGGCAGAGTGATGCGTGTCAACCTGGACGGCACTAACGTGGAGACTCTTGCCAAGACTGCCGACCGGCACTTAGAGCCCCAGAAGCTGAAGGACGAGAAGAATTGGTGTGTCAGCATTGCTACCTCGCCAAAAAGTGGAAAGTTCTTCTGGACTCAGAAAGGCAAAAGCAAGCGCAGCGAAGGTCGTGTGTTCTCAATCAACATCGACATGCCGCAATGGTCAGATGCACTAAACAGACAGGACATCATCCTGATCATCGGACCGCCTCCAGAGCCCATCGATGTTGATCTCAATCACGATGAGGGCGTGAGAGTCCTGATTATTGGACATAGCTAACTTCACGCAGGTAACACAGCCAACAAGAAGACCATCATCGGCCCGTAACCTGCGGCTGAGAACAATTTAGGCCGTAAAATTCTCCTCCAAGGCTTTGGCGAGGCTATAGTCGTGTACTATCGCGATTTCATTGACTTTTCAACTACTGACACTTTTGTAAGGCTTTGCATATAATAGTGAGAAGAAGGTCATCTGGGTTGCCGTCATGGCAAGGCGCATTTGGAAGTGCGACTCAGAGAAGCTTGCGCCGAAATAGAATGTCTATGGAGGACCCGCGGTCGCACTTTCTGGGCTGGCTCTTCTTCACATATAGAGATTTGGCTGTAGACTCGAGTACCAGGCTCAACCGAATCGGTCTGTTATTTTGATCGCGTTGCTGAAGACATATATGTATTGAGTCAACGGTCATGCCTTCTGTATTCTCGAAGTATCTGTCCCAGCTGCCACTCAAACCACTGTCGTGTATGTAAGATGACAAATGCCACTCCAAGCCACTCGTATTTGGAACAGTCCAACAGGAAATTGCTGGCGAATTATTTGCGGATCGTCTGGCAGACTGGCTATGGAATCATGAAAGACGACTCCGATCTTTCCAAACCTAAAATGACGGTTCCGGGCGCTCGGGATCATCGGTCTTTGCACAGAGACATAATGCACAATCGAAAGTTCAGTCACAGGTAACGGCCGCATGGGTGATCGGTCGGGTGTGCGCAGATTGCCCTAGTAGCGCCCTGAGTTTGGCACCAAAGTCATCGAGATAGTAGATCACACCATGAGCTCAAGGTCATACTCTTTTCCACTTATATATGCTAAGCTCCTTCATCGAATGTACTCTGCCGCACTAGTCAGCCCCCATTATCCCTAGACCCTAGCTTCACCATTGCAATGCCGTCTTCACAAGGGCTCGTCACAATCCAGCCACGCTTGTACTCCGCAGACACTGCATCCTAACGGGTGAGCCCCAAGCCCAGACGCATAGGCAAGGCTTGCGACCGATGTCGTTTCAAAAAGTGCAGATGCGACGGCTTGGCCTGCTGCACAAGATGCAAAGCGGATAACACAGTTTGTGAATATCGGTAGGGCTACAGCAATGCCACTTCCAGTTTTCTGCACGAGCTGATTCCGTTGGCTACAGCAATCTACGACGTCCGCCGGTCAGGCCTTACTCGTCCAGTTTCACTGAGTTGCTACTACAACGTGAGCCGCAACTCGTCCTTGGATTGCAGCGGATGTACCATCGGCTGGTAGAAGCGTCCGCTTGGAATGGCCCTCCGTTGACATTAGTTGCTGGTCAGCCTCTAACGCACGACATACTATCCGCGCTAAATGTTCTGGATCCCAAACCCGGAAGCGAGAGCCCTGGAAACTTCCCCGACATGGTTCTTGGAGATGTTAGCATCCCCTGTTCGCCCGTTGGGAACTTCAGCTGTACCCAGCCGGTTGGCCTCACACATTCGAACGAAGATCGCAGGTTCACTGAACAGCCAACGACAGAAGGAACAGACTCAATGCCGCGACGAAGAGCCTCTGCCACGAGCACTACGACCTCATCCTCCAGCGATACCCAGCCCCCTGACCTCACACATTTGAACGAAGAGATCTGGATCTCCGGGCAGCCAACCACATATGAAACGGAACCGCCACCACGTCGAAGTGCCTCCCTGACGGACACGACGGCTTCATTCGAATCCCGCAGCACCCAACCTGCGAAGGCGACATCGTGCTCTCCCCCAGATACGAACCGATCACTCCAGACTCGCACACCGAACACAACCAATCCTGAGCTTTCTGCCCATTTTCCCCCAAACACGAGCCGAGCACTCCAACCTCGCACACAGAACACAACCAATTCTGAGCTCACGCATCTACCTAACAACATCGAGCTTGTCGATCAGGCTACGTCCTGCTTCCGCACGCTGGACGATCCGATGTTTGCCATTCTGGGGCATCACGCGTATCCTGTGTTTCGCACATTGGACGATCCCATGTTTGCTACGCTCGCCGACGATGGTGGCATGTACACAGGAGTCTAGTTACGGCCAGCAGATGTGAGAGGTTGTGGCAGGCGATGGATATGTGTTTTAATTCTTGAGCTATCCCATCATTTTTGGGAACGAGCGTCACTCTCGGTATTTAGCATCCATTACACAGCGGTCTTATTTTGACCGTATGGACTCCAACGTTCTCCTCGGCATTCCTGTACTGTCTTCAGACTTCCAGCGTTGCAGGACCTGTGAGGTCAACAGAGTAGGGAACAAGACTGCTCGGTCCACCACTTCTACCCAGGACAGTGATACTCTCGATGATAACTCCCGAATCATAATCGAAGGTACCGCCCATCTTGAATGTACTGGACTCGCCATCGTAGCTGAACTCGATGTAGCTAGTAGACTCTTGCTCGAGACTGACACCGTCATCAAGATAGAGGCTGCCCTTCGCATTGCCGTCAAGACCGGGTGCAATAATGACTTGGAAATTCTCTTTGCGCAGCAATGTGGTTGTGTTGGCGGAATTTGCGCGCAAGGCAACGATACTGCCGCCCTTGTAGTAGAGTGGGATCGAAGTGAATGGCACGTCTGGCACGCTGATCTCAGCGCCTTGGCCGCGGACGGTCTCGTGAGTATAGTAATCGTAGAAGATGTCATCAGGCAAGTAGAAGCTTGCTGTTGTGCTGTTCTCCTCTGTGACTGGTGCAACGAGCACGCCCGGTCCCCAGAAGTATTGATGTTCGAGGGAGTTCGCGTTCGAGTCTGATGGGTAGGCGAAGAACATTGGCTGGATAATGGGAGTTCCAGATTGTGTTTGCTCGTACATAGCGGTGTAGATGTAGTCGAGGAGTTTGTAGCGGATCGCAATGGCATTGCGTGCAGACTCAGCAACCAGCTCGGACCTGTAGAACTCATGAGGTGGGTAGTTGACTTCGCGGTGGTTGCGGTAGAAGGGAGAGAATGCACCGAGTGCAGCCCAGCGCGCACAAGTGTTGTCATTAGTCTGACCAGAGAACCCGCACACATCAGAGCCTACGAAGGCAAATTGGAATAGACTGGTGAAGTCGAGCAGCTGCCTAAGGGAGGTAAGGTAATAGCTCCACTCTGCGCCGTTGTCACCAAGCCAGTGGCCAACTTGACGACCAGAGCCTGCGAAGGTCGAGCGAGTGATGATCATAGGACGGAGAGCTGGGCGGCGTGCCAGCATGGCGATTCTTGAGGCCTCAGACATCATGGCTCCGTAAAGGTTGTGCGTATCGTATTCGGCGTATCCACCTGCGTGAATCAAGTCGGTTCGAATTGTCCTGTCACTCAAGACACCAGTCCCGGCGTCGTTCTGGATGGAGTAGGCGGGATCCAGCAAATTACGGCCCGGTAGACCAACACCTTCGCCGGTAGCCTGACGTTTCTGTGCAGGGACGTGTGGTTGGGCAGGCTTCGTGTATCTCTTGAACTTGGACTGCGGTGGTGAACTAGTCGTGATCGTGTCTTGCGTGCTGCCAGTGCTGTCGCAGTCTCCAGTGGTCACGGTGCGGTTTGTGTTCTCATAGATGAAAGTGCCATCAGGCTGTGCGCGAACATATTGGTACGTGAAAGTACCATCCGCGGGCATGTCAATGGTCGCGCTCCAGATTGGGTAGTTGTTAGCGTTGAGAGGAGCAGCATTGACAATATTGTCGTTGCCAAGAGTGATCGAGCTTCCGAGAATGAGGATGTTCTCGCCGAAGAAGGTTGTCGCGTTCACATTGAAGGTGATGACTGCACGGCATTGGGGCTGGAAAGCCTCGGGGAATCCTGGGATGGGTCGTGGGCTTCCAAGACGTATCGCAGGCGGCTTAGGCGGCAGTCCTTGTGCGGCAGCCTCGGCCTCGGGGTCAAGACATGGCCAAGCACAGAAGTTACTTGCTTCATTCATGTCGATCCATCTGAATAGTGTCAGTAATGCGAAGCTTCCCTCGAAGATGCAGAAATACTTACAAGGCATCAATGTCCACACCAGTATCGGCATCGAAGAATGTCAGGAACTGATCATCCCAATACTCCTGCGTGCTGGTTTTGAACCAGTCTGGGTATACGGTGACACCGGGCCAGACAACACCCTTGTACAGAGAACCGTTGCTGTACTTCAGGAACGAGTCGACACCCTTGTCAAATGCTTCGTAGTCCCTGTTGGGAGCGTGCGCCACAGCAGGGTCGACCATGACAATGTAGTGCTGATTGTTACCGTGCAGCGTATCAACAAGCTCGCGCACAAGTTCCAATGGGAAACGCTCCGGATCAAGAGTGAAGACCCAGCGCTGGTACATGTAATCGACTGCAATATCGTTAGCCTGTACCATTATCATGTTTGATGTCGTTTCGGCTCACTATCGGTCTGCAGAGCGAAGGGTTCAGGTCAGCGTGGTGTCGCAGATGTAACATTGGTATGCGCCCTGTGTCTACTTACCCACATGGTCTCGAGCGGAATATTTGCCTGCGAGTAGTTTGCGACGACTTCGGCAACTTCGTAAACATCACGCATGCCGTAGCGGCATTGGTGGAAGCCGAACCCCCAATATGGCATCATCGCGCTCTTTCCGACCACTTCGGAGTACTGCTGAGCAGCCTCAACAGGCGTTGGACCTGAAACGAAGTAGAGGTCGATGATACCACCGATAGTGTTGTACTCGAGGAATTGGCCGTCAGAGTCGTCGATCTTGATATCCATACCTAGCCGAGAGTTAGTATTTGGCAGCTTGGCAGGCAGATGCCGTGCGGCAATGATCGACATGGCGAAGAACACCATTGAACATACCGTCACTGTTCAACAAGAAAACAGCATGGGTTCCATTGTCACCTCTGTGGTCGTAGTAGACTGGGTGAGCGCCATAAAGGTTGGAGCCTTCGGGGATTCTGTAAGAATCGCGGTTCCAGATCGTGCGTGTGTAGTTGGTCGTGTTGAGCATGCTGCATTGACCGTCAGTGCTTTAGTAGTCTCATTGGTGATACTGGCTCAACTTACAATGAATCGGAATGCTCGCCCAAACCGTACAGGCTCGGGCTGTTCGAAAGACTTGTGCGAAGTCTCACATACTGGTTCTCGAAGACGATTTGTGCTGCAGACGTATCGAAGAGAACCTCACCACTCTCACGTCGGACCACGGAGAAGCTGAAAGGATCTTCCTCGTACTTGAACTCGAGGTCCGAGCCATTGCTGCTACCGCCACTGCCACTTGGGCGCTCAAATACAGAGTCGGGGACTTGATAGACTTCATTGGCGGGATCTTGTATCTTGACGTGCAGACGCTGGTCTTTGCAATGCGTTAGTCTTGGTAGTCAAATCGTGTAGGTGAAGCTCGAAAACTTACCGCTCTGATACTCCACAGTCAAAGTGAGCTCTTCGAGGTCGGTACCATAAACATTGCAAGCAGTACCAGCGAGCGTGAGCGTGGCAGTCAAGCCATTGCCAGTGGTCTCGACCCCACTAGCTTTGTACCCGGGACATGAGTCAAGAGTCGCGTTTTGCTGACGGGGAAGGATGTCGGCAGAAACAGATGGCAGGAGAGCACAGGACGCTGCAAGGAAGTAATCGAGCAAGACCATCTTAACGGTCATTGCCTGGATGCTTTTACAGGTGCGTGTACTGAATGTACCTCAGTAGCAGCGGAAAGGGAGGGTTAAATACTGGTACCTGCCTGATGCATTTGCTGGCAAGTTTTCTTGACCTTCCAAGCTGAGATGCAGTCGTGCAGGCGTGCCAGCAGGAAACGTACACATGCCGCAAGGAGGCCAGGGTCTAAGACAAGCGCGTGACAGACGAGCCGTTAGCAGGAATCATTTCATTTCCCGCGATCGCCAGATAGATGGACTGTATGGAAAGTCGAGAAGGATGCGTCGCATATACAGAGCGGGGAAGACGCAGGACATGACATAGGGGCGGCGGGGCGCTGCAGGTGCTCGACACCTTGCAGATGCAGATGGGTTAGCGTGCTGGGCGGAGGCGGGCATGTGGTGCTACGGTCGAGAAGGATCACGGCGAAGATGGCAAAGACGGCCTGGGTAATGCGGTATGCAGACAGTATGTCGACATGGTGACCTGCTCGCTTTGCGGGGTGGACGATCACCGTGATCACGCTGGTGGTATATGGTTAGAGCGTGCGTCTGCGGCTAGGCGGCGTAGCAGGCATAGTGTCAATTAAAGCCGAGCTTAGGACGAGGCCATCGATCGCATGGCATGTGATACCATGTCATGTCCGACCCGATGGCTGGGGCAGGAAATATTCGTGAGAGGAGCCGACTATCGTCAGGACATGAGGGGAGATAATGCAAATAACAAACAGGAAGATGAAGTGAAAGTAAAGGAAGCACTTCCAAGGTTCGGATCTTCCCTTCTCTCCGTCTGAAAGTCAAAAAGCGAGAGCCGGTGGCTGAACACGCCGACGTCATTTGAGATTCCAACGCGCGATGCCACTCTACGCCACGACGCGTCTGTTGTCGACAAAGAACAGGACGTCTGGCAAACGTATCGCGAGGACGACGACACACCCACCCACACATATGCACACACAGCATGGACGGAAGATCATGACCTACACCAGCTCATTCTTCGACCATGGCTAAGGACGCAGAAGCCTTCCGCGTCAGGCTGAACTGCCTGGACCATTACCAAAGCGCTCCAGGACCTTTGGATCCACCACTCTGGGGACCGCTCAGAGATACGCCAACACAACGCAACAATCTGCCGCAGGTCCCTGTCATCCGCGTCTTTGGAGCTACCGAGACCGGTCAAAAAGTCTGCATGCACATTCACGGCGCCTTTCCATATCTTTACATACCATATACCGAGTCCGTGGAGCAAGATGCTGTCGACACGCATATTACCACTTTGCGCCACTCCATCGACCATGCGCTTGCGCTGTCTTACCGACGCAACCCCTACGACAATCCGCGTAACTCAACATTCGTGGCACACATCAGTCTGGTCAAGGGAGTACCGTTCTTTGGCTACAATGTCGGACACAACTACTTCCTCAAGATCTATCTGTTGAATCCCATGCACATGACTCGTTTCAACGATTTGCTCCAACAGGGTGCGATCTTAAGGAAAGTCTTCCAACCCTTCGAGGCCCATCTGCAATACCTGCTGCAGTGGATGTGCGACTTCAACTTGTACGGCTGTGCATATATTGAGTCTTCGAGGCCACGCTTTCGAGGGCCGGTCCCTATGTGGGAAGAACTGGACGAGTTGACTCACCTCTGGCACGATCGGTCTATCAAGAAGGAACAGTTGCTGGAAGAGTCAGCGTTTCCTCGACAGAGCCACTGCCAGCTTGAGCTCGACATACGTGTCGAGGACATCCTCAATCGTCTTGAGATACAGCCGAGGCCACTCCATCACAGCTTCATTGAGCGTTTGAGCTCGCTCGAAAACTTGCCACCAGAGGAGAAGCTCGTACATTCAATGGCTGGTCTGTGGAAGGATGAGACGCGAAGACGCAAACTCCGTATGGGCTTGACTAATCCTACTTCATCTCCATTCCCACCTGAAGTACTTGTAAGTATGAGTGCTGATCCTCGAAATGATACGAAAGGAGGGTGGATCCACGAAGACGAGTTCCGGGAAATGATCGATCAACTGGTGAGCGAGGAACGTAAAGCAAGAGGCGGTGGGGACATCAGCTTCGAAGCATTCGAGGCAGGCAATCAAACCAGAGACGACGTGCCGACAGTTTTTGAAAGTGTGGTAGACCTGTTCCAGGCCACTCTCACCTCCAAATGGGCCTCCAATGACCACGGCAAGAGTTCGGAAGAATCGAGTCTTGAACATTTCACTCAGACGAAGCAGGAAGAGGACATTGTGGTCGATCTTGGTACGATTGCTCAGCTCGCCGACGAAGATGAGTATGGGTCGGACGAGGAGGCTGCGAAGACGAAAGCGCTCACGCAGCGACAAAAGCTGGCCGATGCTGGTCTCGGCAACGACATGGGCGAAGCCAAAGTTGGAGGAGACGCGGCAGAGATCGAAGCTGCCGCCGAACATATGGAGCATGGCAAGGTGCTGCCAGAAGCTCTGGATCATGCCAACAATGTCGGAGAAAAGCGCCATGCCCCGGACGATGACCAAAGCATGTTCAAGAAACCAAGAACGTCTTCACAGCAGGATGTCGCTACGTCAAAGCGCAGCAATTTCCGCGTCCAGGACTCGAAGCCTCGACAGCAAGATAGCGTGACATCTCACGCCGTGACGGGGAACACAGATGCACTGGCAAAAGCTGTTGCCAATGGACCAGTCCTACCACCTTCTGGCCAGCCGCCGAAATTGTCGCAGCAGTCATCTTCCTCATCGTCGAGAAAGCTAAGCTTCCCTTCTGTCAAGGATCCGAACGATCCAGATACGCAACTACGGCTGAGTCAACGCGACACAACTGACGTGACGCCATACAAGAAAGCGCCGTCGCCGACGAAGAAGCGCGATCGATCTTTTGATGCCTCGTTTGACTCTATGAAAAGTGCGTCCTCGGCCTTAACCGCCACTCGGCCTGATCGCACCAAGCAAATGTTGAGCTCTGCGGCAATCTCGAATTACACGGACTCGTTTTGCTCTACGAGTGATGTCCATCACCTCGTCTTTGGCCAAGCACCGCCAACTTTCATCGACGTCGAACAGACCATGGTTCCCTCGGTGCTCTATCAAAGTGCTTACTACAGCTGTGAGAGCGATGTACCCGAGCGTCCTCGCGAATATGCCGGCCAAGAGTTCCGTCTCGAGAGCCTCACGTTGCCGTTTCTACCAGCGTTTGACAAAGAGGGATCAGCTGTGCCCGTCAAGTCGGCGCTACTCGATAAGGCGAAGCAAGATCTCGTCGATCAAAGGCGTGCACGCCAATGCTCCATAAAGATATGGGAAATCATGCGGCCTCCGCCCTCCTACGGCGACGTCCAGCGGTGGATGAGATCGGAGAAGATTGTGGAGCGAGACACCGTCGAAGATATGGAGGCGGACGGTCCGCCAACGACTCAGATCAAGCGTAAGAATCGCCCAGCGCCCGAACTATCACAGATCGATGGGCCCACACAGAAGAACAAGCACGGCTTCAAGTTCTCCCAACGCAAAGCCAGTACCAGCGTACAGCACGAGACTGGATACATGTCAACTATGAGCTTGGAGGTACACGTCAACACCCGTGCCGATCTTTCGCCTGATCCCGAGAAGGACGCCGTCAACATGGTTGTGTGGTGTCTCGCCGAAGAGAAGCTCGATGAAGACACGAAGATCGGTGTCGTCGTTCTCACTGATCTCAAAGATGACACGCTTGTTCAACGCATACGCCGCATCGTTGGCAACAATGTACAGATCGACGAGGAAGATGATGAGCTCGATCTCTTCAACCGCATGGTCGACATTGTAAGGTTACATGATCCCGACATCTTGACAGGGTACGAGGTACACAACAGCAGCTGGGGGTATCTCATCGAGCGCGCAAGGCTGCAATACGAATTCAATCTTCCAGACGAATTCTCGCGCATGAAGTCGCAATCGCATGGTCGGTTCGGCAAAGACGCAGACAAATGGGGCTTCACTCACACTTCGACTGTTCGCATTACTGGAAGGCACACCATCAACGTGTGGCGAGCCATGAGGTCAGAGCTGAACTTGCTGCAATACACGATGGAGAATGTTGTGTTTCATCTACTGCATAGACGCATCCCTCACTACTCCTTCGCGACATTGACAAAATGGTTTCGCAGCAGCAAACCCCGCGACCTGGCTAAGGTGCTCGACTATTTCTTCACACGTACACAGCTTGACTTGGAGATCCTAGATGCCAATGAGCTCATTCCGCGAACATCAGAACAGGCCCGACTTCTTGGTGTAGACTTTTTCTCGGTCTTTAGTCGTGGCTCTCAGTTCAAGGTTGAATCGCTCATGTTCCGCATTGCGAAGCCGGAATCATTCGTCCTAGTGTCGCCTTCACGGAAGCAAGTCGGCGCCCAGAACGCGCTCGAATGTCTGCCACTTGTGATGGAGCCCATGTCCTCGTTCTACACCAGCCCACTACTCGTCCTGGACTTCCAAAGTCTGTATCCCAGTATTGTGATTGCCTACAACTACTGCTACTCCACCTGCCTTGGTCGCATCACGAATTGGCGAGGCACGAACAAGATGGGTTTCGCGGACTTCAAGCGCACGCCTGGTCTGTTGGAACTGGTCAAGGATAAGGTGAACATTGCGCCGAACGGCATGATGTACGTCAAGCCCGAAATGCGCAAGTCACTTCTCGCGAAGATGCTGGGCGAGATCCTGGAGACACGTGTGATGGTCAAGAGCGGCATGAAAGTGGACAAAGACGACAAGACGCTCCAGCAGCTTCTCAACAACAGACAGCTCGCCCTCAAACTCATTGCAAACGTCACCTATGGATATACCTCCGCCAGTTTCTCTGGTCGCATGCCATGCTCCGAGATTGCAGACTCCATCGTTCAGACTGGCCGTGAGACGCTGGAGAAAGCTATTGCTCTCATCCATTCCGTCGAGCGGTGGGGCGCTGAAGTCGTCTATGGCGACACGGACAGTCTGTTCATATACCTGAAAGGCCGCTCCAAGGATGAAGCTTTCAAGATAGGCGACGAGATCTCGAAAGCCGTGACCGACATGAACCCCAGACCGATCAAGCTTAAGTTCGAAAAAGTCTACCACCCATGCGTATTATTGGCGAAAAAGCGCTACGTCGGCTTCAAGTACGAACACCCTTCCCAGATCGAGCCAGACTTCGACGCGAAAGGCATCGAGACAGTTCGTCGGGATGGCACGCCTGCAGAGCAGAAAATCGAAGAGAAGGCGCTGAAGCTACTGTTCCGCACGTCTGATCTGAGCGAGGTCAAACGCTACTTTCAAGCGCAGTGCACGAAAATCATGAATGGTCGCTTCTCCGTGCAAGACTTCTGCTTCGCGAAAGAAGTCAAGCTAGGAACCTACTCGGACAAAGGCCCCGCGCCACCCGGCGCCCTGATCGCCACGAAGCGCATGCTCAAAGATCCAAGACTAGAACCTCAGTACGGCGAGCGAGTGCCATACGTCGTCATCGCCGGCGCGCCAGGTGCGAGGTTGTTCGAACGCTGCGTTGAGCCCGAGAGGCTGATCAACGAAGAGCACGCTGAGCTGGATGCCGAGTACTACATCTCGAAGAATTTGATACCACCGTTGGAGCGAATCTTCAACCTTGTGGGTGCAAACGTACGACAGTGGTATGACGAAATGCCGAAAGTCCAACGCATCCGTCTGATCGGCGACACCGACCACGCGACCTCGAAGAAGAAGACGATGGAAAGCTACATGGGCTCGTCGCTCTGCATCGTGTGTCGAGACCGCTTGCCCAAATCCCGCGAGCCGGCGCCTTTGCCGCTGTGTCATGCGTGCCGGCACTTGCGGTCGCAGCAGACTCTGCTCGCGCTGCGAGGCAAGATACACAAGGCGGAGCAGCGACATCGCGATCTGGAGGATGTGTGCAGGAGTTGTGCCGGTCTGAGCTTTGGGGAGGAGGTCAAATGTGATAGCAGGGATTGCCCCGTGTTCTACAGTAGGGTGAAGGGCAGGACTATGCTGGGCGTTGTGAAGAGCGGTGTTGGCAAGGTGCTGGAGGGTTTCGAGAAGGAGGTGGCGGAGAGGGAGCTGCTCGAGTGGTAATGTGTTATTTGCACATGCAGCCGTACGGCCGAGGACTCTTGCAGCCATCGCGTCTAAATTCTAGTCATCGCGTTTCATCAAAACAAATCAAAGAAGACTCTGTCAGATTCACAAGAACTTCTGCACTTCCTCGCTGGTGTATCCAAGAACGTGCACAACATCCATCAAGCTCTCACCATTGAGTCTCGAAGGCGCTGCAAGCTGCACCTTAGGCTTCGCATTGAAAGCAACGCCCAAACCAGCCACGCCCATCATAAGCAAATCATTGCTACCATCACCAACAGCAATCGCCCTCTCAGCAGGGATTCCGTTCTCAGCAGCCAACTGCAGCAGCAATTCACGCTTCTTCGCGGCATGAATGATAGGCGCATCAGCCACCAGCTCACCAGTGAGGACGCCCGCGCTCTCGTCGGCAACAAGGTGGTTGGCATAAGCATAGTCCAGACCAAGCGTCTCCTTGACCCACAGCGCAAGAGGCGTGAACCCGCCGCTCAGCACAGCAGTCTTCCAGCCCAGGCCCTTGAGGACTCTGACCAGATCCTTCGCGCCCGGCGTGAAAGTGATGACGCCCTCGCGCAGATCCTTCCAGATGCTCGTCGGCACGCCTTTCAGCAGCCCGACGCGCGCGCGCAGCGAGGCTTCGAAGTCCGTGTACGGCGCTTCGCCACGCATGGCGGCTTCAGTGATGGCGGCGACGCGGTCGTAGAGGCCTACGGCGCGGGCGAGCTCGTCGATGACTTCTTGCTGGATGAGGGTGGAGTCCATGTCGAAGACTGCAAGGCCGGGGGTGCGGTGCAGGGCGTAGAGCGAGGCGGGCTGGAGGACGATGTCCCAGTTGTGTTGCTCTTGGAGTTGGACGAGGGTTGGGTGTTGGGTGGCTTTGGTGCAGTCGGCTAGGGAGGGCGAGTGGCGAAGTTGCATTGTGAGTTCCAGGACGCGGGCGGTGGTGCCGTTGCTGTCGAGGTAGCGGGTTGAGGGTTCCTTGAGGGGTTCATTCTGGGCGAAGATGTCTTCTAGGAGACCGGGCAGTTTGCCTGTTGATGGTTTCGTTGGTGCTGCTTCGACTGTGAGTGGTGTTTTGCTGAAGACCAGGGCGACGATGCCGGCCTGAGTGTCGTTGGGTTGCTGCATTTTGGCGGACTGTTTTTGATCTCCTGGGAGAGTTGATTGTTCTCTTTTGTTTTTTACGTTGTCTTCAATCGATCAACCTGATCAAATGGCTTTGAGAGATGTGCTCTGATGTGAGTCTTTTCGTTGAAGCCGAAGCTTCACCGAATCTCGGCGAGAGTCACGACCATCCTTGGAGCTTCACTTCAACGACATCAAGCTGTGATACAAAGAATGGAAAGCATGGTCAGATTGGTGAAGAACGAGTGCAGTATTGCAAGAGCATACGCCAACGCTTGTATACTGATGCGCGGCCTCAAGCTCGCTCGTTGGAGAGATGCTTGTCGATGTAGCCGCGTTGCTTGCGCCATTACCCAACTTCGAGGCTATGAGCGAAGGTATACATGTAGATGTGGCGGTATTGCTGACATTGTTCTTCCGTGGTTATCCTGTCATACTAGCCAGGTGTAGCACTCTTTCCAACCGAAAGAGGGCATGTCATCTGCAGCAAATGTATTGCTGCAGCACGAGTTTGTTTAAGTGCGCGCGGAGTGATTGTGAGTTGATCGCTGAAGGCGATACTTGCAGTGTATATTTCAACAGAGTGGAGTGCGCATCCTACGGGAAGTGTAGGTGTTTTTCTGCTTGGTCGTGCTTGCCTTGTTGAACCGTCCGCTCTTGCCAAACACCAACGCCACTTCTCATGAGGTAAGCTTTCATCGCACATGAATTTGCTCCGTCCACCTTCATCTTCGCCTTCAACGCATCCTCACCAAAATCGCGACCAAAGCGTTTGTCATACCATCAGGCATCAGACACGATCTTTACTCGCCATGGACTCAATCGGCATGAGTGAGCAAGCGGCCGACGACAGATATTCACCGAGGCGCTTCTGGTGAGCATCCGCCCGGGTTCCAAGCAGCCTTGATCTCCTACTGACAACATTCGAGCCAAAACTTTACCGACACAATCACTGTGGTCGTGGGCTGCACCGCGCGTCGCGAGGAACTTGGCGACGAAGAGCCTTTGTTTCCCGTTGAGGGCCAATTCCTCTCCGTCACAGACAAATCATATGTACTCGGCCTCCCTGCGTCCAAGCGCGAAGAACTCCTCAAAGACCGAGCGTCGCAAGTCATTCGCAGAGAGCAGGCCCGTCAACTCAGAGATGCAATAATCGCTGCCCACAAGATGACCGAAAACTGCAAGAAGCGTAAGACGGAGGCTGAGACCGAAGATCGTGCACCTCAGACAACAGAAACGCAAGAGTTCACTGTTCACAGACACCTCGTCTGCGCCAACTCAAAGTTCTTCAAGGCCGCTTGCTCCAAGCTCTGGGCTGAAGGCGAGGAAAAGATCGTGCGCCTGCCCGAGGTCAAAGTGGACGCTTTCCAAGCCTATCTTGTCTAGGTCTACACGGGGAAAGTGGTTTTCAACGGAAAAGCGCCGAGGCATCAACTCAGAGCGATAATCGACCTCTACTTACTCGGAGATGTCCTCGACGATCTTTTGCTTCGCAACACTGCGATGCGGTCACTGGTCATCCACATCCCGGGCTGGAACGTTATACCTTCCGTCGGTCTGGTCAACCACATCTGGGCATCTACCCCGACTGGATCACCACTTCGACGGGTCATCATTGACATCGTTGTGAAGCGCGTGGGCAGGGCATCTCTGGAACATTGCGTCACTGCCGACCATCCAGCAGAGTTCCTGCATGACATCGCCGTGGTGTTGCTGAGACAGGTATCTACGGTGTCAGCTGAGAGATTCATATCCGGCATGAACGGGTACCTTGAAGCGGAGCCGAGGAACAACATGGCGAAGACGACTTGAGTCCTCTCGCTTACAGGAAAGTCTGTTACGCCGGTCGAGAGAGAGGCGATGTGTATGTGTTTTCAACCGACAATGAAGACCGAGATGTCGTATGAGCGCAGATAGTTCGGAAGGTGTCAGTAGCGCACGAACAAAGCGCAGAGAACGAGAGTGGCCAGAATGAGCAACAGGGAATCTATTGTTCGATTAAATCGCTCCAGTGCTGATGCATAGTAATATCCGTAGTTCCCTAGTAATCCGAGAACGTCCTCGTCTCCACGCCCTTCGGCCTCTCGCCATCCAATCCTCCCTTGCCCTCCTTAGCCGCCTGACCCTCCTTCGCAATCCAAACGCCACCGCTGCTGCCGAGTCTATCCGCGCCGGCCTCGATCATGTTGACAGCATCCTTAAGCGTCCTCACACCGCCCGAAGCCTTGACCTTCATCTTCCTCTTCGACGCGCCGCCCAGCGCACTCTCCTCCGAGCCCAGGTACTCGCAGCACGCCTTCATGAGCTGCACATCCTCCTTCGTCGCGCCCGTGGGCTTGCGCTCGCCGCTAGGCCCGACGATGCAGTCGTCCGCGGCGAGGAAGCCGGTGCTCGTCTTGACGTAGTCGACGGACGCGGCAGCGGAGAGCACGCAGGCTGCGACGATCTGGTCGGGTGTGAGGCGCGAGGTCTCGAAGATGACTTTGAGGAGGGCGTTGGGGCTTGCGGAGCGCAGGCCGGCGAGTTCGGTGTAGATTGCTGAGTAGGAGCCTTGGAGGAGGTGGGTGGCATTCATGACAGTGTCGAGCTCGCTGGCGCCGGATTGGAGGGAGAGGGTTGTGTCCCTGTGGTTGGGGGAGTGAGGTTAGCGGGTGGGTTCTCGTTGGCAACGAAGATGGACGATGACAGCAGCAGGTATGACCTCGATCAGATGCTTTCACCCTCGCATGGTTACACTCAACATGCATCTTCCCACACGAAACAGAGCGAATAACAACACAAGTTAACACAAGAACAGCAACTTACTCCAACTTCTGATAAAGATCCCCAGTGCCCTCATGGAACCCAACCACACTCGCAACACCCACGGCAGTGCCCTTCAAGTTCGCCACACATCGTGAGACCCAATTGGGGCGGACGCACACGGTTGCAAAATTGTGGACTCGCGCTTCAGCGCACAAGTTGTCGATCTGCGCGGCCGTGGCATCGAGCTTGAGGAGGGTGTGGTCGATGGTGCCTGGGATGGAGCTGGGGAGGGGGTACACGGGCTTGGTGCTCTTGTTACTGTTGATGGCGGAGACGGTGGTGGCGATTATGGAGGCCCATTCTGCGTCGGTGTAGCGGTTTGTCATTGTTGCTGTTGTGGGTTTGGGGAGGATGAGGTCAGAGGGGTAGTTGAAGCTGCGAGCTAGACTTTTTGAGGTTTCTTTCTTTCTTTCTTTTCGTGCGGTAGAGGAAATAGGAAGAGGAAGACCTAGTTATCTTTGTGTGTACATTCGGTAGGGTATCTTGGTAGCAGTCTATGTGACTTTTAGCATGGCATGACCTTACGGCATTACGGTTAGTGCGAGGGACAGGCGGTCGTCTCCGTGGGGTTGCGGACGGAGATCTGGCTGAAGATGAAGACAGCACCGCTTTTTCTCTCCCACTCGACCAAATCTCGCCCCGCTTTCTCGCGTGGCCGAGCCTCAATTTTGTTTAGGTCAAGGCACAGAAGGTTTCCAATTGGCTTTCAGTGGCGTGTCTCGATTAAGGTTAGGGTTTGGCGTTCAGGGTCATCGGCGGCCTCTCGAATCGCCAAAACAATCAGAGCCCAACCTGGACTCGACTTTCCATGTTGATGTCTGTCGATCCTGCTCGTCCACCACAACTCCAGTCGCCTTCCCACACCGCGCAAACAAACAGCCCAATGCCTCCTCTCCGCCCGTTTCCTTTCCCCTCGCTCTCCATCGGCACAGACATCGCGCACATCCCACGCATAGCCAAACTCGTCGCGTCGCAGCGCACGCTCCCTCGCTTCCTGCGCAAACTGTTCACCAGCCGCGAAGAGCGCGCTTTCCACCTGCGCTTCCCATTGAGCGACAGCGGGCTGATCTGCGAGTCAGGAGAACGGCAGCGGAGGGAAGACGCGGCGGCGAGGTACTTGGCTGGGCGGTGGGCTGCGAAGGAAGCTGTTGTGAAAGCTTGCTCGCGGCGGAGGCTTATGTTTGATGAGATCCAGATTCTGAAGGATGAGGGGAGTAGGAGGGTGTACGGGGTGATTTTGGACAGGCCGGAAGTGAGGAGGGCTATGCGAGGGGAGGGTTGGGGAAGGGAGGATGAGACGACTATGAGGGAGGATTTGACAGGGGAGGAGGGCGAAGAGGATGAAGACATCCCTGGACAGATTGTCAAGATTAGTATCAGCCATGACGGCGAATATGCGACCGCGGTTTGCCTAGCAGCAGAAGAGACATATGGAACATTGTAACATATCCTGCGTTCGGGTTAGTGTTGGGGTTGGTCGAAGTGATGCAAAAATGTATGATATGTCGTTTTTTTTGGACCTACGAATCTATATGAGAGTCGCAGCCACATGAAATGTTGATCGGCATTCTAGACTCATTGTCTTGTGGTGCTAGCGGTTACGAATGCGAAACTATCGCGTTGTTGTTGTTGTCCGATTCAGCTAATGAAGTTTCAACTTTCCGCTCGAGAACGATATACGCTTGAGCCAACCAAACGAGCAGCAAATGCCACGAAAAAGAAAAAACATCAAGTATAATTTCAATATCCAATCGTTGTAATCACCCACTCTGCGTCGAATCTCTGCTAGCAAAGATTCATCTATCCATAGACAGAGATATCCCATCCTCAAGAAAAGCCTATAAGATACGCTCCGGAGTCATGCTAAGTCATGCAGATAGCACCGCCCTGCCTTCCTACCCATTGCGCATCTCCACCTCATCACACATGAATAAGTCTTCCAAGCCCCAACAAATCTCCCTCGCAAAACTTTTCTCTCCACATACCAAAACAAACGTCTCGCTGCCGTCGTATACACCTCAAGCAATCCAATCTCCCGCCCGAATGGGTTTTCCGTCGCCCGTTTCCTGGCCTCAAGCACTGGTGCGGCGGGAAGTCATGGCGATCTACCGGCATAATGCGGGTCTGGCTGCTGCTGCGCATGTGAAGGGCTAACGTTCGTGTGCCAGTGTCAGCGTTCGGGGTCTGGACGGCGAACATGTGCGCTTTCTTGGTCCAGGTAGGAGGGTCTGGGTGGTGCGGTGGTGAGGTGGTGGAGGAGGAGCTTTGACGGTGATATATGTTGGAAGGGGTTTGCTAAGGAGGATGGAGGGTCTTTGGGATTGGGAGGAAGGGCATGTTTGTTTGTTTTTGTATATATGGTTTCAATATTTTGTAGCTTCGATCGATGTAAATTTGAGTACATGTATGCACATTCTACTGCACGTGTACTGAGAGCCTACACGTGTGCACTTGTATAAAGCATGCCTATAGCGTTGCGATCGTAAGGCGCCACTCGAAGGATACCGCCAGGACCAATGCGGAAAGCCACGATGCTGCTTCGCAAATTCCGTAATATTAGAAGCCCTGACCATTGAGGATCGCAAACTATAAGCAGATCCGTCATCCATGGAGGGTTGCGCAAATTCGGACATTACGACATTTAATATAGCAGTGGCTGGGGGCGACTTGGGCGATCGAACAAGGTAGAGAACACGGACACCCTGACATCACCTTCATAGGTGAAACAGCGCACACGCGTTTGCCGGCCGGGCCTCTTCACAGTTGAGAGAGATATCCTGGTCACAGAAAAAGTAGGGAAATTCGCAAAGACGATGGGACGGGTCACGCCAGTGTTGCGGACGGAAGTGCATTTTTGATTGCGAGGACGAACAGTCCTGTCCGCCGCGCCGGTTGCCCAACGGGATATTCGTTAGTGCCTTGAACCTTCAATCTCGGAAGCTTCCAGATTGACTGCTTGCTACTTGCGGCTGAGCGGAGACGTGGGTGTTGATTGTGATCGAGGGCTGGTAAGCGAGCATCTATGCTCTGCATTTCCAGCTTGCCAGATGGATTAAGAGGCAGGATATACTGGCTGCGATTGTATCGTCCATGGGAGATCTACCAGATGTCAGCCGCAAGGGGAGGAATGTACATACATAGGAGAGTGATAGAAACAGGCGTCGAGGATAGGCTGCGCGCTACTGTTTCAGGAGTGTGGACGCCCGCATATCTCACCCTGACCTCGTCGAACACACCCCAGTCGGTGCACGGCACAAGGCCAGGCCTCCAGCAAGAAACGAGGACGATCGAGTAGTCTGGCAGCTACCGGGTGATGGTGGAAGTAGTAGTGATGAGGTCTCGCACGCCGCCGCCATCAATGCACTGCTGCTGCTTCAACCTCACCACACCACCACCACCCCTTGGCGGGCTCTGTCTGTTGCTGTGAAGAAGACTGATCGACCGACGACCACTGCCTGCCAAACGACCGTCGCTTCCATTCTTTCACCCTTTTTCCATTTTTGTTGCTCTGTGCTGTCTTCACACACTCCCTCCCTGACCCCACGCCCACGCGCCACGCGATCATCTCCCTTGGACCGCCGTTGGCTACCACTCGGGCCCGTCCCACGCACGCACGCTTTATAGAAGGGCGACATCGTCCAGGCTTGCCGACATTTCACTGCTGCTGCGGCCCTGCAGCTGTACCACCGCGTGACCGGCGCCGCTGCAAGACATTGGCTGTGCTGCTTGCGCGAGCTGTTACTGGACATCCTGCGCGCACACGTCAGCCGGCTTGAGCGGACGTGCAATTCACCTATCGCATCGCCTCGCCTGGCCCTGCGAGCACATCTACTACACCCAGGCCGAGCCTCACGCCTCACTCCTGTGCGGTATACCTTCGGGAAAGACACTGTTGCGCCGAGCGTAGCATTGGTACAATCGCCTGGCGCGATCCTGCATACTGCCTTACCTATATACCCATCGCCGTACAAACACCACATCGACGCAGCGGGCCTTCGCATCTTCTCCGTACCTCCCGTCGGAACGATCAACCAACCCGACAATCGCAATAAGCACAGCACAACAATCCCCCGATTATTGCTCAGGCAGCGATCACGAACGCACAGCAACACGCATGCATTGATTGATTCGCCCTGCTGTACGCCACTCACCTATCCACTCGTTTACATCGCACAACACTCGTTACCACCGCACATTCTAGCACATCTGTTTTCCGCTTCGGCGATCTGCATGAACGATGAATTACTCTTCTCACCCCTCTGACGGCCCTGGAGGCAACGGGTATTCGTACGACGACTATGGCGTTCCTGCCTACCACGAGCAGGGCTCGAGTCGCCACCAGAAGCCCGCACGCCCACGCCCACGACCTTCCCAGCAACCACAGCATTATCAGCAACAACCTTACCAACAACAATACTACCCGCCACAACGAAACCACCAGTCAGACCCGCGCATGCGCTTTCCCCGACCGCAGGCTTATCCCAAAGCACAGCCAAGCAACATGTATGACGGCAGCGGCTATGGCGAGCCAGAGCAGGACGAGTGGCCCCTAGCCTCCCAGCAAACACCCGCGCCTCGCCATCAATCTCCTCAATCTCCTCCTCAAGATCAACGCCAAAAAGCGACTGGTGCGCGATCTGGACCGCCTCCTAGGCCTCGACGACCAGATTATGTTCCTCCCGGTTTGGGGTCTCGCAGCGCATCAGCAGAGCCTCCTTTCCAGCAACAGCCAGCGCAACAGAGACAGCAGCCTCGCCATGTCTCGCCGGATCAACCATCTAACTATCAACAGCCCGTTGCCCAACAGTCTCATCACGGAACCGGCCAATGGACTGGCGATGGGTACAGCTATGCCGGACCTCCTCTCCCTTCGAACGGCTACCCGATCGCGCAACAAGCAACTTACACCAAAAACGGACCTCCACGCCCACCTCTCGGACCTCCCCCTTCTGCCCGACGAGGTCCTTCGTCTTACTATTCGCAACAAATGGCCGACGTGCATCCTATCGTAGAAGAGGCAGAACGCGCGTCTTTGACCAAAGAATTGGTGGAAGGCGAAGGTGCTTGGGGAAGCCAAAGCGGTGTCTCCATGACCAGCATTCCAATTGGCATTCCCAAATTCTACCTCGATGGCCGAGAGAGCGGAGTCAGCATCGCTGCCAGCTCTACCTATTCGGATTATGCTCCAGACGTCCCACCTCCGACAAGAGAGGAACCACTCAAGACCTTCCAGCAGAGAATGCAGCAGCAGGATGCGGACGATGGCCAAGAAGACTTGTCCACCCAAGAGCAGACAGCGGTTGAAAGGCAGGAAGCCAGAGGAATGAACGATTACTACCCTCCACCTGGTTCGCACGCCGGGTCTTCGGATCGTGGCGAGTCACCATCTGACGTTCCTGTGCGGCAAGCCAGCATGGGAAGGAGACGCAGGCCAACTTTGACTACCGTGAAGAGTGGTGATCGTATGCGCTCTTCAAGCACGGCTTCACATGACGCGTCAGCCGTTCTGCCTAGCCAGCAGGAAAAAGCTGAGGAGGCAGACATACCGATGCCTACGAGACAATCCGAAGGAGATGCCGGCTCAGGTGCAGATCGTCCGGCTACTCATGTCGAACAATCATTGACCGCGCCGCCTCCCCCACCAGTCCATCCTGAAGACATGCCAAGCTCAAATGCTAAATCCCTTGAGGCATCACCCAAATCCACTGGCAACGCCAAAGCGAGCGCTCCTGAGGACAGCCCAAAGTCAAGCGTCCGCGCTGTCAACTCCAAAGAAAGTCTGAACACGGCCAAACCAGGACACAAGCTACGTGGCCGATCACCTCTTGCAAAGACCGATAACCACGATGACCACGGCCCGCTCGATAAAGAAATCCTGGTCGAGGACCCCGAGAAAGACGGCAGGCTTGGAATCATTCGCCAGGATAGTGATACCCTCATGTCGCCAACCACCGGGTTGTCAGGAGCGCGAGCCGGGAAGAGAAAGCCGCCACGTCTCGACGTCGACAAAATCAAGGAGGAAGAGAAACGTGGTTCGCTCAGCAGTCTTTCAGATCTGATCAAGCGTGCGACGAAAGTGGCATCCAACCTGGACCGTGGTCGTACAGCTAGTAGACTCGGTATGGAAGCTTGGCTTGGACCTGGCAATGGCAAGGGCCCTGGTAACAGCAACAACAACAGCTCTGGAGAAATTGAAAAGTACAGACGTAGCGCTGGAAGCCTTAGCGATATACTCGCGTCCTTCCCTCCACCCGTTGTATCTACTCCGACCGGCGGCCGCGAAAATCGTAGTCTGGCTAACTGGTCGAGTCGCCGCAGCTCTAGGCCATTGCCCAGTGACAGCGACGGTGCCTCTCAAATACGCAGCCGCAAGCAGCGCCGTTGCTGTGGTATTCCGCTCTGGCTGTTCATCACTTTGCTCCTGCTCCTCCTCGCGCTTGTCACAGCAGCAGCCGTCATTCCTGTTGTACTGATCGTCATTCCGAACCAGAAGGACAAGTCAGCTCCGTCTGCGCAATCAGATCTTGTGGCCAACCAGGCAGCTACTTCAAACAAATGTGCTGCAAAGGTGACTTGCGAGAATGGCGGGCAGGCTTTCCCTACCGCCGAAGACACGTGCAGATGCTTGTGCGTCAACTCTTTCACTGGGCCGACATGCTCTTCGCGATCCACTGCTGGCTGCTCTTCAATCGCCGTATCAGGCTTGCAAGCGAACGCCACTATTGGCGACGCCATCCCACGCCTACTCGCCCTTGCCGATTCAGACTACGACATGAAGCTTGACGCCCAGACACTGCTCGGCCTATTCAACGAAGCCGACCTCAACTGCGCCGCCGAGAATGCCCTGGTCAGCTTCAACGGAAAAGCACAGAAGCACCGCAGGATGCCCGCTCCGCAAGCAACCCAGACTGACGCGGACCAACCGGCCGAAGCGACACGCAACGGCATTGTCTTCGACTCTTCGCCGTCGCCCTCGCAGACGTCCGCCAGCACGGCGCCGTTGGCAACGTCTTCGTCTTCCGCGTCTTCCTCTTCTCCCACATCTTCTTCTAAAACGATCGATGTCGACTTCGCTCGGGCCGCTGTGCTCTACATCTTGCAGTCATCCTCGTCTTTGCAGGACGCCGAGTCCGCGCAGAAGGCGCTGCAGGAGAATCTGAGCGACAAAATCGGCGGCATTGTGGATGTCGGACAGTACAATGTGGATTTGGATGCCAAGGTCGTGACAAAAGCGTGAGCTCTTCTTCTCTTTTCATCTCTTTATTTTTTTTCGTACTTTCTGTTCTCGGGTCGGGAAAGACACGAATGCATTTCCTTCTTCTCATCGTCACAAAAGAAAGAGGAGGACCGCCGACCAATGGCATTGGGGGAAAAAAAAAGGGACGAGAAAGAGGAAGTAATGTAATTTTCCTTTTTGAATACCTACTCGACCTGAAGCGAAATGGGATGTGCATATACCTT
This sequence comes from Cladosporium sp. BSL10, assembly GCA_001553865.1. NCBI lineage: Eukaryota > Fungi > Ascomycota > Dothideomycetes > Cladosporiales > Cladosporiaceae > Cladosporium > Cladosporium sp. BSL10. Next base: position 41,211 of record LJJI01000057.1, read on the forward strand.
CTGTATCTCGGACGTGATAATCAAATATAGGACAAGTGAAATGTCAAGCTTCCACGACCATCGAAGCTTGATGAGCGAGGTTTGTTGCCGTGTACTATGATACTGTTTTTTTGTGTTTCCCTGTCTCGAACACGTTCTAGATGTGTTGTCCGTTATTGTTTTTATAGCAGCCTTTATCGAAAGTCGAAAGCCAAATCCTTCAGATCGCGGGCCTTGAACGCCCAACATGTCCCGCTGTACAGTAAAAGCATCACACGGAGTTAACGCCCCGCTAATCTCCTATCGATCGTACCTACCCGCTAGCTAGCTTCTGATCTCACCCGCGCGCCCTCGGCAAGCCATGAGCATCGCGATCTCCATGTTTCTTGAGCTTCCCGTCTCTCTTCCTTACTACTGCTTACCTTTCGAATTGTCCGGAGGACTTGGATTTGTTCAATTCATCTGCAGGGCGCTGGGAATTGCGAATCATGGCTGCGCAAAGGGAATCTTCGACCGAGGACAGCGAGTGGGCGGGGATTTCGGAGAGTGGTGATGACGACATGGATTTCGAGGTAAGCGTCTGATGAGAAGTCGGGTTGGGTCTTTTTTTTCCGTTCGCTTGATGGAGACTGCGGTGTGTTGGGATGTGGGTTGTTCGTGGATGGTAATTAGCTAACCTATTTGTTTTGGAACGATTAGCTCGCGAGTTCGGTCCTCGCTTCGCAGGACGACGAGGCGGAGGAGGATGAAGGCGAGACGACGGTGTACTTCGATGCGCAGGAGGGGACATTTATGAATGAGAATGGAGAAGAGATTACGGTCAATGTCGAGGAGGAAGAAGATGAAGAGATCGAGGACGAGGATGAGGATGAAAATGAGGAAGCAGAGGGCGGCGAGGCACCTGCCGCTGCGAATGAGGCAAGCGCTGGTGGAGCACGCACGGTGAGGGGTGAGTTTGTGTTGCTCTGCTGAGAAATTCGACGGACCATTGCTGACATGGCTGCTCTCTGCATGTAGTCACACAGGCACAACTTTTCCAGCTGCTCGGCGCCCACCCTCGATTGCGGCAAATGTTGGCTTCTGTGAGCGGAGGTGGCGGTGGATTTGGTGGATTCGGCGAGGAAGAGGCCGATGACGACGATGGAGAATATGTTCCGTACGGAAGATCATACCGCAGATCCAGACGGGGATTCACTGGCGATCGCTATCCCAAAGTTCCGTCCGAAGAGGGCCAGAAACTCATGGCGGGTGGTACTTTCGGCGTGAACGACCGTTGCAACCACTCGGCTTGCGGACAACCCTTCTCTGAGAACACACAACACAAGCGCCGTCGTTTGGCGAGGCGGATGTTCGATCGCGAGCTTGGAGTCGAGAGCCGTGGCCGAGCAAGGGCGTTGAATTCGCTCGCCACTCAGGAGCTCATTCCCGGATCGAAAGCGGATATGATTATCAACTTGAATGACCGCTGCTACTCGGGACAATTCAGCGAGGATGGCTCTTTCTTCTTTGCTTGTGGGCAAGATTTCAAGGTGCGCATGTATGACACTAGAAACCCGTACGACTGGCGCTATTACAAGACTGTCAATTACTACGGCGGACAATGGACCATCACGGACGCCACACTTTCTCCAGACAACAAATACCTGGCCTACAGTAGCATTCGAAGCGACGTATGCCTTGCCACCACAGACCCGACCGACGCTTCTGAGCCTCGACATCTCGACTTCTCCAACACGGGAGGCGGTGGCGTACGTGGTCATTTCGGTATTTGGTCACTGCGCTTCAGTGGCGATGGCGGCGAGATCGTGGCGGGAACCAGCGAGCACAGCGTGTACGTGTACGATCTCGAGGCTCAGCGCAGCGTCATGCAGATTCGAGGCCACGGTGACGATGTGAATGCGGTGTGTTTCGGTGATAAGATGAGTCCTCATATTCTGTACTCTGGTTCCGATGACACGACGCTCAAAGTATGGGACCGCCGCAGTCTTAGGTCGGAGAGACCTGCGGGCATGTTTTTGGGCCATACTGAGGGGTTGACGTACATCGATTCGAAGGGTGATGGCCGGTATGTTATCAGCAATGCTAAGGATCAGACGTGCAAGCTCTGGGATCTACGGAAGATGGTGTCGACAGATGTTGGCGAGAGGATAAACCCACAGGTAAGATGAAGCCTCGCACTTGTCGCAACGATACCATCATGTCAGACACTAACACCCTCTCGCCAGGACTACACAACGAACTTCGACTACCGCTTCTCTCCCTACGACGTCCTGGACCACACGCCTCATCCCCACGACTGCTCCCTCGTCACATTCCGCGGCCACCGCGTCCTCAAAACCCTGATCCGCTGCCACTTCTCCCCGCCCACATCCACCGACCAGCGCTACATCTATTCCGGCTCGCACGACGGCCGCGTGCACATCTGGAACCTCGACGGCACGCCGCGTGCCCAGATAGACGTCCAGTCCGCCACTATGAACTCCCGTCCGGCTTCAGACGAACGCTTCGCCGACCGCTACGACTACTACGGCCGCACGGGCACGTGGAAGACGATCGTCCGCGACGCCAGCTGGCACCCTTCCGCGCCGGTGGTGGCGGCCACGAGCTGGAATGGCTGGGACCACGGGCTCGGGACGACGACGGTGCATAGCTGGAACGATGGTCTGGAGGGGCACGACGAGGTTGGGGTTGATGAGAGGGGGGCTGCTGGGAAGGCCAGTTTGGGCAGTGCGCCGATGGGCGCGAGGGTCACGGCGCAGTTGAGGCATGACGGGAGGTATTATGCTGAAGCGGAGGAGCAGCCGAGGAGGAGGAGATTTGGGAGGGGACTTGGGGCGGCGCTTTGGGGGGATGATGAGTGAGATGGTGAAAGGGCAGGCCCTATTCTTTTCTTCCCTCTCTTTGTTTGGAATCTTTTGCATGGAAGTTGGGGGATCGCTTTTTGCTTGGAATTGCATGGAGTTTTGGTGATGACTGAGGGCTTGTACATATATCACGCGTCTAGAGACATGCAGCCTCCCTTTTTCTTGACCTCGAGACTTGAAGAACAATTTCCCGGGCTTTTTTGGCAAGCTGCCGTGTCGTTTCACTAGTCCAACGGGTATATAACAAGCGCACACAGGCAAGTCGAAAAGCTCAAAAGGAAAAAAAAAAGGGTGAATATCATATATATGAACAATTGGGAAGAAGCCAAAAGAAAATCGAATATCCACCTCAAGAAAAGGAACCTTTTCCCTTCCTTTCTCGAGAGCCTGCTTTTTTTTCTGTGCACAGGGTCCTCCTCGATAGGTAACAGGCACTCTGGAACGGTTTGCGGAGCCCGATCATGTGCCTGATTTTGAGCTTCGCGGCAAAAGATAACCAACACGGCAGTCTGCTCAGGAGCGCGTACGCCGCAAGTATTTTCACCGTCTGCGACACCCGTTGCTGTGTGCCAAAACCGCTCGCCCTTACCTTCGCCTGCTCTTCCTCTGAACCAGCCTTGCCTGACGCTACTCTTGTCTTCCGCGTCCAATCATGCAATTACGTGCATAGAGAAAACGCTTAAGCGCCACCAACGAGGATGTTGTTGACGGGGATGTGGACTGAAAGTCGAAGTTAGTTATCCACAATTGAATACTAGGAGGTCCCGGCTTTTGGGTGAGAGCGGCACATACTCAGCTTGACAACGTAGCCAATAACTCCCATGATCAAGAAGCCCATGCCGACGGCCTGGGAAATGCGCAGAAACTCGCGCTTGTCGGCTGTGAGAGAAAGAGCATGTTAGTGGGTTTGTCTATATTCATGTTCTGGGTCCAATGCGTGCATGCGTGGTTGGTGGAAGAGGGAGAGGAGCGTGTTCGACTCGCTGCGATCTGCCTCGAGATCGGGAGACGCTACGCCCAGCGGATGGGAACTCTCCCTTCTCTTCAAGATCCTTTGCTATGCTTCGCGAGAGGACAGGGAGTGAGGACGTACGCTTGCTGCACCTGGTGATGAACTGACGGCCGTCCTTGACGAACTCGCGCGGCATCTCGAGGAACTCCTTTGCCTGGTCCATTGCGGGAGATGTATTGTGTTTGGTTTGGTGGAGAATATGTGAGTAGTTCTGGCGTGGATTCGGGTGCAGTGGTCGGCGTGGGAATTCGGTGTTGGATTGGTTTGTGGTTTGTGGTGGTGTATGTTCGGAAGTGTAGCAATGGTGGTCGGATTGAAGACGGGGAGAGCTTGTCGCACGTTGCGCGACAGCTGGCTTCTGGGGTCGGCGAGTCATGCTGGCACAGGGTCCGATATCTGAAGTAGAGACCACTTTCTTCACGCTGTGTCTTGACGAGCATACCTTACTTTAAGTCACGTGAAGAAGTGGCAATATGAAATGCGAGAAATATGCAATCATGATTTTCCTACAGTAAATACAGAAGAGAGACCTTGGAAGTCATCTCGATGTTCAACGTACTAAACGAGTGCACCGCCGTGGATACCTCGTGTCTGAGTATCTCAGATAGCCGTTGCAGCTCGGGCGGATACAGCATCAAAAACCCTGGACTCATTAAATCTTGAGTGAGCTAAGGCGCAGCAGCAAGCTGTCGGTGGTGGCAAATTGGCATCTGCGTCACATTGCTTTTACTCCGGCATACGTGTTTGATGTGTGTGGCTCTAGCGGAGCACGCCACCACCAAATCCTTAATCCTTCGCGACCGTAGGAGTTGTGCTCTGGATTCATTCTTCAGGCAATAAAGCCTATGTTCCTGAGTGACGGTGTGCCATCTCGAGTTGGGCGTGTCGTGGCATATTTAGCGGATAAACTTCTGCAGACCAGCCAGTATGCATGAGTTGATCTCCGCATCCTGAGCAAGACTCTAGATCAAGATCCTCTCAGGCTCGCCCTTTTTCCTCTTCTGCTCGACCTCACCCATCATACCACCCTCGTGCTCAGGCTCACCGCCAACGTCGAATCCGCTATCGACACCCCTCTCAGGCGCCTTGTTCGTCCCCCACACGTCCGCAATGCATAACTCGAAAGGACCCGGGACACGATCGATAAGACCGATTCCCACGCTACGAACCTTCTGCCTCATCATCTCGCGTTGTGGCTCGACGACCATTCCATAGTTCGTCCTGACGAAGCTGCTGAAAGGAATTGTGACGGTCTCCCATTCGCCAGGCGTATGCGATGGGAGGAGGTGTTGATGCAGATCTGTAGGTACAATAGACTCGGTCTGGATGTTGACAAAGTACTTGCGACCGTCGGATTTGATTCGTAGGGCGAGGTGATCGTAAGGGTCGATGTCCCAGAGCAGTTTTCCAAAGAGACTGGTGCCGCGATCGCGCGTGCGCCAAGCTGCGTAGCCGGAGCGCTGGACCTCGGGTTTGTTTGGAGGAAGCTCTGTCGAGATCTTGCCCTTGAACAGCATGTGTGGTGGTGTTTGCGACGGTGTTGTGGTCGCGGTCTCTCCGTCGGTGAGAGCGGGTGTTCCGGGAACGTGTGTGATGGAGGCTTTGCTGAAGCCGCCCATGTCGGCGTCGCTCATGAGTTTGATGCCTCCGAGAGAGTCTTCCTGTTCGAATCGTGCCAAGGGGAAAGGCTGGTTGGGTTTGTGCAGGCCTTCGAGACGGACGGCGATCTTGGACTGGCGCTTCAGTTCGTCGAGAGAGCGGCGCCAGAAGCCTGGCTGGCCTCCATTGGCGGCGAGGCGGATCGGTGTTGCAAACATGCTTGTGCTCTGTGCGTGTTGCTGCGAGATGGTGTTGTATGGAGATTGTTGTTAACAATATTACAAGTGCATATGTATGTATCGAAGGCGGAGCATGCGATTGATGGCGACACGGCTCCCATTCATTCATTCTATGATGTCCGAGAAAGGGAATTGCCCTGGACTTCGCCGAAGCCCCGACCCTTGCAGGACAGGACAGATTATTTGCGATGGGATAGGAGCACACGGCAAGCAGACAGACATCCTCTTAATCAATCCACCACCCGTTTCGCGCCAATCCACAATCGCTTTCCATTCAGAATTCCTGCTCACATATCTTCTTTAATACACCCCCGATTCGCCTTACCACTTGGAATCCCTGCGATCAATTTTCTCAGGAGCGCAACAAATTAGAGAGAAGCCCTCAGGAAGAAGAAAAGAAAGCGTTCTTTCTAGCCCATCGGGGTTACACCTCGACCGAATCACACACATGGCCACCACCACTCCCTCCGGTGCGGTCTCCGCATTCGCCGCGCCATCATCTCAATCACGCGAACTCGGCCAAGTCGACCCTGCCACCAACCCATCCGCATCCTCCTCAAAAGACCTCGCATCTCCCAAGGAGCGCAAAGCATGGGCCCACTTCGTCGCCGGCGGCGCAGGTGGCATGACCTCTGCAACACTCACCTCTCCCCTCGACGTCCTCAAGACCCGCCTGCAAAGCACTTTCTACCAAACCGAACTGGCGGCGCGACGAGCAGCAAAGGGAATCCCTCCACCACACCAGCTCTCCCTTCCTCGCGCCGCTCTGCTACACATCACAGAGACTGGACAAATACTCGCCGCGATCCCCAAGGTCGAAGGCTGGAAAGCGCTGTTCAAAGGCCTAGGACCCAACCTCGTCGGCGTCGTGCCTGCGCGCGCAATCAACTTCTGGGCATACGGCAACGGCAAGAAGCTGATTAGCGAGAATTTCTTCGACGGAAAAGAGAGCGCCGGCGTGCATTTGCTCGCAGCCGCCTCGGCGGGGTTGATCACAGGCACAGCCACAAATCCAATTTGGCTGGTGAAGACGAGATTGCAATTGGACAAGCAGAATGCTGGACCTGGTGGCATGGGAAGGCAGTACCGCAATGCTTGGGATTGTGTCAGGACGACAATTAGGACGGAGGGTTTCAGAGGCCTTTACCGTGGACTGAGCGCGAGCTACTTGGGCGTCAGCGAGAGCACGCTGCAGTGGGTGTTGTACGAACAAGCGAAGGCCAGTCTGAGCCGAAGGCAGCAAGATTTGGAAGCCTCGGGGCGCATGCCCACCATGTGGGACAAGACTGTTGAGTACACTGGCAAGCTCACAGCGGCGGGTGGAGCAAAATTTGTCGCGGCGTTGATCACGTACCCTCACGAGGTTGTGCGGACCAGGCTAAGGCAGGCGCCTGTCGACGCCTCGGGAAGAGTGAAATACACGGGACTCTGGAGTTGCTTCCGCACTGTGGCCAAGGAGGAGGGTATGGCGGCGCTTTATGGTGGCTTGGTCCCTCACATGTTGAGAGTGGTCCCGAGCGCAGCAATCATGTTCGGTGTTTACGAGGGTGTACTCAAGGGATTGGGCGAGTCGAGCGGCGTGTAAAAAGATACCGGGGAACGTTTTGTACGATTGGAAAAATGGACGGGACTTAGTCTTGAAGAAAAGCGGTACTACACTCTGGCGCAAGCACTGGGAACGGGAAGGGCTCTCCAGGATGGACCAGCGAAAAAAAGTTGTCTTGAGGGCGATTACGCTCAGCAAACGGAGAGCAGGCTACGAGTGTTGAGGCGGCAGAAGTCTCCACTGAGCCTTATGTACAATATATGTATAACATACTCGAGGACGCATGATAGTCGTCGTCAACACATGTGTAGACCACACATTATAAATGAACATTACTTGTATCAGATACTTTCGATAACCCCTCATGCTTCTGGTCTTGAATTACTCTTGCACTTGCTGCTCCAGCCAGTCTTCTCCATGATTTGACCGGTGCTTTAGGAGAAGTGCTTGACGGTTCCACACCTCGCCACAGAGGCTTTGCAAATCGCATATCTTAAAAAGAAAACCATTTTCCCAGTCCATCGGAAATGAACCATAATACCATCAGACAGAGCCCGCTAAATTCAACTCCAGCCTCCAAAAAAAGTAGCAGTAAGAAACTACCCCTCTTTACGCCATTGAACAACGCAGAAGACGACAACACCCGATGATATTCCCAAAAGGCTAGAAAACAGAAAACACCCATCCATCAATTCTACCTCCCAATCGTACTAACCCGACTCCCCAACCCACCCCCTTCAGCTCGCAAGTCGCTCATCAGCGCTTCCTCCAGCGCGCTCTGCGCCACGCTCGCGCCGCTGAGGTCGCTGAAGCTGCTGCCCATGCTGGGCGTGCCTTCGCTGCCGGTCGGAGGCTGTGTGGCTGGTGCTGCGGCCGGGCTTCGCGAGGTGCTCTTTGGCTGTTGCTGTTGTGAGGGTTTTTGGGTGGTCTCGAGGGTTTGGGTTTGTTGGGTGGGGTGGTTGTGGGAGATGCTGCTGGTTGCGTTTGCGGTTGTTGAGAAGTGCTGGCCTGGAGGGCGGGGGAAGGGAAGGCGCAGGATTAGGGTGTAGTGCGGTGGGGGTTGTTGTTGAGGCATGTTTATGTTCTGTTTTTGTTTCTAGTTGTTTTTGTGAGGTTCAAATTGTTATTCGATGAAAGGGCTCGGAATGGAGATGTGAATGCGAGTGAAGTCAGAGGGTGGGGTTGAAGCGAGGTCGATGGGAGGCAGCAGTTCAACCAGGTTCATACACGCAAACATCCACCATCTGCACGATGAAACCCATGAAGAGCAGCGAATCCTACAGATACCCATCGTAAAAAGAGTCACTGACAGGATGAAACAAAGTCAGAGGTAGAATTGAAGAGAGATGGCTAATCCAAATTCCGCTGACGCGGTCGGTATCTATGCCTTCGCGACCTGGATGATCCTCCAATCCAAATTAAAAAGACAAAGCTTCAATTTAGCCATTTGCTCGGGATCGACTTATTAATAGCGATGAAATGGAGCACACTTACTCTTGCCCGTTCGGTTCCTCTATCGCAGAAGTGCCCTACTCTTCCTCTACCAAAGTGACCCACGTGCATGAAGTCAACTGTGCATAGCACTATTGCATCCTCACATATCCGGCTCACTACCTGCATTGTCCCAACGCGGTAAGCAGCTTGAATCGTGGAGACTGCAAATGCATGGCCTCTTAACAGACCGGGTTGGCTCGATGAGACGGATGTGATGTATGGCTCAGCGGCAATGGCAAGGCATTGCAAGTCGTTCCAGGTAGAGTAACTACAAGCTGAGTCCGAGATCAGGAAAGTGACGTCTGCTTGTGACGACTCGACAGGAAGGGTAGTGGGCTACGTTGGCAAAGGGTACTGGCATAAGAAACACAAGTGAACTAAGAAATTGGTATCATTGAAATTTTGTGGGGGCAACGCGTGATCTCTGATTCTCATTTCATGCGACCCTAAACTGAACGCCTTCCTAGCCTTGACCGGCTTGACGCCAGCGGGTAACATGACCCGCGTACCGAAATTTTTGAGAGAGGATTGGATAGTCAACCATGGCCTAGGGGCGTATGATTTACTCCTCCTCCTCCTCCTCGTCACCACCCTCCTTGGCCTCAGCAGCCTTGGCCTTCTTTCTGCGCACGCGACCGGGGCGTCCGCCACCGAAGGGCGAGGTAAGGGCGAAGTCGATGTGCTTCTGGGAGTCAAGACGGACAATGAACGAGGGGACGTTCACGATCTGCTTGCCGACGCTAATTGGTGTGTTAGTGGAAATCGTCCCAGCGAGCTTATAGGGTCGATGCATACCGGATGTGACGCTGACGGATGAGGACACGGGCGTGGTGGATGGACTTGGCAAGACCAAGCTTGTAGACGCAAGTCTGAAGACGACGCTCCAAGAAGTCCTCGACCTTAAGGGCAAGGACGTAATCGAGCTTCATGCGGGACTCGTCGAGGACACCGACACGGACCAGACGGCGAATGAGAGCATTGCCCTCGAAAAGACGCTTGGGGTCCTTCTCGTCGAGAGTGAGGAGCTCACTGGGTGTTGTGTTAGACATGAATTGAGGGAGGCGAGGGTAGGGCAAACAAACCGGGCAGCACGACGGATCTTGGAGAGGGTGAGCTGGACGCGCCAGACCTCACGCTTGTTGCGGAGACCGAACTCGCCAACGGTCTTCAACTCAGCGTCGCTGGATGCACGTTAGATATCTGAGACATAAGTGGAGCAAGCTCACACTCAGTGGCCTTGTAGATGTACGTACAGACGAGCCGACTCGAAGGGACGACGCGGGACCTTGTAGGTCTTGGAAGACTTGATACTGAATGGAAGTTAGCACGTGCTTGAAGGGCTTCGTGAATATCCAGAGGCAGGCTGAGAGCATTCGAGTGGTGTATGTTTGGCTTGCAGAGCGAGAGTTGCGAGTGAGGTGTTGCGTTCGTGTGGTGTTTAAATTTTTGCAGATTTCTTTCAAGGTCGTCCAATGCAGTTCACATGCTCGTCCGAGTGATCGGGGCGAGGAATTGCGGCGTATAAATATGTGCAATGTCGACGCGTTTAATGTCGGTGCAAGATCCGTGATGCAGGGGAGGCATGTGTTGCAATGGTTGTATCGGTATGGCGCAGCATTGGACATCCTCCATCTTTTGGATTCTTCTGCCGCAAGCAATGCCTGCCCACTGCCACATCCCAATGAAGCGTTCCCGTCCACAGAAATTGCATCCAAGGTCGCCGTGTCGTATATCGCGTGCGCGCACACACAAAATGATGTCCAGTGTCGCATGTCGGTCGCTCACTCGCACTCGCGCTCGCAAGCCTGTTCATACACGTCGTCGAATGCTGCTCAGCTCTGCGTGTCTGCAGGCGGTACTTACGGGGCCATGGCTGCTGGTTAGTGATTGTCTTCCGGCACAGTCGTAGTCTCGAAGCAACATTTCAACTTCGCCCTGGCGTTGATACAAATTCGAAAGCGGGAGGTGCGACGCACGGACGCTTCCGCGCTTGGCAAGCACTTCGACATTTTGGCTTGGGTGGAAGACAACGCCAGGAATTGAAGGCCGACGACGAGCAGACTTTGCGCCCCACGACGGTGAGTTTGCATTCCTGCGCCCGTTTGCGACTGCACACTGACAATTCATTCCGCCAGATACTAACGTAACGACGTACGCACCCTCCTCGATCCCGACCGCCGCCGCTCGAACAATCGCTAATCCGCACTCCTACAGCCAGCACACATAAGCCAAAATGGGTCACTCCGCCGGTCTCAGGAAGGGCACTCGCTATGGTCAGTCTTACGCCTCGCCGCCGGGAAAGGAAGAAAGAAGGAGGACATCTACGGGCCACGGGCTGGAATCATTGGGAGGACTGTGGCACTGGGAATGATGCGCCGGGCGTGGGAATCATGAACATCAAAGGCTGACTCTGCGACACAGCCTTCTCTCGCGATTTCAAGAAGAAGGGCATGATCGCTCTGTCCACCTACCTTCGCCAGTACAAGGTCGGTGACATTGTCGATGTCGTCTGCAACGGTGCCGTCCAGAAGGGCATGCCGTAAGTCAACACCACCTGGAGCCTCTGCGAAAGTCGCCAGACTTGGCGCGCCCCTCGACACATCACTAACATCCTTACGCAGCCACAAGGACTTCCACGGCAAGACCGGTGTCGTCTACAACGTCACCAAGTCCGCCGTCGGTGTCATCATCTACAAGCAGGTCGGCAACCGCTACATCGAGAAGCGCGTCAACCTCCGTGTCGAGCACGTCCGCCTCTCCCGCTCGCGTGAGGAGTTCATCGTCCGTGTCAAGACCAACGCCGAGAAGAAGCGCAAGGCCAAGGAGGAGGGCACCACCGTCTTCCTTAAGCGCCAGGCCGACAAGCCCCGCGAGTCCCGCACCGTCAGCGCCAAGGACAACAAGCCCGAGAGCATCGCTCCCATCGCCTACGACACCCACATTTAAGCGCGCTTGTTTCGAATGGGGCGTATGGGTTGGTACGATGGTGAGGCTAGGAGGTTGGGATCGGCAGAGACCACCGGATGGGAAATACCTGCCGGACGAGCCAGCTAGCTTTGCAAAGAGCATGAATTCTAGCGTCAAAAGAAACCTTTTCCATTTGCCAACACTGGTCTCTTGAGCTGTCCAGCAACCCATGCGATAGAGGTGGTCGGTAATGAAATGAATATCCAAATGAAGACGCTAGTAAATTGCTCACTCTAGAATCCATTTTCAAAGAGCCATAAACTCATCATACCACAAATTCGCCGGAATCGTTCGCCTCACAGGTGAAGTCACATGAATCGAATTGGAATTAAGCATGCTAACATACAAGCATTTACAAATGTCTTTTAGACCAGCCTAGAACAGCCCGGTCAAACTGGAATGGACCCTTCTGACAAGATTGTTGTCGAACCTCACAACAACACCCTTAGTCGCGATTCCTTAATGGCTGTCATTTGCATTCCTACTCATTCGACATTTCGAAAAGAAGACACTATCGGCGCCCTGTAGCCACAGCCCTTCACCTCGACGCATTCATCAGACCAACCGCGCTATCATTATGCTCGCCACGGGCACCGGCACCGTTAGTAAAGGTATGATGCTGTGTCTGTTCGTTGGAGCCCTGAGGGTTTCGAACTGCGCACGAGAAATCACCAATATATTAGAGCACAAGACTACGTGCAAAACCTCACGGGAACTGCTCGTGTCCTTGCGAAACTGGAACAGTCTGGGCTTTTTTTCGTCGTCTCCTCGTCGACACTTGCTGCTAGATCGCATCTCGGTCAAACTTTCACAGTATCGCTGAACACGGCGCCCGTGAGCGCGGGCAACAGATACTACTGATGCCGTCGAGATGAACTTACCGTCTCCACTCCAATGCCATGTTTCTACTTTTCGAAATAGTAAGCTTTCGATGTGCACTCCAAGGTACAAGCGCAATCAAGCTGCAGCAGGACCAGAAACGGTGCTGGCGCCTACTCAAGTCCATACCCTCGTTTCTTGTGTTCGTCGTCTCGAAGGAGACGACATACCGGATGGCACCATGTAGGGCCTAAAGTGACGAACGGCTTCTTGATCCTTGGATACTAGGCGCCATCGGCGACATCGTTGTCAAAAAAGAAACATCGTCATTCATGAGATCAAATTGCTTCATAGTATATAAATATCTGACACTTGCTCCTTCACTCTAGAACTGCATGTGTCAAGTGCAGTCGACCGACTCGCCATCTATCTCGTCACACGTCATGCACCAATCACCGGCAAAAACTTCAAGGCCTCCTGTAGCCGGCATATTTAGAGCACTCGCGCACGCTGTCACCCTCATAGCAAGTACCCGGGGCGTACTCAATCTGAGCAACATACCCACAAGAGCCAGACTGCGCCACCAGCTTATCGCCAGGGAAGACGCTGAAGCCGAGTCCACAGCCTCCCTCCTCGGAAGGCGGATTCCGGTTAAAGTGCTGGCAGAACGGAGTGCCGTCTACCTGCCCATTGTTCTCGTACGCCGCGGGCCCGCCGACGAAGATCGACGCTGCGCAGTTCTCGTCGTCCTGGCACGCCTGGCAGCAGGCGGAGGCGTCTTTGTGCGCGCCCTCGTCTTTGACACCGCCGGCGCCGGAGCCGTAGTTGGCGATGCCATCGAGGGGAGCGCCGCGCCAGCGCTGGCCTGCGATGCCGTCGGTGCCGATGAGGTTGGTTGCTGCGCACTTTGCGGCTTGGGTTGCGGTGGAGGTGGCGGTACCGGTGATTTCCAGGATGGTGGAGGTGCAGGCCGTTTTGACGGTGGTCCACGGCTCGCCTGAAGTGATGTAGATGTACGACGTTGAAGCAGTCGTGACGGTCGTGTTGGCGGTGGTTGTAGGGTAATATTCGATGCTTGTGTAGGTCCTACTTTCGGTGCCGGGATAGATGCTCACGGTTGAGGTGACTGGGGCGCATGATGTCAAGGCGCGGAGGGAGGATGATGAGTATGTATCAGAGTAGATGGTGGAGGTGTAGTCGACGCTCCTAGGTGGGACAAGATATTAGTATGATGTTCCAAAGACTAAGGATTGCTTTTTGGAGAGGTACATTGTGGTGGTCTCGGCACATTCATACACGCCCTCCCGTTCCACGGTTGTGGTCGATGTCACAGGGCTACTGTAAACCGTGGGGGTTGCAGTCGACATGGTGATATAGTCGGTTGGTGTGACAGTCACTTAGGTAGCGGTAATATGGGAATAAGACAAGCTGGTGTTCGTCGTAATCACCGAATCTGGGCACGAAGATTCGGCGAGCACACTGGCCGCGAGAGCGGCAACGCTCAAGGCAGATTTAAACATGATGAAGTGGTGTGGTAAGAGGGTTGGTAGGGGTAACGATCGATCTGAGACGTCCTCTGGTAGAAATGCCAACGGTATCGTACCTTATATGTGGCTCCACCAAATCAGGCGACAGGTTCATCGCCAACTCATAACTATCAAAGCGTAGACGACGATGAGCTATTGAGTAGAATACGAACAGACATCCACTTCAGTCCGTCAATGCTGCATTAGCTGTGGACGGGATACTGTGGAATGTTTCTCGCTAATACTCAATACAAGAAAATGACGCAGATCCTTGCGCCGCGGCCTTCGGTGGCCGTTATGATGTCCACAGGGATATGCAGCGGTAAAATAACCTAGCCTTTAAGCGGAGCGTATTGTGCCGAGCTGAATGGTAGCCTGGCATAATGGCTAATCAGATGTGGTGTTGACTTTAGCTGCTGGACTAGTTGAGATCGATAGTCTCTGCGGCAATATACCATCTCGTGTCAAAACAACAGCAGACCCTTCGGTCCTTGCCGAGAAGACATGTGCAGTCGTGGCAGAGGAGAGGTGGTCGTGAGAACTATTATTGCCCGTCATCAGCAAGAGTAGACTCGCCACAGTTGGAAATTCCTCCGGAGTGAGTAGGTGTCATTGAGAAATCATTTTGATGTTTTTCGCTTGCTGTATCTTCCTTAGATCCATCTTCGACACAGTAGTACCCGAGACGAGCTCAACGCCACGTTCTGTGATACTCACACGATCCCGTCAACTGGACTGCAGCAACTCAACCACAACCACACTAGCAACAATGTGGCATGTTATCATCGACATGGGATGACATGCACCATCACCTTCGAACGGTGAGCAATTGGCAGAAAGCGCAATGAAACTACGATCAGACCTCTTGGCGTCCTCAGCTCACGAGTACTCGCTGCCCTACAGTAGTCTAGCGACTTTGCCGTTGCGTGGAGCTATTTTTAGACCATCTTGATATTAATCAACAGCGCATTTGCCGATGTGCTGTAGTCCTTCAAGGGATCTTCATGAACCAGTCTCTACCGACACTTGCAGAAGACTCGCGTCGGCAAGTTCGCAGCCCGCCGAGGGCAGACCGTCACGTGTACCTTTCGACTTGTGTATTAATGAGTGACTCGCGGTAACTAAGCGGGCCAAAACGAGAATATAGACAATTGATGCCACGTGCGAATGCTGAGTAGATTATCTTCCCGTGAAGTCAATGCGGCTTTCAAGCCAGTATTGGTGGAACTGGAACAGATTGCCGTTTGTGACTTGCACGAAGATGGTGTTAAAATCGTTCCTGGTGCAGACCCCGACCCTGACCCTACGCAATATGAATGAGTCGTCAATCGTTCTACATTTTGCCGGCGGGTACACGGTGCGTCTCTGCAGACGAGGTCTGGCGGATGAATCGAATTGGACGCAAGCTTGATTCCACCGTTCTTCGAGCGGCTCATATGGACTAGTACTAGATGGAGAATTGTATTGCTTCGACGATGTCTTCGAAGGTTGATTTAGCAACAAATATGACATCTTTCAAGTACAGAATTAATGCACATCCACGAAGGCGATAACGATTGAATGAAAGTACAGAGGATGAGGTGATACAATTATGCACGAAGCAACAATTAGTGCTCGCGAGCCATCCAGGTGTCAGTCGCTATCGCGTTTGCTATGCCAAAGATCCAAGAATCCCAGTTCAGCACCGTGTACCCGTCAATACGTTTGAGTAAGTCGTATGTCCTGTGCCTTGAATCGATCGCTCATTTGTAGAATTGTCTAGAAAAGGACGCCCTTCGTCTGTGCCCTGTCGAGCTTGAGATCTCTCATCACCATCGCGCAGACAATAGCTATAGCCATGATCGAAATTCCGGCAATAAGCATGTTGCGCTGGGCAACGCCGTAAGAAACCTCGATGGCATAGCGTGTCGCGGTTCCTTTGGCGTAAGAGAGCTGGGTTTCGATGTCTTCGTAGATCGTGTCCAGGTCAGGCAGTGCATCGGCCGGAAGATACTTGGCTAGCGCTTGAGGGAATGTGCCCTGCCAAACAGCAGAGCTGATCGAGCCGCCGACAGCCGCTCCGATGTTGCCGAAGACGTTAAGGAAGGCGAGTGCGCTGGCTGCGTTGTTGTGGTCTGAAGATGCGAGAACTGCAACTTGCATGACGATGATCAGAGCGCCGCCGGAAAGTGCCATGAAGATCTGACACATAACCAGGTAGCCGATGCTCTGGTCTGGCTGACGGAAGTGGAGCATAAGACCGATTCCCAGGATGTAGAGAGGCAGAATCCAGTAGAGGAGCCATCGGTAGCGGCAAGTCTTGTGGATCATAAAGCCGACGACGAAGAGCCACACGCCAGAGACCACGTCGAAGATGTTGTTGACATAACCTGCTACAGCAATGCTGACACCGCAGTTCACCTGAAGGAAGGAAGTGTAGTATGATGCCCAGGAGTAGTACGAGACATCGTAGCAGACGTCAAGCAAACAAGCTGCAAGCACTGTGCGAGAGCATGCGATGCTCCATGGCAGGAACGGCACGCGCGCGAAGTATCTCTCCCAGAGGACGAACGCGACAAGGAGCGCAACGCCGATGACAAGCATCGCAATAAAGCCTGCGCTTCCCCAGCCATCGCCTAGATAATCATGGATGTTGAAGGGAAGGAGGAACACAACAAGGCCAGCAGTCAAAAGGAAGGTGCCGACAACTGTTTAGATTTGTCAGCATTAGGCCGTCCTGAGAGATGTCCAACCCCATATGGGTGTACTCACTGTCGAATTCGATCGCATAATGACTGACGCTCTGCATGAAAGTCCTGCCGCTAGGAGCTTTGGGTTGTATAAGTCCCTTCTTCTTGGCCTCGCCCTTCGCATGCAGAAGGACCCAGACCATAGGTGCTGCAAACACAGGCAAAATGATTGCGAAAGCGCCAAATGCCCAACGCCAGTTCTTTTCGTAGAACTTCTGAGCAACATTGGGTCCAGCGTAAGCCACAATGATATTTGGAGACGAAGTGAAGGCGTATGCCAAGCCACGGTTGCGGAGAGTTGATGTGTCAAGAGTGATAACGTCGATGGCGAAGGTCATACCAGCGTAGCCGATGCTGTAGAAGACCTAAAGTATGGCGCAGTCAGTATCGGTGTATCTCTGGGATATATCTAGGTGGATCGTACAGTAGCAGCACAGTAGGTTCCGATACTGTTGCAAGAGGCGGTCATGATCAGGCCCAAGGTAGCAAGTGCCACCATGAGGGCAAAGCCCACCCATCGATCGAACATATTCAGAATCTTAGACAGCGGCATGTAAGTGGCAGCGCCCATGACCGAAGAGATGACACCGATCAGCGGCACGAGGGAGTGGGACTCGAAGTCACTCGTGATATAAGGATCCAAGCTGCTAGAGATGGATTGCTGGAAGTAGTTGATGAAGTACAGAAGGAACATCCTACACATTCATTAGCTAGCCGTAGGACAACATCACACTGGTATTGGAGCTCGTTGCACTTACAATGCATAAGCGAGGCCAAGGGACTTTTTGGTCCACGCCATGGTGAGCGCTTCGGCCTGCTTAACACCATCTTGCATGTGTTCGTCTGAAGCAGCATTGCTGAATTTGTCGTCGACATCTGCGATGGCGGTCTTGCTGTCAGGATGGGCTGTCTGATCGTACACAGCCTCGTCTGATGCAAGAGCACTCGAGCCAGATGCTTGTGCTTGCGCCATATTGGCTAAATAATGATAGCCAATGCTCTGAATGCAAGGTGAAGATGGACGGGGCGGCTTGAGATGGAAAAGATAAGATCGACGCAACGATCTTCTCTTATATTTCCTCAGCACTCGCGCACCGCGGACCGAACAAGCGAAGGAGCAGCCTATCGAATGGTTGAGTAGACAAGTGCAAGGATCTGATAAGATGAGGAAATCATCTCTGATCATCAGGTTTTAGGGCAGCCGGGTGTGGCCCTAACAAGAGCATAGAATCCGGCATCGCAACAATCATCCCGAGTACGGCCGAATGGGTGTGCCCACGCGAGGCGATACAATATCGGGAGCCTGGGGCGCCGTCTCACGCTCGTCTCAAGCCTCGTTTGCTGGACGGCGCGCGAGATCGCTGTGAGTTGACTTTTAGAGTGCAGAAGGACCATCTGTCGCTGTCACCAACCCTATCCAGCGAGAAGTTGTTCACGCGATGTCCAGGACCAAGGAGCAAGGCACGAGGATCGATCCTGATCAAGACTTGGGAAGCGTGTTGTTTGGAAGCTTGTGCGTTTCAAGCCCGGTCTCGGAAGCTAGGCAACGCGTGAGGGTCCACTGTGGATGATAGCTTCGATCAGATAAAAATTTGCAAGCCCAAGCGAGCGCCGGAAGTGGCTTCTGCCCTGAGTCCCCCTCTTCTTGACACGTCGGGTTTGTACTTCTTTAGGAACAGGCCACGCGTTGGAACTTTCGCTGCTTAGAGGCTTGGGCTTTCTCTGAAGGCGGTTGCGAGCGAGTCTGCGAGTGTCAAAGTTCTGAGAGAGCAGAAGAGTATTAACAAGGCCATTCTACTTGCACTTTCCAGGGCCGCGAAGGCTCCCTCATGTAGACAGACGAACCATTTGTTCCGGCGAGAGTCGGCAAGGGTGCTCCAGACTCGTCCGAATTAGCGCACAGTTGCTCTGATCAGCCTTTGCTTCCAGCACTACTGTTTGTCCTGCCCTGCCAAGTCCTACTGTACGCTTGCGGTCCTCGGGACTATCGAACCTTGAACTCAAGTAGGACGTCGCCTTATGGCCTGGTGCGTCGTGGGACTTGATCTGTTCCGGGTTGTCAATTGCAGGTCATATACGCTTCACGTTCCTTTTAACAACGTCTAGCCGCAGCTGCTGACGGGTAAGGCCAATACTGATGGGGGATAAAAGCCAGCTAAACGTATGGTCTTACACACATTAGCTCCGTCCACCCACAAACTATCTCGGAGACATCACAGGCTTGGGGAATCATGCTGCCGATGTCGTTGATTGTTTCGCAGCCTGAGGATAGCGGTTCGCTGGTGGTTAAGTAGACCTGGGCCTTCCATCGCAATTCATCAATCGAACTTGCTGCACACGTGTTAATCTGTATAATCCCCTTGCACTGCCACCGATACGACTTGTATTCAGCGAGTCGCCGTGTGCTACAGTGAGTGATACTGTAGCTCTTGTCCCTAAATCATAGAAATCCCGATTGCCATCTCGCATGATGATACATCAACGGATGTGCAAATGTCCTATTCGCTAGAGATGGTCTCTACATCCTAGTCTCCAGCAAGAGCCTCTGCGAAGCCTTCAGCATACCCTAATATGGAGCAGCGACATTATGCGGACTACGTAGGTACTTTATGTGCGAACGCCCAAGATAGAGGGTCTTTCCCAACGTTCATCGAGCACGATCGACTTTCAGGCACCCATTATTGGCCACACATCCAAGGTCACCTTCCCGAATGCTCCGCCCGAAGAAGAGATCTACCATCGCAAGACACTGTGGGACTTTCAGCACTCCGTCATAGCAACATCCCACTGAAGAGAGGCCGGTCTGCGTCCTGCAATGCGCGTGGAGGCTATCGTCATGTGAGCAATCGAGCGGCTTTCGAGGCTTGTCGCACCCAAGTATGATATCATTCTTAAGACAGTCCGCCGTGACTCGAAAATCACTTGGCCTGAATCTGAGTCAACGGATGATGAGGACCCAACAACAGGGAAAAATGCCAGTGTCTTGACCACAGTTTTTATCACATCGAACAAGGTGTTGCGATACACTTGGAGCACCACAATTCCCCGATTGTTTTTGACCGATAGAGTACTACCGCATCACTTTGGCGGATTGGCAACGCGCAATGACTATTTGTGAGGCATTCGGTCTGTACTTCGACCATCATAGTGAAGTATGTAAGAGTATTCAAGCTTTGAAGACACCAACAAGAGCGAGCTCCGGGTTGAAGAGCGAGCAGCTCATAAATGCAATCATTTCAATTTGGGTGACCCGAAACTCAAGATTAGAGAGCCACCTTGTCCGACAGGTATGGTACTATATATAACTTCAAGCGCATCTCTGTCGAGCCAAGTCAATCCTAGCTATGCTTGCCGCATCAGCGCCGAGTTGCTGTGCTGGGCGTGATTCTCGAGGAAAAATTGTGATGGGTTTAGCGGCATCATGCTCAACCCACAACATATCCACAAATAGAAAAGCATTGACTTGCTTTGAGAAAGAGAGAATGGATGAGAGAAGCCGACCGAAGGAACTGGCCTAGAGCTCTTGGGGTCTCAGTAGAGACATAAACACTCTTGTTATTGCGCAGGGCTTAGCCTTTGGTATGACGCGAGCTCCAGCCACTTTAATATCTGTAAGGCTGAGCCGAGGAGCCGCATACACAAAATTGCCGAGCTGGCCGCTACAGCCTCCGGAGAATCTTGGGGGTTGATATGACGTAGAGGAAGTAAGACACTCCGACATGATATTCTTGATTGTTGGTTGAATCCATCTGCACGTGATTCCGCGGAGGATCAGTCATGTGCTCAGTATTGTGATGCAAAGGTTGTTGATGGCCTAAGAAAGAGGCCCGTGATACTGCATGCAGCGCTTAATGCATTGTCCTAAGCGCTTGACGCAGTCGGACAATCAGGACGGGAAGGAGGAAGAACAAGCTTTCGTATCGATGCTTAGTCTGTGGACGGTACATACTTTGGTGTTTTATAGCTGATACTGTTGCATATGCCGCCAGTTACAAGCTGCAATCACACGTGATATCTTTTGCTGCGATGACAGATGCCGCTCACACTGATGCG
Organism: Cladosporium sp. BSL10; assembly: GCA_001553865.1. Taxonomy (NCBI): domain Eukaryota; kingdom Fungi; phylum Ascomycota; class Dothideomycetes; order Cladosporiales; family Cladosporiaceae; genus Cladosporium; species Cladosporium sp. BSL10. Next base: position 62,038 of record LJJI01000057.1, read on the forward strand.
ACCGGAACCGTGAGTTGCCCACGCATCTTCCAGAGGCCGCGGACGGTGTCAACTCCTGCGAGATCCGACCTCCCGAGGAGTTCTAGATTGAGCTTCTCCAGAAACCTCAAAAACGGCATAGCATGGCGAAAACCACACTAGGATGCCGGTACATCCGCCCTGATCGACCTATTATAAGAAGTGCCGTCTGCACGACGCGCGACGATCCATGGTATACCAACCACTCTGGCGCCTCTCAAAGCTAACTATTGTCTCAGTTGGCATGCATACGTACTGCTGCCTTCAAATAGATTGTTTCGTGGCGCACAGCTACAGTCACATGGCCATGACCCTCATGTGATTCTCGAGACGTTGAATCTCAAGCAAGTGGCAGGAAGATGGTGAAGAACTTCCCTGCCTTCTGTTGAAGGGCTAGGGCGGTAGGATGCCATACGCAATGGTCTAGATGGCCGTTCCATGGCTCAGCCGTTTGAGGGATACGATCGGCGAACTGTGCAAGATATAAAGCGACACGCGAGTACACTGTCCCATCGAGGCACTTCCAAGCTTGCTAGCCACGACGCAACGAGGATCTTACCAATCATGCCCAGTCGAACCGCCCTCGTCACACTGCTTGCTGCCTCAGTAGCTGCGACACCAATTCCTCCCTCCACGTTTCAGTGTCCAGGATGTGGAAAAGCGCAGACTCCTGGTTATGATAACACGCCGCGCACGATTGAATCTGGAGGCCGCACTCGATCATTCAAGATTCAGGTGCCGGGGAGTTATAATGCTCACTCTTCATATCCTGTGATTTTTGACTTCGGTAAGTCTTACGTTGCGAGATGCTACTGTAACATCAGCTAATTGTCTTCGCACAGTACGTATCGCTCCCTGGAACGCGAAATTATTCTCGAAGAAGAGACGGTAGCTGGCTCATTCCTGGCTACCGGTCCACCTAAACCTCACCTCGACCTACCCTTCCTACCTCTTCCCAACTCACATTTCCTCCAACAACGAGCACACACTAACCACCTCCCAGCATGGCCGTGGCGGCAGCTCTGACACACAACGCGACACATCTCTATATTATGACTACGCCGCAGCCTCTGACTACATCATAGTCTATCCCCAAGGCCTTGACTGTGGCCAAGGCGCGTCCTGGGAAGGGCCTACCTACGCCTGTCCTGATGTCAATGACATCCAATTCATATCCGACCTGGTCACATACCTGGAAGACAACTTCTGCGTCGACGAGGATCGCATCTATGCATCGGGAAAATCCAACGGTGGAGGGTTCGTCGATACCCTCGCGTGCTCAGACGTCGGAGACAAGTTCGCAGCGTTCGCGATGGCTGCCGCGGCGTTGTACACTGACACTTTACTTGCGTCCTGCAACAAGAAGCGCGCGATCTTGGAAGCCCATGGAGATGCAGACCACACTATCCCGTCCGCTGGAGGAGAGGCTTTGGGAGGTCCTATCCCCAACATTGAAGATTGGGTCTCGTGGTGGGGAGAGCGTGACTGTGGCGCTGGCGAAGTGTCTACTTGTGTTGAGCAGAAAGAGGGATATGAAATCGAGTTGCTCTCATGCAAGGGCGGGCTCAGCGATGTGGTTACGCATTATCAGTTGGATGCCCCGGCCGCGCATTGCTGGCCGAATGCTCAGGGGGATAACTACGATTCGAAGAAGTATCCCGAGGGCTGTGGAAACTCGAGGGCGCTGGACTTCACGGCTGTTGTGTTGGATTGGTTCCCGAAGTGGAATTTGGAGAATGCGCCTTGATGGGTTGGATGATGAGTAGGAGTGAGTAACCTTACTGTTGAGCGTATTTCGCTTCATGAATTGAATGTCAAACACTACCAAAGCACAATGTCAGTTGCAAATTTTGATTAGTCAAGTAAGATACACGCTTGACATATCGCGATAGCAATAGTTGGCCTGAGCGAACCCTTCGTAAACACAAAAACAGTATGTTCAGCCAGGTTGGTTCTCGCCCAGACATGCGTATGGACAAGAGGCTATTTTCTCTCTTTGCTGGCTTCGTGCTTGTCCAATGGATCTTTCGTCGTTCCTTTGCGATCCTTCGGAGCATGAATAGTGGTTTAAAAATAACCAGGCGATCTGTCATCCCTCAATATCGAGTCGACACCTTCGCACATGGTGCGACTACATACTCATCAAGCAAATACACTGTTTGTTTACCCACAAATGCAGCACAGCATTTGTCATCTACAGCAATTGTCTTGCAAGTTCCGAGACAGAGGAAAACAGAAGCAGAGAACATAGTAAGAGATACCAGGGCACGAGCTGTCTAGACGCTTGTACTGTTCTTCCAGATAAGGTTGAGGCTCCAGAGCCACGAGGTACACAAACTCGTGGGTGTGGAGTCTGTAGATTAGATATCCGAACAGATTAGGGGTCTCGAGCATAGCGGCTATGGCTGCCGATAACAGCCGTCGCTAAAGACTAAGAAGAGACGCTCGGAAGAGTGTTCTTTGTACAATGAGCGCGGAAAAACCTATCGCTAGGGCTGATTTAGCTAATCATTAACTTTCTAGATTAGGTATCTCGGGAACGGCTAAATACTCTATATTAGGTGTTAAGGGTACTAAATTAGGTAATAATACCTTTCCTATAAGCTTCCTACTTTCGTACTCTATATTTTCGATAAGTATACTCCCTCTTCGCTTCCTCCTTACTTTCCTATACTTTATGTATATAAATATATATATATATACTACTTATAGTAAATTATATTACTCTTAAGACGATACTACGCTATATAGTAGTAGTATAGTATAGTTTTAGTATTATATAAGGCTAGTTTTCCTCGAGGAGTATCGTAAAGCTACCTTTACTTTTTCTCTTAGCAGCGATAGGTTTTTCCGCGGTCGTTGTAACAACCGGCTCCGTACATAATTCGAGCCCCGTCACGAGCGCTTCCTATGCTCTGCCGCATTATGGTGTTTTCGAGGTCGTGGTTGAACTACACAAAGGTTGAGCATTCTCTCATCCCTGATCTAATCTGTGACTCGCATCAACGGATGTGTTCTGTGAGATCGACGAGAACATGTTGGAACTATCTGCACCAGGAGATTCCTGCGAAATATGCGTCCGCGGACTTGCGAACGGCCAAGAGAATGATGTGAATAGAGTCGCCCTCAATCCCGGGTATCCGAATTTGCGAATGCAATAGACTTCGAAAGGAGACGAGGCAATGACCCTGTTTAGGTGCATATGCTGTGACCTCACATGCGCAAATCATGAGCGGCAATGCGAAGAGGATAACTGACTAGGGACTCTCTCGAGTCTAGATGCAGAATGGACACCTTCCAACCGGGTCTTGGCCTTGGCAATGGCGATCACGACTCAGGTAACTTTACTACAACACTCCTATTAACCTTTACCCTTTAAAGTCCCCACTATGTGCTTTACATTGAATTGCTTCCGCGACCACATTCATTATAACCACTCGCAACATAGTGCGAGACAAAGGAAGAATACGGCTCGAGATGTCGCCAAAGGGCTGTCACGACAAGCGTTCCAAACATCGCCTATCTGGACAAGCAATATAACAAGATTTTCCGGGCAGTCCGAAGACTTGAAAGCATCCCGCTTCGCAAAACCTTCAGCTCGGTATCTGCCAGCCAGCCGTGTCTTGGGTTGCCATGTGTATGCCAAACTTGACGTCAATCGCTGATAAGCAGTATTGTTGAGGTATCACGACCTTTAGCAATGGTATATAAGCCATGTTGGTAACTACAACGAACCCATCAATAAAAAAAAACCATCCCATTACGGTCTTAGCACTCATTTGTAAAGGCAATGCCTCCAGCGATCATTCCCACCCGGCGTGCGGGATCGCCCCGGACGGCCTCAGCTCGCGGCATTCGGAAGCGAGTCTGTAAGGCTTGCGATAGATGTCGCCTCAAGAAAGGAAAATGTGACGGAGTGAACCAATGCTCGCGTTGCAAGACAGACAATGCGATCTGTGTTTTTGGGTATATTCTCACAGCGTCAAGGATCAAAGACTGTTCCTGACGACTGACAGGGAGCGAAAATGACCACAAGAAAAGAATAACCCCAAAGGCTATGCTGAGATGCTCGAGCAGCAGCAAGCCCAGCTTATCTCGGCGTTGACGGAGATGTATCGTCAGCTACGAAGGGTCTCAGCTTGGGAGGATCCCTCTTTGGACGAAAGCGAAGGACAGCCTTCAACCCACGAAATTCTCTCTGCGCTAGACCTTTCCGAGATCGATGGCAAGTTCAATGAGGTGCAGGCGTTCGACGACAAGTGCGAGAAGCGGCGGTTTGAGATGAGTCTGGACAATCCCACTATTGCCCGCCGAAGGTTGCAGGTTCAAGCCAATTCAAAAGTAGTAGGTAGCTGCCAAGAGGGACCAGGCGCAACGATGCCTGTTGATCGCGAATAAGTCCAGTCAGAGCGATCTTCATCTACCCAGAGTCTCGACCAACCTAATGTGACTGCATTACTAGTCACCCAGAGCAAAATCTCAAGATGGGAAGATTACCCACATGTACAAAACGCGCACGCATCTGCAGCACAACACTCGATCCTTCAAGGATCTCCGGCTTCCACAAACGATAAACGACCACGCGTATCCGAATGGGAACATGCTCTCATGACGATGAACGAAACGTTTCAAGCTTACTGCGATGAATCCAAAGCTTTTGGCGCGTCCGATAGCCTGTGGCAATCAGCGCCAATATCCATCGACTCGCACCAGCATTTGTTGATCAGCGAAAATGCTTGCAGTATGCCAAATGTGAACGATCTGTTCTCTCTCAATTGGATACCGTGCGTTCCTGACGCCTTCATCTGGCAGCCGGAGATGACAACATAGGCCACTTGAAGGACCCATTGCTTGGCTGCATTCTCCGAGGATATTACCAAGAAGACTTTGAATGTGATCTACTTGAACGAGCGTCAAAAGCAACGCGGCAGCAAGAATCATCGCTGGCGACTACCTCAGGTGTTTGCAGCGGCGATGTTGGTCGGGGCAATGGCGAATAAGGCGTATGAACTAGCCGAGAATCTTGCAATATCCGACAGCAGGGCAGCACCTGCAGTATCCTCGACACCCATTGTACCGAGCTTGATCGTAGCGCCTGTATTGAGATTCTCATGGGCTGAACACCGCGTGTATGGAATGGCCGTCTTGAATACGGCATTGAGACAAGGCTGACGAAAAGGCGCAGACTCGGTGAACAGCAAGCCGCCTGCAGGGCGCATATCTCGACCTCACTGAGGCGTCGATTTGCGGAACGGACGTCTTACACAATGGGCATCAAAGCCGAAAGAAATACAGTATAGCGAATACTCTTATTAGGAAAAGCTACAGTATTTAGTTCTAGCTTATGAGAAGTGCAAAGTGCCCAATACTATCCAAGACAGCTCAATCAACTCTTTCACGCCTAATTTTATCATCAAAAACCGATTCTTCAACCCCACTCTCCTACACTATAAGGAAAGCTACCGAAGAAAATGCAGCTATAGCTACCGATCCAAACAATTGCCTACCTCTAACACGCTCTTGCCTAGCAGCAGCAGAAGTAGCAGCGCTATCCTGCCCACTAGAACTATTACTGAGTCCGCCGTTCTTATACTGCTCGACAACATAAGTGACCACTTCATCGCCGTAGTCTTCGATATATGTCAAATGTGCATTGGCGTCGGTCAGAAGCGGATTTCCTACATCGCAAAAAGGATCTCCTGCGGTGCAGTATGAGCGGATGCGGCTGCCCATCGCTTCGCAAGCTGAGAGGTCGCCGCGCCAGAAGAGGCCGTTGCCGGTTCCGTTGCCAGCGCTATATGTTGCGTTGGCTCGGTGCGATGGGTCGCCTAGGAGAACGGTTGATATGACTGCATAAGTTTGTGGTTAGAGTGATGATGGCGGTTGGAGTAGCGTGGGATTCCCTCCTTTCTCTATATTTGTTGGATGCTTGACTTACTATTCCTTGTGAAATTTTGCGGTAGAGGTTGCGAGTTGATGAAAGTCTGGGCTAGTTGTGTGACGCTCAGGTCGCTTTCGAGGCCATTGCTGGCATCGAACGCCCATACGACTGGTTGGCCGCATAGGACATTGCTGGTCGTTTGAGCGCCCTGGTTGTAAAGATTAATAAGTAACGTATCGAGATATTTCCCAAGACCATTACACACCTGTGAGTAGCCGAACAATGCCATTTTCGAGAATGGACAAGCCTGAGAGTAGTCTATGATGGCCTGTTTAAGAAGTTGAGTTCCATTTGAGACCGAGAGAAAGTAGTCAGGATTTTCGAAGGTGGCGGGATATGCGATTCCCTGAACTTCGGAGCCATCGATCTGCGATGCAATAAGATCCGTGATGTTGCTAATCACACCAGCACCTTGGATCTCTCCTGTACCACGGGATACGAACATTTTTAGGCCATCGGTACAGTTTTTGGTTGAGTTCGAAGGATTGCCACCTGTCATAGTCTGAGCTGTCGCATCGCTGAGTAGTAACGCTGCCGCAAGGACGAGGACAGTGAATCTATGCATGTTCGTAGATATTGCCTGTATTGGATGACTATGTTGGATTCTTCAGAGATCGTGCGGGCTGATATGATCACATCACCCTGGCAGGCAAGGGTCACGTCGAATATATAGGCATCTTGCGGATAAAGCCGCTGGTGTGGCTAAAATTATGGTTGCCGCTAATTCCCGCATAGCGATCGTTCCGTTATATGGAAGTCATACGTCAGTTGTAAGGTAGAGATGCACGCAGGTTGCGTAGATCCGTCTCGAGATCCGTGCTCTCTTACTTTTTTGCTGCCCGCTATGGGGTGTCGCATCGACTAGACCGATGCGGTAAGGCGAAGCTGATACACATGCAATTATCTTACATATTAGGAATGGAGCTTGACCCTCGAGCCGAGAAACAGCTATTGTATTGCATTTCTATAGACCATCTTGCTCAGGCGCATCTCGGCACGTAAATCACGCTCTATGGCCTATGAAATCGAGCAAATACTGTCGCCGACCAGAGAAAAAGCTCTGCCGCGATAGGGTCGTTAGAGAGTTTTCTGCATGATCTGCCTTACTGTCGATGGAGCATTTTGCAGGTCACATCATATTCCGCTCTGCTGTTCCTGGCAGCTGGTCGCAACGACTGTTGTCGCCATCTGACATTCTGCCTGAAACCTCAGTACACGATGGTGTTTATGACACTATCGTGGCGCTTTGAGAGTGATCAACACGGGCGTTGTTCGGGAAAGCGGTGACATCTCCTTCAGTATCGTTTGTGATACCATTTGCGACGTGCTTTTCGGGGTCCACTGGCTCAAAGTATCTGCCCATCCTTTGTCAACGCAAGAAACTCACTAGGCTTACGCCCAGACTTACTGGCCACTATGAGATTTGGAGATATTCTCGGACCGACGTCCATTTGCAAATAGGCAGATTCCCTGTCTTTCTGTCAATGTCAATTGTGACAACCTGAGGAAGAATGGGACGTACGATGACAGCGCTGAACATGAACAAGATCCAGTTGATAGCGGTGAATGCCAGTACTGCTCTCAGATTGCCGCACCCAGGGGACTCTGAGGTCACGCCCGGCCTAAAGTACAGACGACCCCAGTACCGGCCCCAGTAGTTGCGATACCACCTTGAAGAACATGCATGGCTGCCGGCGAGGTCGCATAACATGGCAAAGGTAATCAGCCACATGATGAAGCTCAATGTTCTGTCAGCAGTCTTTCTAGAATTCAAAGTACTGCACATATAAATGAACTTACAAAATAAAATCCAAGGGCCACGCCATGAAGACATACTTCAGCGGCGGCAACAGAGCGAGGGCTACCACAATAGTCAGGGCTCCTACGACCTCAGCGTAGATGAGTCTTCCGCTGACAGGTCCGTCGCCAACCCGGATGCTGTGGAGTGCCCAACCCACAATGCCTACGACAATAGCAACGCTGGCGAGTTGCAAAAGGCGAAGAATCACATTAGCAATCCTAGGGCCTTTGTGTTCGTCCATAGGTGCGAGAGTGCTTGACCTCGAGCGGGTTGATTGGCGCAGTGATTTGCGCATCAAGTGAGACGGAAGAATGTGAAGATGAGAAGTGTGGAGGAAGTGCAACAGGGAACGGACTGCTTTAGATACAGCCGCGTCCGAATGCATTGCATGGCACCCAATTGGCAGTCAGCGGCAACTCCGGTACAGCGAACAATTTTTCGTCAGGAAATTGATTCCAGAGTTGTAAGAATCACACTGGTCATGACAATGTCACGCCATCTACCACACCAACATTCGAGTATAGCCGACGCCCATCGGACGTCGTTTGTCAACCCAGGAAGCTGCGATTCATCCAAAGATGTCGTTTCCTTCGACTATGGAATAAGAAAACCAATAGGATCTAAGCGGAATGAGAGGAGCTGAATATACTTTGCTCAATAGCTCTCGCCATCCCACGTGAACGCCAGCATCTTTTTGTGCAGACTGGTATGTTCCCTGCTTAATTAGACTTCAATAACACATAGAAATTTGGTACAGATCCAAAGTTGGTGTGCTTGGCTCCGAGCAAGCCTGGAGTGTGGGGACCGAGAGCACAAATCACCTGGCTCAGCGCCCTTGTCACATTTCATACGAGACTGTACGCGATAAGGATCCGAGACTAGTTTCATTCTATGCTCCACTCCATTGCTACACGTCAAGATAGATCGGGAAAGGTACGGTGTCTTAGTGTAGGACACTTTGTGGCTGGAACGATACGTAAGGATGAACTATAGTTCGCAGATTCATTATTGCTAACATCATGATGCTGAGTTAAAACCCTCTCGGAGAGCCGAGCCAAAGCCGACCGTCTCGCTTCTTGCATACCTACTTATCACATCTAGAATAGTTATAGCTTTCGTTGAGACCGAGCTACCTGTAGGCATGACGATAGGGTGTGCAAAGATACGTACACAAACATAACGATTGCAGGTACCTTGTGCGCACGAAGCACGAGTGCCCGGTACATCCACATACTTGCTCAGGCTTCCGCAATAGTCGTGACTAGCTACTACGTCCCCAACATAGCAGAACTTCGGTCATTGTGCTAAATTAGAAGAGCATCGAAAGTCTTCATCAGCGTATTGAATTGGAACACTGCACTGAGAGACTTTTGCAAGTGTCTAGTTTGTCTATATGTACTTATATCTATGATGATTGCTAATCTTCTTTTCTTTCTAACTATCGCATTATATGTAGCTTTGCTTCCCAGTCACTCGTATTGCATTCTGCCTTCCTAATCTAAGCTAATCTATGAAGTCAGAAGATGAAATTGGTGCCATTGTCTCGGTGTCTTCACCAGACGATATAGTTAATACAGGAAATAGTCAGCGTGCAACTCCCACGGGTCCAGAGGCAATGTGTGATCGGACTGGTCGCCATCCAGCTGGCCACATGGGCCAACCCAACCATACACTTGTGGCTGGTTCAACTGGATGAATCCCTGAGCTGGAAGGAGAATGGAGTCTTGGGTCGGACAGAGAGACTTCGCAGACGCAAGTGGTGGCCAGTACAAGGTAGACTGACATTGAGAGAGGTTGGGTGTTGGAGGGCTTACTGGTCCCCAAATGTTCGTCGCGGACTGGGCTTCCGGTTGCCAGCGTAACATTGATTGATCTCGAATGATTTCGGGTACAGGGGAACTTCTTCTTCTCCAAGCCGATGGCGCGGACTGAGCCTCCCGAACCGGTAGCACATCCTCATCAGAACCAGAGGCTTGTCCGGGCGTTTCTGATTGCAAACTGTACCCCTCCTCGTCCCGCGAGTTCGTACGAACAAAGCTGTCGAAGCTGGAAGTCGAGACCTCCAGCGATCTGAGTATTTCATGCGTAAGCAGCTGGCCATCGAATTCTTCCAGAAGTGGGCCTTTCCAAGCCAAAGTCTCGACCAGCCGACGGTAGAGCAACTGTAAAGCCTTGACAAGATCTAGCTTTTGTCGCTCTAAAAGGTCGACGTATTCGCCAGAGTACGACTTGTGGTGTAAATGTCGGCTCTCGCTATGTATAATTAGTATGATAATCGAAGACGGAGATAGACCTCATGAGCCTACCTGAAGGAACAGATAGCGTTATCAGTCTTGCACCTCGAACAAAGCGGCGCACCGTCGCATTTGTTCTTTTTCAGTCTGCACCTATCGCAAGCTTTCTTTACTCGCTTTTTTATTCCCTCCTCTTTACGGGTACTTCTTAATGACATGCTGAATTGTATCGCAGCTGAAGATGGCCGTATGAGAAGGTCTTAGTTCCGTTTGACCTATGATAGTCGGATCTAGGCGGAGAAGAACTTATCATGAGAGCAATAAGCATCATCATGCTATATGACGGATTCATAGGACTTAAATGTGACTACATACGCTAGATTGACTTCCAGACTTGTGTGACGCACGTGAATTCGATGGTTGCACTACATAGTAGTGGAAATCCTTCGGGTATTCCTATTTGGTAGAGACTGGGATAATCCCTATGTTGAGAGAGTACAATCTGCTCGCAAGCTCTTCACCAATGTAATGACTTTTCGAGAGTTATAGGGCACAAGCTGAGGCCGGAGAGTGCTCGAACATTCCTCGGTCGGAAATACAGTAGAAGCTTAATTGTCGGAGTCTCTTCCGAGCGTTTGTTGATTTAGCGTTCGAGTGAACCGTAGACAGCAATGTCCTGTGTATGTACCTAGCTAGGCCGTCGCCTTTATACCAGAAGACATTAATTTGACCCTATTGCTATCGAGCTCTTGGAAATGACTTAAGTTGTGCGTTCTCGAGTTGTACGTTATACAGTCCTCGCTGATTCTTTCTCCTACGTAGAAGGGAAAAGTGTAGGGTAATCTGAAGCTAAGGTAGGTAATCTAACAGGCAACTCAATTGCCATGTTACCAAGAAGCAGATAGTTATTCGCTATTTGCTTAAAGGGGCCGGGATGCTGAAAGTGCTAAGCATGAGCGAAGTAATGCTGGATGACGCAGACAACAAAAGCAAGACATTTTCTCGTCTACAACGCATAAAGTCTGCAAGTCTGGAGTTCGACAAGAAACTCTAAGCATCATTGTAACAAAGCAGAAGTACGAAAGAAAAATTGTGGATCAGAGCGACTCGCTTTGACGTCTACGGAGCAAATGAATCCCGTTGATTGTCTCTGGTTCTAATGATGAGCTCCTGCGGCGAATCGCGACCCTTAGAATCTCTTGATAGTTAGCTCTCTATCTTTCGGAGGAGACTTGTGCTCAACTTGAGTAACACGATTCGAGTTATCATTCACAACGCGACTTGATCAATATGCTACTCAGACTAGTTTTCCTTATCCTGAATCCCTTAGCACCTCGTTTGCGTTCCCATCCCAAGTGCACTTGATTTCACAGAGTCCCGCCTACCACCTCCTCGGAGGGGGACCCCTTGAACTCCGTCTAGGTCCAGGACCATAAAATCCGCCGGATCCGGGGCGCCCACCCCAACCACCCCTGAAATCGCCACTTGGCGGCCTCCCCATCGAACCACGTCTGGTACTTCCAGGTGCTACGACAACGCGAGGTGCAAGTCCGGGAGACGTGACATGGTGGACGTAGACTCGGTCGCGGCGGCCAAAACCAAAGCACATGGCGATATCTTCGAAGCTCAGAGAGGTCCGCTTGGGTGGCGTAAACGATATAGTGTGGATGCGACGTTGATGTCGAATGTGCAGAGGGATGGATTCGTGCGTAGCCGGTTGGACTTCTTAGCTCGGTTGATTATTTGTAGCAGTGTCAAGAGGATTGCTATCGTATCACGAATAAGGATGAGTTGTACAGAAGCTGGAGTCAATCAAGATGATGTGACAAGCATTACTTTATAAGTGCGTGCGACCAATGAATTGACTCCAGCTGGTCCCCGAGGTTGTCATAGGTCACCTTGTTTTCTAACGCTAGTAATATGGCAACACCATACCGGAGATAGTTCCAAGGTTTTCTAGTTAGCGGCAACTATAGGCGACTGCGGTAGCGATGATACAGCTTACTGTTGGTAGCTAGACGCGCGCGCTTTACTCGGGCCAAGCTCGTTGATTCTCTGTTCCTTGGATTCAGTCCGTAATGAGAGCCGCGCAGCAGTGTCCAGCTTCTCCAAGGAGTTAATGCAACCTGACGAGATATTTATGAACCCGGATCCTTGCGAGTCATATAAGCACGGTCGAAACTTACCTCCGTATGGAGAGGAGGTTAAGTGCGTGGCCAACCTGGCCTTCGTGGTGGCCAGCTTTGTACTGTGTTATCTTGCACTCCGCAATCCGGAGGCAGCCGAGACACAGGCTTGGCTGGGCATTATTATTGCAGAGCTGATAGCTGATCGCTTTCAACAGCCTCAGGCTTCGCGAGCTGCGGAAGATCTTCAGGATGTCTTCGGCGAGTTCAATGGCAAGGAGGGTGTTCGTGTGGGAATGCGACGTGTGAAAGGAGGCGGATGGGAGTACTGTGTGTTGGCTGTAAAGTGAGAAGGTCCATTGCTGAAGAGACGAGTTGGGAGCTTTGGTAGCGCAGGTGTTGAGGCTGTTAGAAGAAGCTGGCGACTGTATGAAGTATCGGCTTGTAGACGGTTCAATAAATGTAGTTGTTCTGTAAGGTATAATATCAAGAGGTGAAGCTTGTGTGCTGGCGCAAGCTTGGCTGGGGAGCTTGATCTCCCCGCTCTCCACTCCACCACGGCCACTCTTCCACTCCTCTCCCTTTTTCTTGACTCAGGAAAGGTTGCAACACCATCTGTACCATGCCTCACACGACAAAATCAGCAGTGGAGGGTCACACGTGATCTACCTCTAGCTACCAACATCCTCAGGCGCGCCAACGAGTCCAACTACTGCAGCATACCCTGCGTGTCTGCAGCCGATACCACTCCCGAGGCAATGGAAGGGCTCCTAGCGACTCCACTCCACTATACGCGAATGATAAGATATCACGTACAGATGTAACCTTCTGTTTCACGCCAAGCGCCATGATAGCGAAGGATCAAAGGCATTGCTTATCGACGCCCATGTCCTCGCTGTTGCGCGGCCGCCATTTTGGCATGTCCACGCCCATGCTATATTGGGCGATTGATCTTAATATGCTGGCCACCTGCACCTCTACCACAATCTTGTTCGCCCAGCGTTGGCAGCTGACAAGCTCAACGGGACAGGCGTGTGACCTGCTTCAAGTTGGGATATTTGAAACACCATGACCGAACGCATTCACTCGTATGAGGCAGGGACTGCCGTGGAGGCTCTGGACGAGAAGCATCCATCCAAATCTTCGGCTGGTGTTGTCTACACCCCTAGCCATACGAACCAGTCTGCCGATGCCACTACGGAAACCGTCGACGCGAGCGAATATGTGAAAGCCGCTGTTCGTGCTGAAGATGGAGAAGAGCCTGCCAACACCCTCCGCGCCTGGGTACTGGGATTCTTCTTTGTCACCGTCGCCAGCGGCGTGAACATGCTTCTCAGCATGCGATCACCCGCCATCACCATTCCTGTGGTCGCCATACTTCTGCTCGTCTACCCCGTGGGCTGTTTCTGGGCCCGGGTGGTGCCTGCCTGGACCTTCAAGACATTTGGGGTAGAATGGTCGCTCAACCCAGGACCTTTCAACATCAAAGAGCACACCGTCGTCACACTCATGGCATCTGTCACGTACGGATACGCCTATTCCACGGATGCTCTTCTGGCGCTTCAAGCCAAGTCACTCTACGATCATGATCTCGGTGTGGGATTCCAGCTTTTGTTCACTATCAGCAGCCAGCTTATTGGTGTCTGCCTTGCTGGACTTGGCCGCCGCTTCCTAGTTTGGCCCGCTGCTCTGACCTGGCCGAGCAATTTCTCGACGACGACGCTGCTATACGCACTTCACGACAAGTCGAAAACGGATCCCGCGCAAGCCAATGGTTGGTCCATCTCCCACTATCGCTGGTTCATGTACGTAGCATCCGCTATGTTTGTGTATTACTGGTTTCCAGGTTTCATCTGGCAAGGCCTTTCGGTCTTCGACTTCCCGACCTGGATCAAGCCTGAGAATGTTGTTGTCAACCAGCTGTTTGGCGGCTTCACAGGTCTTTCGCTCATCCCTCTCACGTTTGACTGGTCGAACGTGATCCCGTACTTGAGTGACCCACTCTTATCGCCGACGCTCTCACACGTGAATACCCTCATTGGTTTGATTGTGTTCGTCGTGATCCCAGCTCTAGGGATTTCTTACTCGGGCGCTCTCTACTCTGCTTATTTGCCCATCAATACTTCGACCATCTTCGACAACACTCAAAACCCTTATGTGGTGCGCAACATTCTCGGTCCCGGTTTCACATTCGATCTGGATAAATACAAGGCGTACTCGCCCTTATTCCTCGCACCGACTTTCGCGCTCAACTACGGCCTCAGTTTCGCAGCATTGACAGCGTCCGTGGTTCACCTTGTCCTTCATCGCGGCAAGATTCTGATCCGGCAATTCCGGCTGGCTTCCTCCCAGAGCGAAGATATCCACTTTAACATGATCAAGAAGTACAGACCAGCTCCTGACTGGTGGTATCTGTCTCTGCTGGCCATCGTGCTCGGAATGGGCCTTGGCGTCGTGGAAGGTTACGATACTCAGCTTCCGTGGTGGGGATTCCTTGTCGCGTGCGCTATTGCCGGGGTGTTCATCGTCCCTTGCTGTACCATCCTCGGCATGGCAAACATAATGCTGTCTCTGAACGTCATTAGTCCGTTCATCGGCGGCTATCTATTTCCGGGCAGACCCATTGGTGTCATGATCTTTAAAGTGTACAGCACTATTGTGCTAGGCCAGGCTCAGGTATACGACTCTTCTAATTATGATGATATTCAAGCTAACAGCTCCGAACTTCTAGACCTTCTGTGGCGATCTCAAACTGGCTCAGTATATGAAGGTCCCTCCACGCATCACATTCACTGCACAAATTGCCGCAACGATCTGGTCATGTTTCGTGCAAATCGCAACAATGGACTGGGCACTCGGCAGCATCGAAAATGCCTGCGAACCCCTCCAAGCCAATCACTTCACCTGTCCGAACGGTCGCACATTCTTCTCTTCGAGTGTTGTCTGGGGAGTAATTGGTCCCACTCGCGCTTTTGGAAGCGAGAGCATTTACAAGAACTTCAATTTCTTTTGGCTTCTAGGAGGTGTCCTACCGATTGCTCTCTGGGGCCTTGCGAAGCTGATGAAGCATCGATACATCAACAATCTCCACGCGCCGATCATGCTCGGTGCAATGAGTTGGCTGCCTCCTGCCACACCGCTGAGCTTCTTCTCATGGGTCATCTTCGGACTGATCTTCAACCTGTGGATCAGGAAGCGATGGCACGGATGGTGGCACCAGTACAATTACTTGACTGCTGCTGCGTTGGACACAGGTCTGATATTGAGCACCGTTGTCATCTTCTTCGCTATTACTCTTCCGGGTGTTGAGGCGCCTCAATGGTGGGGCAATGTCGATGTCTTCAACACCTTGGACTATAATATGATGGCGTTCCGCAAGACTGTGGCAGAAGGAGAAACGTTTGGCCCAAGGGAATGGCATTGATAGGCAGATATTGGTTACTTTATGACTTGTTTCAATCCATGATGTGTAAACTGTAGTGCTCGCAATGCCGGACTGTGGTTCTCCTACCTCGGAGTATTCGCTATCGCCCAGAAGTCAGCATGCCGGCCGTAGACAATTAGTTGTGATAACGGTAGATCGAACTTCTGAAGCTGTTCCGACCCAACAAGCTTATCTCGAGGGATTACAGCCTAAATGATAGTTTGAAGTGGAGTATAGACTTCCTCCACAACATGTCTACAGTAAATGATAAGCGACGCGGAAGGACCTTCCGAGGTTACATTCGCTGTGCACTAGGCTTGAAGATCCCAAAGCACTTCCGAGCTAGCTATCTGTCGAATGAACAATCGACCAGTTCACACGCTTATCAATGCCCACACGGAACCTCTATCATCGGTCTCTCTGATCTGCATTCGTTGCTGTAATAACCATGACCCTAAAGCTGACCACAATTCCTGTGGTGCGGGCAAAGGCTGCTCAACCGCCAGAACCTCAAGAAACTCCGAACATACAAACCACAATCCAGACATTCGCGGCAGACCTCGCAGACATCCAGTCCTTCCTGAGCATCTCGTTCAGTCCGACTCGCGCTGCTAGAGTCCAAGAGTTTCTCACGTCGGCTTTGGCCTCACTTTCTGATAAGTTCGACTTCGATCTTCTTCGCCAGGACGACCAGATCGATTATCTGCTCTTGCAATCTCACATCAAGAGACTTCTGCACCAGAACAAAGCTGCGGCGAAAAAGTACCATCAAGCCAAGGACCTAGGCCTATTTGGAACGTGGATTGATGTCTGTATCCAGTTTGTCCAAACAAGACATAATGTTGGTAGACAGAGCGGGAGGGAAATCGCTACTGCTTTCCAGGATGCTGAGCAAGGTATCGACGAGCTGATCCGTGTGCTTGGCTCGAGGTTCAGCGGCGACAAAGAGCGCTTCACCGTGTTCTGGACGATTGCTAGATTCGAGGAGCTGCGTGAAGCTTTGGCGGAAGCGGTTGGGTTTTATCAAGGATATGATCCTGCTATCACGTGGTGGATTGAAAATCCATGGAAGTCCTTTAGTAACAGACTGATGGTGTTGATCGCGGCGCTTAAGAAGAAGACCGGGGTTGATGGGCCTTCGAGCGCAGACGATATTGTGGGCGATCCGATTGGGCGGGAAGCACTGCTGGAGGAGCTCGAAGCGGAGTGGATCGCTTACACGCCCGAAGAGCTGGTGCAGATAGGTGAAGAGGAGTTCCAATGGTGTGAGCGGGAGATGGAAAGGGCAAGGAAAGCGTTAGGATTCAATTCTTCTCAAGACGCTTTGGAGCACGTGAAGAACACCTTCGTGGAGCCCGGGGAGCAGATTCATGTGAGCGCACGCTACCCATCTGCCAGTTCTTGAAGCACAGCTGATCTTGTAATTACAGGTCGTCCACGATCTTGCCGACGAGGCAATCTCATACGTAGAGAAACACGACCTCATTACCGTGCCGACAGTCGCCAAAGATTTCTGGAAAACGACGATGATGACACCAGCGCGCCAAAAAGTCAATCCTTTCTTCCTCGGCGGCGAGCGAATTATCGTCTCCTACCCAACGAGCAGCATGTCTCACGAAGACAAATTGATGAGCATGCGTGGCAACAGTCCTGCATTCTCTCGCTCTACGGTCTTCCACGAGCTCATCCCCGGCCATCATCTGCAATTCCATTACATGGATCGCTTTCAACCACATCGTAAAATCTTCGAAACACCTTTTTGGATCGAAGGTTGGGCCGTATATTGGGAGTTGCTGCTATGGCAGCGCAACTTCACCTCAGAGATTGGCCAGAGATGGGCGACGAACGATGCCGAGAACCGCATCGGTATGCTCTTCTGGCGCATGCACCGTTGCGCCCGCATTATCTTCTCTATCAAGTTCCACCTCGGCCAGATGACATCTCGGGAATGTATCAATCTGCTCGTAAATAGAGTGGGACACGAGCGGGCGACAGCCGAAGGGGAGATTCGGCGATCGTTTGCTGGCGAGTATCCACCTCTGTACCAGGCGGGCTATCTGTTGGGAGCTTTCCAGATCCGAGAACTGCGGAGAGAACTTGTGTGTGATCCTCACGGCCCTAGGTGGAAGGAGAAAAGCTTCCATGATGCGGTAATGCGCGAGAACAATATTCCGATTGAGATCCTGAGGGCCAAGTTCAGAGGAGAGAAGCTCAGGGTTGATCGCCGGGCGACATGGAAGTTTGCGATCTCAGTGAATTACACTGTGTAGAGTGGTCTATCCATGACTGTCGAATCGTGCTCTTGCCATGCTGTCCCATGGCCAAGTTTCTTGAGGTATAGATGTGGTTGAGTTCCGATTTCATTGGCCAGCTTCACGAATCGCTGTCGGTGATGTTGCTTCAATGCGCTAGTCATGCTTTGGATACTTCCAGTAGTCTTGCCAGCCCAATACAGGCCTGCAATCTTACTCTCCCAAGGCACATCTTCAAGCTCATCGTAGGTATACATGCTGCTTGAATAGGCAGCTGCCGGCACAGGTATGTCGCCCATCGTCGACAACGCTGCGGACGAGAGAATGGGGACAGCGAAATCAGTAGTTTTGAGATTCGACGGAGCGTCCCAGAGCCCATGCATGTGACTGTAATCAGGGTGCTCGCAGAGGCTAAGAGTATTTGGGTTGCCGTTGGAGAAGCTGAGAGATGTAGCCTGGACCTTGTGCTTCATTGTAAAAGTCTGATTTCCCTCAGAGTCAAGACTGGAAGTACAAGTAGCAGTAATTTTGTCCCAGACAGACGAATGGGAGTTGTCGGTCCATTTGAGCTTGTCAACTCGCTCGCCAGTGCCGCCATATAGAGCCCTGGGCTCGTCTAGAAAGTTGATAAGCAAGTCGACCGCCGGAAGATTAGGTGAGTAATTTGTATCGGTAAGCCAGTACAGGACATTCTTCCCCAAGTGATCGCAATCGCCAATTAGCTGACTGTCCCTAATCTCGCAGTGCTGTATCGCCCAGTCATCTTTGAGGACATCGTTGACGCGTCGTTTCACGTCTGCCCCGCTCAAGCTCCAGAATGGCGAAAGAGTTTCGTGAATGATGTTGAAGTCGTCGATGATTAGAGACTCGTGTCTTACTGCAAACTTGTACCACATGTCAAAGCCTGGTGGTGGATCTCTGTGGTACCATTGTAGATATTCAGAAGCAGCTGCTTCGAGCGTGCTGGATTGTCTGGAGAGCTGCTCCTCAAATTCGATTTCTGCTTTGCGGACGAGCTTCTTGATTGGGTGCTCTTTTAAGATTGCAGCGTCATTCCGAATACTTGGGACTTGTGTAGCTTGTCTAACAAGGAATCGAGCGGCATTTGTCAGTGAAGTTGTACCGAAGATCGTGAAGCAGAGCCAGAGTCGGAGATCCATGAAGCGAATACAAGCAACCCCAATAGTTTCAGCGCACGTTGAACTGTCATGTTGGGACTTCCACAGAGTATTGAGCATTCAAGGTCAGTCGCATATTCGACTGATGCCGAAGAGATCAATTTTGATGTATCTGAATCGGTAGAGGGCTGTCGGTCAGCCAAGAAGCGCTTGCAGGTCGCAGGTCCTTCGAACGCGAATCGGGATCGTGTCTTAGAGGGAAAGAGGATACTACGGAGCCATGCCTCCAGAAATCCCGATATGGCTATCGGTGGATCGTGCGCAAAAGAAGATCCTGACTGCTGTGGCATGGCGTATAACGACCAACCTTACCGTGTCCGACACAACTAAGCTGCATTAGTCTCGAACGACCCATATGCCACGTGCGAACTCTGTGAGAGTCCATATCGAAGGGACTGAGACGGAGTTTACCAACGTAGAAGTCTGGAACCTTTCGATAATGTGATGCCAAAAGATTCTTAATCATTGCGGCAGCCATCTGAATGTGTAGATAAATTAGCCGAGCCCCCCTCCCTTGGAATGGCCTCTGTCCCACGTGCGAACTCTCGATGTCAAGGTAGAGAATGATGCCTTTTTCTCGGTCAGGAGAGCGCAAAGCTTCAAATAGCTTCGTTTTAAGAGAAGCGTGGTCGCTGGAATAAGCCACATGTGTGTGCTAGCATTTGTTTCGTTCCCAGCAACGCCACCACTTCACTTCACCTATCAGCATCGATCAACCCTATGGTGATCCTGCCAAGAGATGTGCGATCTCAGCTCGGCGTTATCTCTTCATTATCGTCGGCAGCTTGACTTTAACCATAATCACATTCCCATGCGTTCGAGCCTGATAGCTTCCATAGCTTACATAACTTAACACCAAGCTCGATTGGCACAGTCCGACATGCTATGTCTTCCGACAACATCCATAATCAAACATGCCCGCCGAATGACCTCAGCCGCAACCATTTGTACTTCATGAATTCGTATGTTGAAACCACACAGCCATGTGCAGAATCAGTTCCCACCGTGCTGATCAATGGTATTAGAAACTGTAAAAGTCACCTCGCAGTCATGGGACAGTCGAACTTGTACAGCCGATGGCGTCGGCCTGGACTCGAAAGAAGTCCTCATCTCTCTGTGGCGGTACTAACTTTGTATCCTACACGCACAACTGTGTCCATGGCTTCGGAGAGCTCATTAGAAAGCCTCAAGCTGAAGCATTGGTAGCTCTCGAGGCATGTATCTCCCAACTGGCCTGCGCAAACACCACAGTCCCACGTGTACCGTGGCCTGAATGTTTGAATGCTGTGGCGCACGGGATCTTGAAGATCTCAGCTTCATGTTGTGAAGTTACAACTTTGCCCTCATGCTTGGCTGCTACCACACTGGACAGTCTATCATATACTCCAACATGCACTACCGACACACCTTGAGACATGCATGCTTCAGGTAGCCTGCAAACGCGCCACAATGTCTGGACTGTCAGTTGTCGATGAGCAATCCCAGCCGAGCGATCGAACCGAATGGCATAAAACAAGGCAGACTCGATGTCTTTCGAACGGTTGATTCACTGCGCAAAGAAGACCCCCAAAAATGCACATATCTCCAACTTCAATTATCGCAACTCTTGCATTCTTGTCACCCTTGACCGCAGCTGCTAACGTTGGCCGCGCGTAGCTAGAGGCGCGTGACAATGTCGCAGCTTGCAAGGCCATCTTGATTGCCCTCAAAGCTTCTCAGTTCTGCAGCTCCTTTGTCCCAATCAAAGATGTCACTTCCACAGAGGCTAAGACGGGCCCAACTGGGTACACAAATGTCACTGTCACCGCTGCTTGTACCAACCCACATAAAAAGGAGAAGCGAGCACCGAGCACTACGCCGGCAGCGCCATCAACTACGACCCATTCAACTAACCCCGGAGTTACTACAACATCGTCGACTACGTCTAGAGTCTATACCACCACTACAGCTTCGAAATGCACGATTAAAGGCGTGCAACCCCAAGTCGCAAGCTTCGGCTGTTCAGTGATTAAAGAGGCTTGCACAGCCTTTGCAAAGCCTAAGACTATCAAGACGAGTACTTCTTCACTGATTCACTATGTTTATCTGACTATCAACAGTCCTTTGGTACAGTATCTGAAGAGTCACTATACTGATCATCTGCACTTAGGCCCCTACCTATGTTCCCGGGACGACTCGCACGGATACAAGGACGGTCACGCCGACGTGTAGCACAACCACAAGTACATTTCCGAGTACGACGCCAAGCACGACCCCGAGCACGACTCCAAGTACAACTCCAAGCACGAACCCGAGCACGACTTCTAGCACTACTCCGAGCACGACCCCAAGCACGACTCCAAGCACGACCCCGAGCACGACTCCAAGCACAACTACAAGTACTACAACAGTAGGATAACCTTCATCATCTCAGATTCGCAATTCCCAATACTAACCAAGACAGACCTCATAGCGCGGCCGCGGCGCCGACTTTCGACTCGGCCCAAATTGCCACTAGCGGGTGTGCCGAGTCCTCTGGAGGGTTGTGTGACTGCGCGGTCTCGAGCAGTGGTGAAGTCACATGTGTCGAAATTTCCATTTGCGGCCTAAGTTGTAGTACGGACGCCTTTTATCAGACCTCTTTCTCGCCATTTTCAGTGTGCGCAGTGAACCCCGAATGCCCTTTCTTGGGCAAGACATGTTCCTACACTGGAGGCTGCACTCAACCGCAATTAAAGCTCGCGAAGAGGCAGCTTTCGAAGGCGACCAAGTCGGGTCGGACGGTTGTCAGGAAGCGCCAGACCTGACGTCAACGATAAGACTGGACTTGATTAACACTGCTGGGCTTATGGAGCATGCGGCGTGCTTCGTACATAACATTTGCTATACAGCTGGGGCTGCTGGGCTCGGAGTCTGAAATATGTTTCATATTTTCCGTAAAGCAAAACGTATCTCATCATGTGCTCCTGTACACATCTTGTATAGTTAGGCACCGGCGAGATGTTGTTGCGTGTTTCTAAAAACCATCGTTTGCGAAGATGTAGCGTACGGGAATGCCTCTGTTATTAGCCAGACGCGCAGAGCGTGGCGGTGGCGTGACGGACCATGTCCAAATGTAAAAAAGCAGCAGCAGCAGACTCAAACGGCTTGCCGCAATGATGTCCTCAGAACGAGCATACGCACCGCTTGCTTGAAGAATGTAGGGCTGTGCTACTGCCTTGCATAGTTGAATCTGGTCGAAAAGCAATGACGATACGCACCCTTGATGGGTTTGAGTGACGGCACGCATGCAGGTGCATGTGGATACATGCGAGGCCCGTTGTTAGCGTTGCAAGTGCTGCGACCAATAGTGTTCAACTTCGATGTGTGAGGTGTTGGCCGGAAGACGTGAGGTCAAAATCCTCTGACAAGAAATTAGCGCCGGAAATCCCGCAGCCAATCAGAGCAGAGTGTATAGTGCAGCTAGTAGCAGCACGGGTGTCCGAATATCAGATTCAAGTCAGGAAGGTGCGAGAGCAAGTTGCTGTTTGCGAGGAAAGCGCGACCCAGCTGTTTTGCTTGTGAAGCGTTCGCTCGGGGACCAGCGATAAGCGATAGGCCGAAGCGATAAGCGATACAGCAAGCCGCTAGCGTCTCGGCAAATGAATCGCTTCGGCGACCTGCGTCACAACTCGAAGACGCTACATTGTGCACCACTTGACTTCGACATCTTCGTCTTCTGCTTCTATGGCTACTCTCAGAGTGAGGTCAGCCTTGGGCACATCGTCGCCTAGACTGTCGCCAGCATGCTTCAAATCATACACAGCCAGGCCATTGCTTTTCAGAACACCACAATGGCAACAGCGATGCTTCCAGACCGCGCCCCAAGTTAGCAGCATACCTGACTTCGCCTTCGCTTTTGAGTAAGTCACAACGCCTTGTATCTCTAGCATCTTGCCAAGCTAATCACCGCGCTCAGTATTGACGGCGTCCTCCTTCGATCGTCCACCCCAATTCCAGCCGCACGCGAAGCACTCTTATACCTCCAGCAGCAACGCATACCCTTCATCCTTCTTACCAATGGCGGCGGCAAATCAGAAGAGGAACGCGTCGCTGAAGTTTCCGAGAAGCTTCAGGTCTCCATGGACAAGAGCATGTTCGTGCAATCGCACACTCCATTTGCAGAGATGACCGACTTGTTCGACAAGACCATCCTGGTAGCTGGCGGCGACGGTGACAAGTGCGCTGCTGTGGCGCGTGGATATGGATTCAAGAACGTGGTGACACCCGCCGACATCGTCGTAGCACATCCTGAGATCTGGCCATTCGCAAAAGTGTTCAAGAGCTACTACGAGTCATTCGCAAACCCGCTTCCCAAGCCTATTGATCCGAGCAACAAGGCCAACAGCCTCAAGATCGACGCCATGTTCGTCTACAACGATCCTCGCGACTGGGGCCTCGATGCTTCGATCATAATCGACCTCTTGCTATCAGAGCGCGGAATTCTCGGAACCCTCTCATCCAAGAACGGCGACAGATCGCTTCCAAACAATGGCTACCTGCAAGACTCCCAACCACACCTCTACTACAGCAACCCCGACCTCTGGTGGGCAGCCTCATACCACCTTCCCCGTCTAGGCCAGGGCGGCTTCCGCGAAGCATTCGCCGGCCTCTGGGCCGCGACAACTGGAAACGCAGCTCTGGAGAAAACAGTCATGGGCAAGCCCTACCAGCCCACGTACGAATTCGCCGAGCGCTTGCTGCGCAAATACCGCAAAAACCTGTACAGCTCTGTGGGGCTTAACGATCCGCTCAGGCGCGTGTACATGATCGGCGATAATCCTGAGAGTGACATCCGTGGTGCCAATGGCTACCGTAGCCCGTATGGAAGCGAGTGGCGCAGCTGTTTGGTTGAGACGGGCGTCTATGCTGGTGGCGAACACTCGGAGGGCGCTAAGCCCGATGTTGTGAGCAAGGATGTCGGAGAGGCTGTCAAATGGGCGCTGAAGGATGCTGGGTGGCAGGGGTAAGAATGTGATGCTTGGAAAGAAACGAAGATAAGATCGCTACACGATACAAAACGCACAACAAAGGCATAGACGAGGCTTCAAAGTCGTACCGCTGTAGATACTGGAGTTGCAAAATACACCACAAAGTACTCGCATTATTAGATATCACTCTAACTCGTCCCCAACCGCTCTCTCCCAAATTGCATCAACCAATCATCTTTCTGTCACAAACCTCTAGCCATGGCCCAACTCATCGTCTACTCCAATGCCAACCACATCCACGCTGAATCTAACACCCTTTCCCCGTCGACTCAAGCTACATCTGCACAGCAAAAGCCACCGCACCCACAGCAACCGCAGCCAAGACTGGCATCTCCATGCGCGCTCCAGCATTAGCGGTCTGCTCGACGACCGGAGCACTAGTAGTCCCCGATCCCGCACCAGCATTCGAAGCAGTCGCGCTCGGCGTCGCAGTCACAAGGTTAGCAGCGACAAGACTCGTAGTCTGCGTCAGCGCGCTGAAAATCGACGTCTCGGGCTGGATGCCAGACGTGAATGGCACGACGGGCGGAAGGCTCACGGCGTCGTCGGCGGTGTTGTCGGCGGGCTCGGCGTCGGGGTTCGCAGGGTTGAGGACCTCGTCGATGACGTGCAGGACGCCGTTCTCGAGCAGCACGTCTGCGTTGATGACACGCGCGGCGTTGACGAAGACGGCGCCGTCGGCGCTGATGGTGATGTCGAGCTCTTCGCCGTTGAGCGTGGAGATTTTGGTGTTGTTGGCTAGAGTGGTGCTGTAGCCGACCGTGCCTTGGATGACGTGGTATTGCAGGATCGAGGCGAGCTCTTCGTCGGTGGCGCTGAAGTTGCTGGCGGCGAGGCGCTGGAAGGCGTCGTTGTTTGGGGCAAAGATTGTGATGTCGGAGAGATCCTCGAGGGGTGCGACGAGGTCGGCTTGCGTGGCGGCGCCGGCGAGAGCGGTGAAGTTTCCTGCAGTGAGAGTGGTAGAGACGCTAAGGGGGATAATGAGGAGCTTGTCGATGATGTGGATCACTCCATTGTCAAATTCGAGGTCCTGGAATGGTTTGTTAGTTTAGCTGATTTTGCACATGTTGAAAGAGACCGGACTCACAGCTACAACGACCTGACTAGTAGACTTGATACCGCTGGTCACGATTGCATTGCCTTCTTCGTCCAGGCTGACAGAGACGACTTGTCCACCAGTGACATTGCTGCCGCTGACTTCGCCATCCAACACAATGCCAGAGTAGTTGAGGTAAGTCGGTGCGAATTGAGGGACCTCCTTGATGTCCGCCGCCTTGACGGCTCCCTTGACCAGGTGGTATCTCAAGATCTGTTCGATGAGACCAGGGTCGACAGCAGCTTGTTCAATGCTGAAGATGCCGCCGCTCTGAACGATGGTTGCGAGAGCATCGTTGCTAGGTGCGAAGAGGGTGACATTCTCCTGGGACGCGAGGAACTCAGTCGTGTTTTGGACCTGACCGAGCAGTCCGGCGAGCGTAGAGAGCGATTCTTGGCCGGAGAGGACTGTTGCAAGGTCCTGTGCCGTGGCGATGGCGGTAGCAAACGCTGCCAGGATAAGATTGTTGGAAAGCATTTTTTCGTAAGGTCGAAGGTAGACTTTTGCGGAGAAGTGTTATTGTTCTGTTGCTTGTTTGCGCTGTTTGGTGTTGAAGTCCCATATACTCTGAGTACTTGTCCAATTTATATGTCTTGTCACTCATGTTGGGCATGAGTTGTTGTCCTGTTGTTGGTATGTTTCAATTAATCTAATGTATGACCTCAGTATCGACTGTTTTCGTACGGAAAATGCGTCTCAGCCACCGTGGATACGAGCAAATAGACCATGTTCACATCAGATCGGTAATGAGTAACAGGATGTCATGTGTAGTGTTGCAACTGTGTGCGGGCCCGATTTGCCGTTCCGGCCTGAGGTTGCCATAGTCAGCACGATATATGGCAGACCGCTTGGAAGCGAGCGGAGACTGCCACTGGAGTCTGGAAATGGTGGTGGCTTAGGTGGTATAGGTGAGGTGGGCGCAGTGCATACAGTTGATAGTACCATTGGCACGCGCTCGACACGGTCGAGTTTCGCCGTACGCTCTGGCATCGAAGGATCAGATCCCTGTATTGACAGCGATGCTCATTGGTGGTCTAGCGATTGTGAATCCTACCTTGGCTAGAAAGCTCATTGGGCATGCATAAACCAGCATTCGTGTGGGCGATCCAATCATCAGACTGCGCTTGATCGATGTCCTGCATATTTTAACATTAACATGCCAGTGTGTGCATAGCAGAATGGTAGCGACTTCGCGTTCGCATCATTGAGTCGGCTTTGGCATCGAAGCACATGAGTATTGCCCGCGCTGATTTTCAAGAAAGACGAAATCGCGGCCCCGTAAATCGCTCACCGCTGCCTACGAGCGACCCTGCCAACAGGGAAGTTGTTTGTCTGTCTATGTTCGACAGTACAGGCCGGTCTGTTCGAATCGAAGAGCAGGTAGGATACGCTGTCGGCATTGTGTCGATTGGAATGCCTCCCGAAAACGCTTGAAAGCCCAGAGGAGGCAGTCAACGTAGAATTCCATGTTGTTGGCGTACTTGTGCAAGCGCCATTATCCACGTTATTGAGGATCTGGTAGAGACAGAGAGAGAGAGAGAG
>LJJI01000058.1:0-82593 GCA_001553865.1 Cladosporium sp. BSL10
GATGCCCAGTTTTCACTGACCTGTGGTCGTATGTACTCGAAATTTCAAATCGCGCAAATATAACCCTAAGATAACCCAAGCCATAATGATCTAGACGCTCAATATCGTTGGTCTGGTCGACACTGATAGCATCGGTCCAGAGCTGTCTTGAACGGTCTTGCAGCCTCGAGCGTCGTAATGCCGCTGCCAAATCCAACGTGATAGGAAACCTCGGTATGTCGTCGAGCGTAATGTGTGTTCGTTCCGGACACTTCCCCTAAGTGAATGACAAGGCTTAGATCGAGGTGCGCACAGATGAGCTCTCCCGCCAGAGGAGCGTCTTCCTGATCTGGGAGCAGACGGAATCATCTGATCTCTGCCTTCGCTGCACTGGCAGGGATACCTTTTAGAACCTGTTCATGAAATGTATTGAGGGTTTTTCTGATCTTTGAATCATCTGCCACGTTGAACCACTGCCGAACAGCGTTATTCCTTATCGCTGCTAGATTGTCAAAAGATCGCAATATCTAGATAGAAAATGCCATGCCGTCAGGATGTAATGTGTGGCAGAGCAACAAACGCTGAGACTTAGCTTGACAGTGTATTCGGGACGGGGTGCTCAATCAGCACTGACATGTGGTCGTATAAGATCACAAGGCTGAACACCTGTCGCAAATCGTGAGCGACGTCCTTACAGTGATGAGGTTGTTAACAATATATCGCCTATTACGTACGATCAGTCACCATCCGCTGTAAGATCAGACATAAAGCTCTAAATATATACATCTTGTCTGATATAGTAACAGAGCTTCGGTCGCAACGAATGTGTCGTCGCTGTGTGTGGACCAACATGAGAATCTCTAATACAACCCGCAGCTCCTAATACGCTGCCTTCTGTGTCGATGTCTCCATCATGAGGTTCACTGAATCCGTTGAGTCCATCGATTGACGGTGACACTGCTTCTCGAGATCACCAATGTACCAGACACAAAAGATGGCCATCGTAGTTGCCATGAGTACTGCATCGAAGATGAAGAGGAAGATCTCGTGCGAGATCAAGTACCCGCCGTTGCCTTGCAGGTACTCGATTACGCGAAAGACGCTGCGAACCAAGATCAGAGCGCTAGTGGTATAGAGAATGGCAAGGTGCCTGCGCCACGGCACCCAGGCTTCCAATGAAGCCGCTGTTGGGTTTTGGACCAGGCGCGTGTGGAATAGAACGCTTGTGACCATGAAGAAGCCGAAGATAATAATCTGGACGAACAGACCGACGATGATCATTTTCTCGCCAACGTCGTAGAGTTTCAAAGTGCCCGCAGCCTGAATGCCTCCACCGCCTGCTTGGAAGGTGAAAGCGACCACATCACCAATGACGAAGATCTTGGTGACCCATCTGATAGGGATGATAGATAGATGCTCGGCATGCACTGCGCGGATGAGGCGTGCAAGGATCATGTAGATAGATGCGGCGAAGAGTGCGGGCGCAATCAAGATCAGGATAGCTTGTATTACGAAGCCTCCTATCGCTTCGGTGTCGTAATGTGACCAGCATCTGCCTGCGTATCCCAGTGATTGAACTGAAGGACACGCTGATTAGAAAGCTGTCTATCGGATGTCATTGGAAGGTTAGGAAAGAGATATGTGCTTACAGATTCCACCAATGAAGAAAGGTGTGAAGTAGTATGCTTTGGTTTTGTACATCCGCTGGGCATGCACGGCTGTCAAAGCAGAAAAAATGACCACAGCAGCAGCTGCCGCTGGTAATGAAGGTGTGTATTTATACAGGCTGAAACTGAAGCCTTCCGCCGCGTCTGCACTTGAAGTCGTCCCGTCCGAGGCCATCGTCGAGAGAAAGTCAGGAAGGACTTATAGTAATAATGTATTATAATGATCGTTGAATGTGATGCTAAACAGGGAAGAAGTAAACGGAGCTGTAGAAATAAATGAATGAGTGAATGATGAACAATGTAAAGTTGAAGAGCAATAGGACCGAGTGGACAGGATGGGTTTTGTAGAATGTGCGACCAACCAAGGTGAAAGTACGTGCGCATAGTAATTCCTGCGTGCGCCTAAAGATGTGCCGTAGACCGATCTTGAGACAACTAGACATCCCTGGTTTGCGTTCGGAGATATCATGGTACATGCTAAATTCTAATTTGACAGTCGCAAAATTCGGATAGATCGCATTTTTCGGATTCCATCGCACATTTCGGATACTGTCGCAAAATCCCAGAGTACCAAGTCCATTAGTGGTGGCCTGTGCAATAGTTGCGAGCTCAGTCCAGGAAGCTTTGAGCAGGTCCAAGGTTCTATTTCGTCGAAGACGGAGACCTTGTCTTGTAATCTGGAGCTTGCCAATCGAGTCGCGGCGATGACCCAATCGTTTACTGCTCCGAAAATCTAAAGGATGAGCTTAGTGCGACAGCTCATATCCTTTGACCCCAAGCATGATGAGGACACCAGTGAGATATATGATGGTGATTAGCTCTTTGTCACCTCCTCGCCAATCTGGCCAATTCTCGTAAGTAGAGTTGGCCAGGAAAACCAAGACCGTCAATGAACAAGCGAGGCCGCATAACCCCGATAAGGACCATTTGACGACACAGTAGCACAGAGTGCAAATGAAAGAGTAAGTGATGAGGACGGCAGGATACTCTCTGGTTTGAAAGTCAGAAGAAGTACGTGGACCAGAAGGTTCTATCATGCTGACGGACAACTGCATGTAGATACCGCTACCGACCAAAAGGCCTGAAACGACATTGACACGCACTGGAGATATTAACGAGTGCTGAGCAATGTCAAGGGCTGGTAATGGCCATACCTCTGTGTTCCTGCATCCAATCAAGCGCGTCTCCGATGAATGCCATGTTCTGGGTTTGACTCTCTGCGATGCGGTCTGCCTGATTGTAACCGCCGCGGGCGTTGGCTACCATTTACAGATGTTTGCAGACACAGAGTCGTGGCATCCAGGCAGTGCGAAGACTAGTTTGATCTACTTGATCGGGCCCGCAGTTGCACCGTAACGTCGATCTCAACGCGAGCGTCCCGACTTGCCGTTAGTGTCCGAGAGAATGTGATTAGGAATCGTATGGAGCACATCGATTGGTTTTTTCTGGCCTGCTATTGAACGCAGATTCTGTTCAAGCGGCAATCATTTCCTTCATTAGAGCCTTGTCGTGTACAACATGCAATATATCTACAGTATCATCAAATGCGACAGTCATCATTTGCTCCATCTCTTCCAGAATTTCCAACCCACTGCTTCGCCTGACCGACGCCCAGTGTCTCTTTTGCTGCCAACGCGCCACCAGTACAGAGGCATTCCGACAGCAATGAAAGCCACCACCACCAGTGCTTGCAAAGGCTTCGCGAATATCGCACGCGAAAGCAGGAACAAACTCACACAGCAGAATATGACTGGCGTCGCAATCCAACACTTGTACGGCCTTTCGAGGTCCGGCTCGCGGACGCGTAGTACAATCAAGCCCACTACCGAGAGGAAGTAGAAGAGGTAGGAGGCGACGCCGTAGAAGGTGGTGAGTGTTGTAAAGTCGCCAATGACGATATAGATGCTGGTCAGGGCGGCATTTAGGAGCATGGCGTATATTGGTGTGTAGAAGAAGCCTTGCTCGTCGGATATCCAACGAGTAAGAGACCGAGCGCGGGATGAGCGCCGAGGGAGGCGAATTTGCTGACGGGACGAGAAGCCAGTCGTACCGAAAAATGCTGGAATGTAGCCTTCTTTGCCAGCAGCGTAAACAAGGCGACCAGCGGTGAAGGTGGTTGCATTTAGGGCTCCGAAACACGAGCCCGATACCACGAGGGCGAGGATGAGTCCACCGACTGGTCCCAAGACTGTACTACCGAATGCGACAGCGACCGTGTTCGAGGCGTTGATCGTGGCGGTGGGGAGAACGAAGATGTAACTCAGGTTCGCCAGCAAGTAGGCAAGGATTACCATAGGCACAGAAGTGTGAATCGTCCGCGGCAGATCACGGCCAGGATTGACCATCTCGCCGACAACGTAATTCGTGTTGTCCCAGCCGTCGTAAGCCCAAAGACCAGCATAGAGCGCGACTGCCCACTCAGAAGAAGAGTGCGAGGTGCCTTCAAACCAGGAGGTGTTCTTCCACGTCTGCGAGAGGTTTTCCTTGTGATATGACCATCCAGTCGCCGCGACCACGATACCCAGCACAGTGATTACCAGAAGCGCGACGAACTTTAGAAACATGAAAAGGTCCGCACTGCGAGCTCCAAGTTTCGTCGATATCGAATTGATCGCGGTCACAAGGAACAAGCTCAGCAATGCGACGCCTTTGTTGATCCAGGGACTCGCCTCCGCCGCGTCGACCCCGATTATCGCCCGGACAATGTACTCTCCAAAGATGATAGCGATGATAGCTGCACTGCCCGGCTTCAACACTGTAACTGCACACCATGTGAAGAGGAAGCCCGCCCATTCCCCAAAAATCTTGCTGAGGTATACCTGTGGTCCACCATTGAGCGGGATGGCACCACCTAGCTCTGCGTAACTAGCAGCACCTGTCCAAGCTAACAGACCAGCGACAGCCCATACAATCAAAGCCGCGCCAGGCGATCCTGCATTCTGGTTGACAGAGGCAGGCGATGAGAATATCCCCGACCCAATGATCAAGCCAATGACCAGCGAGAGGCCATTCAGAAATGTCAAGCTCTTGTTCTTCTCCAAGCTCTGCTGTCCTAGTTCTACATTCGGTGTTGAAGGTGTGCCAAGTGCTGAGTATCCTGCGCCGGAAGATGTCAAGGGGAACATGGCTCCAGCGAAGTCGAACGCCGAAGAGACGGAATAGCTGCGCCTGCCATTTCGCAAAGGGCGCCCCGGCTGCGAGTCTATTGAAAGCTTGCGACTTGAGGCAATTCCAGACGACGAAGATTCGAAGCTGCCGCGAGGCTCAGAATCGTGATTTGACGATGCGAGAGACGCAAGTTCGAGAGAGTCGCGCGGCGGTGCTAATGCGCTTTGCGCCATTTGGGCGGTGAGTTAGGGCTGTGACCTGCCCTATTTGTGGTGTGCTGTATTATGATCGCCGAATGTCGATGTATGGCACTGCCATAACAATTGCTGGGGAATTATAGAAAAGTATAGAAAGTATAGTGAATATGCACGATGTTGTTTGAATACAGGGGACCTCGCGCGTGAGGTACTAGACGCCGCAAAGGGAAAGCTTGGCGGCGATGCTAAGACCTTTGTTTGTCGTTACTTAGTCGTTGGCGCATTGTTTACAATAATAAATATATGCACATATATTTGCATATGTATTACACGATTACGAGGTTCGCCTTGCAACGTCTCTGTGCTGTTTTGATCAACCGGTGTTTATCTGCATGATCTGCAAATGCTGAGATATTATACATTTCGAAGTATTGGATTTCATCTGGGAAGACTGTCCTTTCCAACGCCCTGAAAGGAGGACAAAGTATTCCTTCGATGCCATTAGTATCATCATAGTGTCTGACGTAATTTATTGGCTCAAGCTTAGGCGCAGGTGCGCACAGTGCAAACAGTCGTTCGCCTTCCATCGGATGTTGCACATTATAGGAGTGCACAATGCCGTTGAACACCCTGGAAACCGAGAATGCCATGATCGACGCTGGTAGCCCTATGATTTTTGAATGGTCGTAATGAGAAGCAAGTTCGACGTGAGTCCCAGCGCCCGTATCCTGCTGAAAGTCCTTGGGGCCATCCGAAAACGTCACGACATGCGGGTCAAACTGACTCTGAATGATTTTGCCATTCATTCATCACCACTTTCAGCTGAGTCTGCAGCACCATCAGCGCCATCGGCAGTACCGGCACCTTCTGCCTTCTTGGCCTTCTCTTTGGCTTTCCTCTTCACCTTCTTCTCACGGTTGCGACGAGTTCTCTTTTCTTTCTCAGCTTCCTCCTTGGCTTCCTTAGCCTGTGTAGCAGCCTGCTGCTTCGCCTTCGCAGCTTCAGCTTTGGATCTGATCTTGATCCTCAACTTCTTGCCTGCGCGCCTCCGTTTTGCGGGCGCCTCGAATTTGCCCAATCTGGTGAAGCCTGCAGCTGGCTGCTCGGCCACCGCGATACGAGCTGCTCGTGACACTTGTGATGCAGGAATATTTAGGATTTTCCACTCGTATGCGCATCCAGGTTGCGGTAAGGTCGAGAGCTCCAAGACTTGCTTGCCAGAAATTGCAGATGCTTCAATTTCAGCTTTCGCCTTCTCACTCAGTGGCTCAGCAAGGTAATAATCGATTGGTCGGCCTGGATGTAAGAAGCCCGTCGTTGCTGGGTCCAGAGATGGCGAGCGTATGCGAATCTTTTGCGCTGCTGCTTGTGGTTCGGCCTGTGCTGTCGCTGTAGTTGATTTCGAGGGCGCGAAGAGTTGAAACATCATCTCCTCGTCTTCATCCTCGGCAGTGGGGACTACAGGTGCATCATCCATCGGAACATCTTTGGTCGCAAATTGCAGCGTGTTGAGGTTCCGTAGCCTTTCAAGTGCTTCGTCATCCGAGGGAGGCGAAGGTGAGCGGGAGTCAGAACGCAACTCTGAGCGTGTTATTGAGCGCTCCATGATGTGAAAAAAGTCTTCAATCTCGAATATGGGACTATTGTAGTTTTCGAGGTAGTATGTGAGGATACCGCGATGTTCGATCCTGTACTAGCAGTATCTCAAGGTGGAGTTCGACGTTCGTGCTTCACCAGCACCAGGGGTGAGGGAGTCTCGCGTGGCTGTGGTCGTCGCAGGATATCTCGGGAATCAATTGGTAGGAATAGATTTCAGTACGCAGTCAAAAGATTTGCTTTACGTTGTGATTTTGACAGTGTTCAGTTTGAGTTATGGCAAATTCAATGCGCTGCTCCCAAAGATTCTCTGTCGGCTTCGGCTATCTCCGAGAACTTCTTCAGAGTCTTGGCGGTCTCTGCGGACTTGGGTGTATTAGTGTACGTTCGGTGAACAAGAGAAGTCACAAGATTGCGATAGTCTTTGAGATAATTCGACCCTGAAGACTTTTATTTCGGATATTGACTATATTGACGATTATTCCCCTAAATCCATCACACTACAGTTTTGACGGCACAACCTCCTTTCTAGGCCCCATGAATCCGAACAGATAGCCAGCGATCTTTCGCATCTGCATTTCCTCGCTGCCCTCCGTGATCCTGTATCTCCTATGATGCCGCCATATATGCTCAAACTGGCAATGTCGGCTGTAGCCCCATCCTCCATGAACCTGGATCGCGCGATCGGCCGCTTCGGTGCACAGTCTGTTGGCCCAGTAATTGCACATGCTGACCTTGTCGCCGAGCTTTGCCTCGACTTCGACGTGGTCCATGCGGTCCATGTCTGCTGCGGTCTTGCGGATGAGCAGGCGGAGCATTTCGCATTGAGTTGCGAGTTCGACAAGTGGGAATTGGATTGCTTGATTCGTGGCGAGTGGTTTGCCGAAGGGGCGTCGGCGACCAGCATATGCGATGCTTTGCTCCACGCAATAGACGGCTGCCCCCAGAGACGATGCTGCTTGGCGGATGCGGTTCTCGTGGACGAAAGCCTGAGCCACGGCTAGCCCTCCACCTACTGGTCCGATGATGGCGCTGTCGGGGGCGCGGACATTGGTTAAAGAGACTGTTGCGTGATCGGTGGGCATATTCAGCGTCCACTGCAAGATTCATAATTAGCTGAGATGAGGGCCGGAGTAACTGGTCTGTGTCAGACGAACCTCGTAGCTTTCTACTTTTATGCCTTCCGTATTACGAGGTACGTTGAAGCACGATATTCCTTTCGCATCGCCATCATTACCGCTTGTGCGTGCAAAGATGAAGCAGTTCGTTGCCTTGTGCATGCCTGTCTGCCACATTTTTGCGCCGTTGATCACCCAGCTACCATCTGTCTGTTTCTCTGCTTTTGTCTCCATATGGGTCGCATCACTACCATGTCCTGGCTCTGTCAAGCCGAACGTGATCCTCACCTTTCTCTGAAGCCTTCCTTCAATGAGTTCCCGCTTTTGCTCTGCGCTGCCGAAATGCTGAACCATGATGACATCCGGAAAGTTGCCTACGATCGAATGCTCGTTCTGCAAGTCGTTGAACAACCCAAGCCCTTTACTCGCAAGGTGTTCCCGTATGACTGCCATCCACAGGTTCGCGCCTCGACCGCTCGACTCGTTCTGTCCGCCATACTCTTTCGGCAGGCTGAAGCGCCAGAAGCCAGCTTTGTCCGCGCGCCGGGCGCATTCTACCAGCAGGTCTTCCCACTCTTCTCTAGGCAAGCCTTCATTGTCCCAGTCTGTGCGACTATGCTCGCGGCGGTGGTCGAAGAAGCGATTATTGTCGTCTTGATCTTGGAGAGGTTGAATCTCGCGTTCAATGAATGCATCTAGCTGCTCAAGGTACTTCGCCAGATCGGAGGGGATATCGAAGTTCATGCTCATCGTGACTTTGTTTTGAGGATTGGGAGGAAATGGATGAGAGTGATAGAGACCACATACCGTACATCATGCTGTCTACATGAATGTTAAACATCTTGATAGTCGCTGGCGTACACAATCGATACCTCGGTCGGGAATAACATTGTGTAGGTGAGAGCTTGCGGGGAACCTTGTTTGACAGACCTTCATTGAGCACTGGCCAATGACGGAGGGACAGGCTCTTTGGGCTTGGGCTCCAATCTACCTCACTTCATCTGATATGATACTCTTGATGACAAACGCGATCCGCAAGATCACCAGGACCTACTGAGAATCAACAGCATAACCTTGTCTCACCATCATGGCTACTCGCGAAATCCGACATCTCATTGAAGACCTGGAAGACGAAACTTGGCAGGCCCTCAAACGCTGCGGCGCCGACATGGTGCCTTACCTGACAAAAGACTGCGTCATGCAGTTCCCGCTTGGCATGAAACTCACTCGCGATACCGTCCCTTCGGTGCAAGACATCCTCCACTCGCCAGCTTTCGTGCCCTGGAAGTCATACCACATGTCCAAGGTCGATGTGACGCCTGTGGGCAGAGACGGCGCGGTTATCAGCTACCTTATCGAAGCAACGAGGTTGGCGGCTGAGCCGGAAGAAGATGATGTGAAGTTTGAGGCACTATGCTGTTCTGTTTGGAGGATGAACGAGGATGGAGTCTTCAAGATGTGTCTTCACCAGCAGACAATGACCAGCTAAAGTTTTGAGAAGTCTCTGCTCGTTCTAATGATGATGCACATGCAAAGAAGGAAGTGGTATGGGCGACAGATTGAAGTTGTGGTTGCGACGTCGATTCTTTCATTCATTTTCATGATCTGGAACTCAACCAGGCCGCTCCTTCCTTCTCAGATGCTCTTTCGCTCCTTCCTCGCCAACCGCTCCTTCCTCAACTGCCACCTTCCTCAATCTCGGCACCAAGCCCACCTTGCAAACAGCCTGCGTTCTTCCGCCCTCCGACATCACAACACACCCACATTCACCGCATCTTACATCGCCCTTCCCACTATCGAGGCCCCGCAACACCATCCACCATGACAGCCAACGAAGTCAACGACATCGTCTTGCGCCTTATGGCGGCCGCTGACCACATCCGTGGCCGTGAGCGCGAGGAAATCCTGCACCACGTCGGCAGGCTGTCGCGCGCTGCTGTACGCGAGCGCACCGCGGCCGTCGACGAGATGCAGAGGCTCCGCAAGAAGATCGTGCAGCAAAGCGC
Source organism: Cladosporium sp. BSL10 (assembly GCA_001553865.1). Classification (NCBI taxonomy): domain Eukaryota; kingdom Fungi; phylum Ascomycota; class Dothideomycetes; order Cladosporiales; family Cladosporiaceae; genus Cladosporium; species Cladosporium sp. BSL10. The sequence continues at coordinate 9,672 of LJJI01000058.1, forward strand.
CGAACTCAAGCGCATCGAGAACGCTACAGGCATGCCTGCTGTCCCGGTCGCTCAGGCTTCGAAGCCATCTCAGCCGCCAACGGTCAGTTCAACAGTGGCTTTCCACGTCAAGAGTGTAGGGACTGACACATCTGTATATAGGGCGGCGGCTTCGCGCGCTTCACTGAAATTCGCCTTCAGGCGCTGAACTCTGGATCTACACCTGCTCTCGACTACGGGCCTGACTATGGTCGCTTGTCGCGCCCTGGGGATCTTCCCGAGCCGGATCGCAGGGCCGATGCTGCTGCAGATAACGGACCCATTCTGTCTCGTGGTGAGCAGCGATTTGCCTCTAAGGGTGCCCCTGCTACATCTGCCAGCCAGTCCAAAGACTCTCTCATTCAGGAGCAACCCGGGTTCGGCCAATTCAACCAGGCTCGTTTCCTCGCACTCCAGGCTGGGCCGCTCGTCACAACATCGTCTGACGGTGCTGATGGGCGCTCCTCGTCCCCTGGCGGACCTGCTCAGCCGGCGTACAAGGTGACGGCTGCGAATGCTGAACCCGTTGCCCCTCGCGGCAAGCGTCAAAACGTGATGCTCGAAGGACCGAGCTCGACCATGCAAGCTGTCGACCAGCTCCTCGACGAGATCCAGTTCTCGCAGCCTGTGTTCGCTGGGCAGAAGCGCAGAGTATCTGACGGCTGTCCCGACCCTGCAGCTGCATCGAAGAAGCAGCTGACGACTGTGGCTACGAGCACTGCCGCTGATGCAATGCAGCCCGTAGCCATGAGATTGCAAGCTGTTCCAGGTAACATGGCATCGCTCTCCCAAACACAGTCAGCCGCGGACGACGCACAGTCTGCCATCAACCACGCCGCCGCGCTAAGGTCCGGCCGCCCAACCTGTACACACTGTTTCCAGCACCGGGTGCCGAATTGCGACGGGAGAGCTCACTGCAATCAGGGCGGCAGCCACAAGTGCTACTACGTACGTTGCGATCCGGAGACCTGCCTCGGTGCTGCTTGCGTGAAGATCCACCCTTCCCAGTACGATCTTCAGGCCAGAAAGTCTGGCCAGGTACGCAGGCTTGTGATCGGCGATCCTGGCAGTCTCCCGGAAGGCCAGTGGGACAAGTATGCTCATGGAAAGGCAGTCGCGGCCATGGGACGCGCGACTGGCATGAATCAGCACCCGTTGGCAGGTCTTCCAGTCCCAACTCAAGGCGTCTACCACATACCGCAAGGTCACGTCAAGGGCTCGGGCTCGGCGAGTCGTCATGCTATCAACAAGCCCAAGAAAGTCCACAAGACTGCCGCTAACCCGGCTTTGAAGTCTGTACCGACTCACTTTGGTCCGATATCTGATGCCCGTGGCATCAAGCTCGGGTCGAGCGATGACTGAAGAGTGGAAGGGTGTGCGACATACTTGAATGGTGGGCGGACACAGAGATATGGTGAATGCTCAAATCTGGCTAGTATGCCACCACTGATGGAGCAAGTTGTTCTTCCAGCTGCAAAGAATTGGCTTATGGTTCCAATATGCTGGGTTGTTTGCATGAAAGCACGGGATAGCTCTACAGGATGTTTGAATGCGGTGCTTGCCATAGCAGAGCTTTGTATGCATGTCCCTCGCCCACCTTGGTTGTTTCTAAACATTGACCTCTGCTGTGATATTATCAGTAGAGTTTGACTGGTATGGACATGGTACCGGCTTGTTCTGCTGAGTTATCCTATGTATTTCGGGTTGATCGACACGACTGTTACACGAACCAGGACGTAAACGTCTGTGCAGCCGGCTCGGTTTTGGTTACATATGCTGATGTGAACTGACAATTATCTCGAATCACACTTGATCCATGTATCCGATGGGTGATATTGGAACAGCTGATCCTCTTGACGGGTAATTAGAAACGATCTATCTTTGTTTTTTTGTTATAGCGGACGAGTCGATGCATTCAGTAAGCCGTTGGCTATGACTCTCGACGGATGATGATTATTCATGCAACATACACGTGCGATCGTGGGTGGTCATGCGGCAACTGATATCACGAACGACCAGTGGCCCAGCAACGCAGTGCCGGTCACCGCCACCGCCTTGTCATCATTCACAAATGATCGCGTAAGTATCATTCACAAATCTGGCAGATGGCAGGGCCATCTCCGAAGAACCCTTTGTCAGCTTGGCCGACCCCGGAGTCCATAATAGGTCCGAATCGACTAAGACGCCCCAGCGCAAGTGGTTGAGAAATGAAGCAAGCAACGGGTATACAGCGTCCAACGCGCAGCAACGAAGGCGCTCTACAGCAGTGTAACGACCAGAGCAGCGCCGGACGTCTGCCGAGTAGTCTGATATCCATATTGCCCTGGTTAAGAAAAGAACCCGGAGCGCCACGAGGCACGAGAACTGCCCGGAGCACCCCAACTGAGGGGTCCGGAGAAGGCAGGGTTGGCGTCCCACTTGCATCGCGAGCATTAGCGCGGCTCTCCAAAGCACCAGGATGGTCAGGTCACGGCTGATCACTACATGGAGGCGCTGGCGGGTGCTGGCAGGCGTGTTGTTGTTGGGCGGCGTGCAATCAAAGCCACCAAACCGAGAATCCGCGCGCGCGCTTGGCCGAACGTCACAGAATCATCAAAGCTCAGGTCAAGCCCCGCCGTGACTTTGCCCCTCCAAGAAAAAGCTCAACATCTCCCACCCCTCTGACACTTTACCACCATCATCCACAACACACATCTTCTTGTACGCCGCCACTGTATCACATCTCTTGCCTTGTTACAATTAGCTCACTCTTCATCACAGTACCTCATACACATCCACAAACCGCAAATATGGTCGTCAAGGTAGGCGAAAGAGCTAGAAACACAGGGACAACACAATAGCAGCAATTAACACCCGGTACAGGTCGGTATCAACGGTTTCGGCCGCATTGGTCGCATCGTCTTCCGCAACGCGTATGTTCATCACCGTATCTACAAGAGCAGAAAGATTGGGGACTGACAGGATACAGCGTCGAGCACCAGGACATCGACATCGTCTCCGTGAACGACCCCTTCATTGAGCCCGAGTACGCCGTAAGTATACCATCAATTCTCTAGCAGCAGCATCACAGCCTCGTGCTAACACATACCTTCCAGGCCTACATGCTCAAGTACGACTCCACCCACGGTGTCTTCAAGGGTGACATCCAGGTCTCCGGCAAGAACCTCATTGTCAACGGCAAGGAGATCACCTTCTACACCGAGCGTGACCCCGCCAACATCCCCTGGTCTGAGAAGGGCGCCGAGTACGTCGTTGAGTCCACCGGTGTCTTCACCACCAACGAGAAGGCCTCCGCCCACTTGAAGGGTGGTGCCAAGAAGGTCATCATCTCCGCTCCCTCCGCCGACGCCCCCATGTTCGTCATGGGCGTCAACGAGAAGGAGTACAAGTCCGACATCCCCGTCCTCTCCAACGCCTCTTGCACCACCAACTGCCTTGCTCCCCTCGCCAAGGTCATCCACGACAAGTACACCATCATTGAGGGTCTCATGACCACCATCCACTCCTACACCGCCACCCAGAAGACCGTGGACGGTCCCTCCGGCAAGGACTGGCGCGGTGGCCGCGCTGCTGCGCAGAACATCATCCCCTCCTCCACCGGTGCCGCTAAGGCTGTCGGCAAGGTCATCCCCTCGCTCAACGGCAAGCTCACCGGCATGTCCATGCGTGTCCCCACCGCCAACGTCTCCGTTGTCGACCTTACCTGCCGCATCGAGAAGGGTGCCTCTTACGAGGACATCAAGAAGACCATCCGCGACGCCTCCAACGGCGAGCTCAAGGGCATCCTCGCTTACTCCGAGGATGAGCTTGTCTCCTCTGACCTCAACGGCAACCCCGCCTCTTCCATCTTCGATGCTAAGGCCGGTATTGCCCTCAACGAGAACTTCATCAAGCTCGTCTCCTGGTATGTTTCCCCTATACTTTTACACTCAGAATACGTTGCTAATGCTCAAAAGGTACGACAACGAGTGGGGCTACTCTCGCCGTGTCCTCGACCTCGTGTCCTACATCGCCAAGAAGGATGGCGCTCACTAAGCGCTTTACGAATTTGAATGCACCTATTAGAGTCCGTATGCATGAAATGAACGATGTGAATGGCCTACACTTGTTTTCGATCGTCTCAAGACTTCACTAGTCTCCGTTGTTAAGTTAGATCAGTTGTGGTTGTGATGGGCATGCGATTTCTCCAAAAAAACGTGCTGCTACCAAAGGCAGGACTGAGCCCGAAGTTCAGCCGAGCCTGTCATCAAGGTACAGTACGCAGTTTCGAGAAACGAGAACACACCCAGTGCTCGACAGCATGCGTGTGTCGTCTCGTCAATGAGCATGATTCTATAATATGGATATGTCAATTGGTAACCGTGAAGTTAGATTCGTATACCGATGATAAGATCTCAGCGAGACACTATCGATTATCAGTGTCTATACTTGATGTTAAGTGCACAATCAAGAGCAATAGCACAAATGTCTGCTCGAGACATCTCACTGGTAATCATGATATTTTGCAGAGATATCTGCGTCTAGGTTAGACAATTTACCTACGTACTCGTGCTCGTATCTCACAGGCAAAGACTTGCGTTTCGATGCCTATACTCCCTAGTAGGTGCAGATTCACGAGTACAAATGCACACCTGACATGACATGATGATGGCAACTCCTGGTTCATGATTTACGCTTTCGAGAACCTATGCCGATATGAGCTCTCTACTGTCCTTGCGTCCACTGCGACAGCGTAAAAAGCCTACCTTTAAGCCGAGCCTTCCGTGCTTCGACGTTCACGCGTCTGGCGCGTACAATTATCGTCGATCGGTATCGTGTGTCAAGGTTTGGGCAGCAGAATGCCGTCTCGTTCCGAACATCATCTAATGGCGCAAACATATTATCTTCGCTAGATGATCCAAAAAATGCACTAATCGTTGCCGCGGAGAGAAACGGTTCGTTGCGTAATTCGGCAACTCGCCGAGGTCCTAAATACTCCGGATTTTTGTTTGCTGGATGGATGATGCAGCATGCGAATGGTTGACGGGGAATTCGCGTGGGATATTTCCAGGTGTTGTGGTCACTCGTGTATGGACATTGTTCTACTTGTTTCCTCGGCACAGGTACCTGAGACTAGGTTTGGAATGTGCAGGGCGAAACGCGGACACTATTCATCGTTTGTATCCATCAATTGTTGACTGACTGTTGCAAGATGAATTTCATATTAGGTAGGGCTCCGACATGTGCTTGGGCATTCCGCAGCTCCGAGCGAGATGATACATTTGGCTGCCGACATTCATGTCATTCATCATCGTAAACTACACTCTCCCGCCTATCGGAAACTTTCACGGTATCACCATCTCGTCCCTTCTCAACTTGACCTATCTGTCGCCCTCGAGTGAATTTCGCTCGCACACTCTAGTACGAATACCTCACCTTCTCGACAACCTTTGTTGTGATAACCTCATCATCAGAAGACGACCGCGGCCTGGAAGACGAATCGGGGTAATCCGTCTTCTGCGTCCTGCCGTAGCAGTCGACGTACGTGATCTTCCAGATGTTCCCGCGGCCATCCTTGTACACGACTTTGCGCCATTTGCACTTTTCGCAGCTGCCGCTGTTGGAGCAGCCGCAGCCACTGCTACTGCCCGAAGACGACGAGTCAGGCTTGATCTCGTTGCCGCAAGAGTCGTAGTAGACGGTCTTGGTGATGTTGCCGCAGGAGTCGTAGTAGACGATTTTGGTCGCGTTGCCGCGGGAGTCATAGTAGATCGTTTTGGTGGCGTGGCCTTTGGAATCGAAATACGTGGTTTTGCTCTTGTTGCCTTTGGAGTCGAAGTATGCCGACTTGTACGTATTGCCTTTGGAGTCGTAGTAGCTGATCTTGTACGTGTCTCCGTTGGGATCCAGGTAAGCAGTCCTGATCAGATTGCCGTCCGAGTCTACGTAGACAATCTTGGTAGGGTTGCCTTTGGAGTCCATGTACGTGGTGCTTGACACATTGCCGCAGGAATCGTAATATACAATCTTGATTGTGGTGCCGCAGGAGGTTGTGTAGACGATTCTGATGATGTCGCCGCAGCTGTTTTTGTAGATTGTCTTTTTGTTTCCACTGCTGCATCTGTCTGGTTTGGGTGCTATGTAAGCGCATGTATCATCGTTCCAGGATTTGTAAGTCGTCGTGACGCGAGTGATGTAGTTGCGGTCATTGGTAGATGCGCTACACCGACGCGTAGTGACAAGAGCTTTGCTGTTATCATTGTACGGCTGCGAAGAAGATACGAAGATGTCGGTAGTCATGTTGGGTGAGCTGTTTGATTGCAGTACTAAATGGTAAGTGAACCAAACTCTGACTCTTTTCCCAGTCAGGCAGGCAGAGTCTTTTCATCGCTGTGGTCATTCCACCCTTACCCGGATCTACGTCACCATCGACTGCCTGTCTACACACAAAAAGACATTCTCTGATAGAGCAAAAGCTACTTTTGAGACATCTGGCACCGGATCATAAGTCAACAAAGGGCTGCCGAGGCACCAAGGATCCCCAGAAAGCTATTGCGAAGTGACAAAGTGCTGACAGGCGATATGATTCGGCCGGAATAGGTGGGCTTGTTGAAGTGAGACAAGTCGTCCAAAGTAGATGGGAAATGTCTTAGACAGCGCCATTGTCCATCAGTGAGCGGGCACTGAAATGACGCACACGCGGCCGATGGCTACCTCGACCATAGCCTGGTGGCTTCAACACTCTAAAATATCAGTGTGCTTGGAATCGGTGTCCAGGAGGGTGCAGCCGTAGACCATGACTGGTGGGTAGGTAGGTAAAACGGCAAGCTGGTCGTCTTGTGTAGCACCGCCGTGACTTTCTTTTCGGGGTGTACACCTGCTCCTTTCCGAAAGGGCGTTTTTACTTGTCGGCACACTGGCACGGAGAGGGTTTCTGTCAAGGTATCTTCGAAACGTATGTTCAGACAAGCAGAAGAGCAGGTTGTTTTATTAGGAAACACGAAGGAGAAGCTTTCGTCGGCCCTACGCTCAGACACGTGCTGTAACGTCGAAGGACGGCCTTGTGGCTGTAACTTCCCTGTATCATCAATCAGACTTTGCCATTGTGGTAATTGCCTTCTTCGCCAAGTCTTCCATCTGATTCACGCGGATGAGCATACGACAGAAATGTCACAGATTGATGAAACACCTTGCTGGGATGTATCAGCAGCAAAGAGAGCAGTTCTCTCTCTCGCTCACGGAACCCCACTCTTCCTCATCTCAAGAAGCTCGACCGCCAAGCTCCGAGCTCCCAGGAACGTCGATCCTTCGAATTATTCCACCTTCTCCATTGCTACTAGTGCTATCCAGCTGCCATCTCATCGTGCCATTCTTATCACCCTCCTAGGCAAGGCTTGTGCTTATTAGAGTAAGGCGACCTCCAAAGGGCACATGGCAGCTGCTGCGGTGTGACGACAGAGGTGGGACTGGCGAGAGTTCAAGGATGCAACCGGTGTAACATCGCGTAATGTACTTCCCATTTGTGCCTGTAACGCGGCAGCTGGAGTGATAAGAGGAGTCAATCTTGCGCAAGGGTAATAGTAGCCAGTGCACTGTCGCTTTTCCCTTCTTGACCTGTTCTTCATAAGTACCACGCCCATCTCTCGTCGATCACCCTCCCTCGCAGGGCTAAGCAAGCCGTGTACATGCAATAATGGCTTCTTGGAAACCTGCTTCATCGGCCATCGCCTCCCTCGCACTCCTCCCATTGACCTACTCTCAGTTCGTCCCTGCGCCAGCAGACCTCACCGAAACCCAGGGCCACTACAACCAGACTGTCCGCTACAAGGAAGTCCCAGAAGGGATCTGCGAGCTTACACCCGGCGTCAAGTCTTTCTCTGGCTACATTGATGTCGCTCCTGAGCAGTCTGTCTTCTGGTGGTTCTTCGAAGCTCGCAACGGCGCGCCTGAGGATGCTCCTTTGACTGTATGGATCAATGGCGGGCCTGGAAGCTCGAGCATGATCGGTCTCTTCGAGGAAATTGGGCCTTGCTGGGTTGACGCAAATGGCGAGCTGCAGTACCAGGAATATGCTTGGAAGTGTGTAGTAAAAGTCTACCTTGACAAAATTACAGGTGGCCGTACTGACGATTCATTAGCAACGTGTCGAACGTGCTCTTCGTCGACCACCCTGCCCAAGTCGGCTTCAGTTACGCCAACCCTGTGCCCGGGTATGTCGATCCCAACACTGGCAACATCATCGGCCTGCCAAATGCGACTTGTCCAGAGTATATGCTCGAGGGTAGCTGTGGTACATACTCAGCGGCGAACGTCTCCAACACTGCAAACACGACTCAAGGCGCGGCGCCTAGCATGTGGAAGACTTTGCAAGGCTTCATGGGTGCATTCCCGCAATACTCTGCCAATGGCGTGCACTTTGCTACAGAGAGCTACGGAGGTCATTACGGTCCGATCTTCAATGAGTGAGTGCATATCTCCGAAAGTGGACATGACCCACAAGACTAATACTCTCAGATACTTCTTGACGCAAAACGAACTCGTCCGGAACGACTCCCTCCCCTACGCCGAAGAAATTGACCTGCGCTCCGTCATGATCGGCAACGGCTGGTACGACCCACGCATCCAATACGAAGCCTTCTACTGGTTTGCTGTCTCTCCCGGCAACACGTACGATCTCGTCCCCTTCGACTACACCGTCCAGGACGCCATGCACAACAACTTCTACGGCCCAGGCAACTGCCAGGCGCAAACCATCGACTGCAACATCCGCGGTAACAACGACGTCTGCGCAGTCGCCGACACCTTCTGCTACAACAACGTCGAATCTCTGCTGGGCGCCTACGCGAATCGCTCCGAGTACGATATCCGCGAGCTCACGCCCGACCCTTTCCCATACGGCTACTGGAAGGAGTACCTCAACACCGCCAAAGTCCAGCAAGCACTCGGCGCTTTCGTGAACTACACCAGCGCCGGTGGCAGCACCGTCGGCGCGGCTTTCGCGAACACCGGCGACGACGACCGCGAGGCCGGCACCGTTGCGGCGTCCCGCTTCTTGGCCGACGAAGGCGTGTACACGGTGCACTTCGCCGGCGACGCAGATTACATCTGCAACTGGCTCGGCGTGCAAGCGGTCGTGGACGACATCGACGCTCCGGGCTACACCTCAGCTGGCTTCGTCAACATCTCTACCTCTGACTCCCTCGTGCACGGTCAGGTGAAGCAGAGCGACAACGTCGCGTTCGTGCGCATTTACGAGTCCGGACACGAAGTGCCGTTCTACCAGCCGCTCGTCGCGCTGGAGATGTTCGAGCGCGTGATCAACGGGCAGGACGTTGCCACGGGCAAGAAGAGAATTGAGAAGGGTGCCGGGTACAAGACCGTGGGCACTGCGAAGAGCGAGTACCGCGAGGGCAACGGCACTGTGCAGTGGGATGTCGTGCCTGTGGGTTCGACGTACAATACTACGACTCACATGCCGAACCTTGAGCCTGGGAGTGGAAACGAGACGATGGTTGAGAAGAGAGGATTGGGCAAGAAGAGCACGAGGATGTTGAGCAGGAGGGCTGGTCAGCCGATGGCTGCGCCGGTGAGGATTCCCAGACTCTAGGACGGGTGCATTGCATTGAGCGAGTGAGATGAAAGTTAAATCAACCAACAAACGGTCCAACAAATCGTCCAAAACGCCAAGCTCCTGAACGAAGACTCCTTTCGGGCATCATTGGCATAATCGTCCGCCATCAGTCACTGTCCAGCCTCCATCGCAGTTCTCAAAAAGTCTTGCCCGATGTCGAACTTGACGCCATCCGGATTCGTGAAATCCTCATCGTCGTCTGCGAAGTTCAGTCTGTCAGTGAAGCCATCACCTCAGATCAAGGATATGGAAGACTTACACCAATCCTGATCGGCCTCCGGATGCGGCCCAACATTCGCCACCCACCCATCCCCAAACTGGTTCAACATCGCAGCAACATTCCCATCGCTCGAGTACGTCGCCAGAACTTTCGCGGGGGAATCATCACCCAAGAAAAACGCCGCGCCGTCCTGGAAATACGCCCAGCGTTTCTTCTCCGTCGTGCCGGCCTTCTTGCCGGTCGAGAACGTCCAGTCGACCTGGATGACGGTGTCGTTCTCATTCTTGACTTGCGAGTCGGGCTCGTAGATTTCGTCCGAGACATCGTCGCCGGCGGGGATGAGGCTGTAGCCGGGGTCGTGGCCGGCCATGTAGGCCCCGAGGCAGAAGCCGATGTAGCGGCCACCGTTAGAGACGAAGTCGCGGACGGCGCCGATGTAGGGTTTCGCTTCATCCATTGCCTCGTTGACGTCTTCAAGGGATTAGCTCGTTTGCCCGTGTGTGTGTGGTTCTTGTTGAGGACACCGCACCGTCACCGCCAGGCTGGACAAATGCATCTACTTGGCTCAATGTGTCGGCGTTGATCTGCACATCTTCGTCCGGGCCGGCGTATGTGATTTGGACCTCCGGGAAGGTGCATTTGAAGAGCTCCGCGATGGACTCTGGGCATTCTTCACAGGCATTCTTGCCACGGTAGATCATGGCCCGGATAATTTGGGCGGTGGCGTTGGTGTTGTCTCGAGCGGACATGACGGATAGGTCGGTATACATGCTGAGATACTGCTGTTAGTTGTGGAATTTGGAGGCGCTTGATTGTCTGTGCACGAGTGCTTGTTCTGGTAATGTGGAAGACTGTGGTTCGGATGTTGGATGGGAGGCACTGACCGATGGCCGGACGGCGTTATTTATGTGTTCAACTCGCAAGTTGCCAGTGTCGTGGTGATTGGCGAAAAATCCGAGTTTAGGGGCATAAATGTCTAGGTTGTAGGCCGCGGCCATCCGTTGCCAGAGATCTGTCTGTTCGGTCGTCATCCGGAAGCATAAATGCCATGCGCCCCCTTCAGCTGAAAGATGCTCTCGAGAAAGCTGCGCTCGAGAAAGCAAAAAGTCATGTAGGCGTCCGTCCCATGAGCACTTTGTTCGTGGGTGGCAGTCATTGCGTTACTAATGGTCCGCGTAAGGCTGATTGGTAGGAAACACGAGATCAGGGTACGCTTCCGCTGCGATCTAGGTTGTTGCATGCCGCAGCCTTTGCAGAGGAGGCCAAAGGCAGTATGTAACCGGCTATACATCCGAAGCAGGCTGGTGATCGACCCTTGTTATCATAGCAGTAGTCACGATCGATTCCGGTTCTCACGCATGGATGGCAATTTTGCGTTTTTAAAGAGTCGACGTTAAGCTAACTGGCCATGAAACAGGACACCAGGCCACGTTTGGGCTATGCTCAGGGCGAACGAGGCGACCGGGCTGGGAGCACAGCCTGTCTGTTCGGCGGCAACATCCGGAGGCTTAACTCGTAATTGCCTCAAGTGCTTGAGGGGGAATCAGGTGCTCGAGCAAGCAGGCCTTCATATGAGAATCTGTCCAACGATCACAGTGACCACGAGTGGGAGTAGAGGAAACAATGTCCAGTCAAGCACGCAATGATGGCCAGCGATACAGCCCGCATGTGTAGTGGAAGTGCGAGCAACTGCCAGGCTTGCAGAGCGCTGTACGCAATGATTCCAGAAGGGCGCAGAGCTTGTAGGAGCTTCGCTGCGGCTGATCTACCCAACCTTAATCGTCCTCAGCGAAGGAAGAGGCCGGCACGAAGGAAGCGGGCGGTGCTTGGTGGGCGCGATGGGTGTGGAGTCATGTGGCAGATGGGATGAATAGACTCAGGTAGACTCAAGTATGCTCTCAAAAGGAGCAGAGAGAAGGATATGTAGGTCTAGGCCATTCGACAAGGCGAAGTCGGGGGTTTGTGGCGCAGGCAATAGTAGAGCAAGTTAGTACCAGCTAGACAGACGGATGATGACACGCGCGCCAAGAAGATCGAGGCTGGAGGCTGGACGAGTTGGTGGTTGCTACCTTAGCTTCGTAAAGTCCGCGATACGAGAGCTCGCCAGGTGCTTGTTGTACTCGACCGCGCGGCGCCGCTGTCTGCGCATCCGAGTGTCTTGTCCTACCTACACTGCACTATACTGTTCTGTACTGTACTGTACATACACTCTGTAAACACGTGCACCATTCTGAGCCACCTTTGTGCCACTGCGACGCCGAGTCCAAGGCTACGTCCACTTGCGACAACACAACAACATAAACGTCCAGCTGAGCGCATTCGACACCGCACTAGGTCAGCGGCTTTCCGCATCTGCGCATTCCTCGACGCGCATCGCAGACACTTTGACAGCCAGATCCGAAGGAATCTCAGGTGTAGCTACCACTCGACCAGCGCACTGCCTGCCGACGGCATCAGGCGCAACATTGCAAGGCGTCGCATGAGCGCACGGCAACACTCGACCTCCACGGTGGAGCGCTGAAAGATTGGCATGAATGCAACAAAGAGGTCAAGAGCAAGGTCATTCGCTGTGAATCTCCTAAAGACACTGGAAGCACCAATGCGCACTCGCGAGCCGAGCTATCGGAGTCTGGAAGGCCTCCATGCAGACAAAGATGCCATAACCTGGTATTGGAGAGTGACGGCCGTGGCCTCTTCAATAATGATATTAGGAGGGTTTGTTTATCAGAGCAATGCCTGGATACCTGGGAGTTCGCCGGTAGAGTCACGTCAAACTGACACATGTCTGTAGATTCCTCATGCTCCCAGCAACACATGTGGACACCAACACCCTTCGGGTGAACCAAACCGCTGTCGGGATATTCGGCATTGCAATCCTGACTGGAGGATTCGCATTCTCCGCCCTACTCACATTCACCATCCGCAATCCACTATTCCAAGCCGACGCAATCCACCAACCATGCGCCTTGGCCAGTGGCGTAGGCCTCCTCACAGTCTTCTACAATTTCATCATATCTTCTAGCTACCATTGGAAGACATCAACCCTCCTCCTCGCCATCGCAGCCGGCGTCAGTACAATTGTCTACACAGGCCTGCTCCTCCTTTCACTCCGACGTGTATCTCACATCCGCTCTCGCCCTGCCCAACCAAGCAGCACTGTCCCGCTCACAATGGGCTCCCCACGCCGCACAAGCTTCGCCAGCCCAGCAACAACATACGAACCCTCAACCATTGCCCCCAGCGAAAGAACCTCATCATACCAGCCCTCAGGCTACTACGAAAACTACATCCGCAATATGTACCCAACATCCACCCGCGCCCCCGAACCAAATCCTGCGGACCTGGGCTACGATCCCAATTCCATATCAGAAGAAGAAATGCAGCGTCAGCAGATGCTCATGCTGCTGCTGGCGAACGAAACGCCGGCCCACCAACAGCAGCAGAGCACTTTCCATATCGACTGGCAGGGTGAAGCCGACGACTCGCCTGCGCACGGCTACTATGCGCCCGGGGCGGCGACTGGTTCCAGTATGGAGACTGGCACGGGCACGGGTGGCTCGTGGCCAAGCCCTGCGCCGCCGCCTGAGCAGAGCACGGCCAAGCGATGGACTCGAGGCGCCTTGCGGCCTTGGGACGGCGTCTGGAGGGGTGTTGCGAGAAGGGAGGAGCAACAGCAGCAGCAACAACAACATGTGCAGCAGCAGCAAAATCCCATGGGCAGAGAAGAGAGGAGGCGAGAGATCGAGATGGGTCTCCGATGATGATGATCAAGAACCTGCATTTTGGATCATGATCTTTCTTGGACTACATGAATTGAGCGCTTATTGGGAAACTCTACCTTCCAGCGAAACGAAACGAATTACTGACGAATAAATAATACCCTTGTAAGGCGCTCCGTTTGTTTTATCAAATACCATACAGCTATGTACCCTATACAGTATCAATGATTCTACAAGCTTCAAAATACATTCACAGTTCACATCATCATCACACATCAAAAATCCCAATCCACTGAATCCAACAGCCCCCAATACGCCAAACAACCCAGTCAACTCAAACCTCACAACTTCGCCTTCTCCTCTTTCTTCCCACCACCAGAAGATGAAGCCCGCCACTCCTCGACCACGCCCCTCGCAATGCCCCTCGCGATGCCCATGTTTGTGATCATCGGGTTCACGCCACTGGCGCTCGGGAACACACTCGCGTCGCACACCCACAGTCCCTCACAACCCCACACCCTCCCCTTCTCGTCCACGGCACTGTTCCATTCGGCCGTCCCCATCCGACACGAGCCCATCTGGTGCGCAGAAGCAAACCTCGTCGGCCCGCCGGTGGCTTCGAGGGCGGACAGCCAGGTTTGGAACGCGGCGTCGTTCAGCGAGGGCGAGGCGATGGGCGCCAGGGTGGTATTGGAGGGCTGCGAGGACGGCGAAGGGCGAATGAAAGGCGGGAGGTTGGGCAGCGTGGAGTGGATTTCGCGCGCGCCGGCGACGTACAGCAGTTCGGCGAGGCGCAGCAGGCCGTGCAGGATGTGCTGCCTGTCGCTGGCGTGGGTTTCGTAGGTGATTTGGGCGCGCGAGGGGTCGTCTGGCGTTGGGGCTATGGTGCCGCCGTAGCGGTCGCGCGCGAGGGAGATGTAGCCTGTCATGCGACGCATGGTGGCCGCGAAGGCTTTGGTGTGCTGGCCGGAGCGCCAGGGGAAGGCTGGGAGGAAGAGGCCGGGGAGCATGGTTGTCGCTTCGAGTTTCGCGCCGTAGCCGTCGCCGGAGAGGTTTTCGAACTCACTGACGACGGAGGTGAGGATGGGGCCTTCCCAGGGGCGGACGTCGGTGTCCCAGACGGCGCCGATCATGGAGACGGGGTGCAGATGCAGATGCCGGCCGATGTGGGAGTTTGTGAGGCCAGAGCGCTTGAGGAGGACGGGCGTGGCGATGCTGCCGGTCGAGACGATCACGCGAGGCGCGAGGATGTGCAGGTCGCGGGTCGTTCTGTTGGGACCGACGGTGTTGCCTGCGGTATCTCGTGCGGTCCAGCGGCCGCGGACGCCGGTTGCGACGCGTTGGCCTCCGGAAGACTGGGTGAAAAGTACTTCGGCGCATTCGAAGCCTTCGATAAAGCGAGCGCCAGCTTCAGCAGCGTCGGGCAGGAAAGTTTCTGTTGGTCCTTTCTTGCCACAGCTACCACAGCCAAGCGTGCAATATCCGCAATTGTGCGCTTCGCCACCAGTGTTTTGCGGCACTGCTTTTGCGCTCCAGCCTAGCTTTCTCGCGCCTTCGAGCAAGACCTGATTCGTCTTGTTGTGTTCGATGGCAGCGGTACCGACGCCCATGCGATCACACACAGCGTCTAGATCTTGCTGGAACTCGGCGCTGGTGAAGTGCTTCAGACCGAACTTGCGCGACCACTCCTGTCGAACGTAGCCTTGCGTTTGAAGGGAGGCACTCCAGTTCACGGTGCCTCCGCCGCCCCAGGTACTACCCGTAGCCATGGACATAGTGCCGCTCTGGGACATCATCATGCCACCATTGTCGAAGAGATGAGCGTATCCTTCCGTTTCAGACATTGGTAATCGGAGAGGCGACCAATAGTAGCCCTTGTCGACAACGAGTACGTTCAAACCTGCTTCGGCGAGCGTCTTGGCTGCGACTGCGCCTCCGCAGCCACTGCCCACGATCACGACATCGGCTGTGACGACTTCTGGATCTGGAGAGTTTGAAGGTTGGAATTGGAGGAACTTGAAAGGGTAACCGTCCTTAGCTGGACTGCCATGAGTAGGCACTCGTGGATGTCCAAGTAGGCGACCCAGAGTGGGAGACGTGCGGACCCAGTAAGCGATGGAAAGAGCTGTGAAAGAGGCATGTAGTTTGCGTAGCAGTGGAACCCGTGAGGTTGACCATCCTTGCAGTACCAGTTCACGATCTTGAATGGGTAGGCAATCTAGCGGCGTGACATATCCAGTCAAGAGGAGCGAGCCGGCTCGGGTGCTTATTGGCGTTAGTTAAAGAGGCACGTTTGGTCGAATGGGCTCATCAGTGTGTTGCGGACATATGGACATGGATACAAGGGAGGTCGAAGGATATTGGATATAGCAGGAAGGAATATGACACGCCTTACTTCAAAGCATTGAGGATGAACAAGAATCCCTTCTTGGCAGTATCATCCATTTGATACCCGATCATGCGCAAGAGACTATTCCTGAATTCTGATTGGGCAGTCGCGTTCTCGTTCAAGTAGGCATCGATAAGATCATCCGACGGGGCGCCAGCTATCCGCTGCACGCTGTCTTTCACAGTCGCATACTCATCTGCACGTAAAGGATGCTGCAGCAGCCTGTTGCCCCGTGCAGGCGTGAAAGAGGGGACCACGGTGTCGGCGATGGCGGCAAAGATGCCCCATTGCTCAGCGGTCAAGACATGGTTTGGAGGCGGTGGAAGCGGGATAGCTGGTGGATCGGCGGCTTGCAGCGGCTCCTCATGCTGCTGCGGCGCACTCATATTGTAGGAAGGGGAGATATATGGAGGTGCAGATAACAAGCAAAAATGGGTTACGCAAAGGAGCTGTGGTAGCGGTGACGCTGCGAGTAGCAAACTGCTATTTCGAGCTTCAACACTCCACAAGCAATGATGATGATGATGATGATGATGATGATGATGATGATGAGGTTGGAAGGTGCGGTCAAGAACACGATCTTCAGGGTCGAAACAACCACGACCCTGGCCCACCGGTTGACGGGGTCGCCAGAAGGTATAGCCGTATAGCCGCATAGGCTTGCGCAAGCATACAGGGAGAGAGGAGAATGACAGGACCCTGCCGAGGTCCGCGAAGAAGAAACGCTGGCGCCGGTCGCCTAATAGGGCGCTGTGTCGGAGCGGCAACAAGCAATCAAAAACCAGGATGGCAGGACCATATACAGGTTTGGGAGCATGGTGGCCAGAAGAAGGCGGTGAATGCGACGAAAAGGGACGGAGAAGCGCTGATCGCCCCGGAAAAGTGATGTATGTTGACAGCTTCCAGAAGCAGAGGCAAGGTCTGGGAAGTGTCGAAGTTCAACAGAGACAGGAAATGATGTAACCGGGAGCAGGGGAGAATGTCGGCGAGCATGCATGATGGTCGACAGAGTGCACTGCGAGTCCCTCGCCAGGTGGCCGGGCCTGGAGAAGAAGGTTGAAGGCAGGTCCCAGCAGAAGTGCGCAGAGTGTCAGAGCACGGGTCAAGGAACGAGTGGGCACGCTAGACCCGTGAATGATGACCTGCAGGGAGGAGCGAGGAGCTTTGGGAGATTTCGTTGGGACCAACTCCACTCAGCATCGCTGCAAGTGTATGCGCGTGGACGAGTATGTGCACGTATGCGCAGGGCTGCGAGAGTGCCAACTACGGCACTTTCCTGCTTGCTGTCTCATGGTGAATGGAAGAAACAACACCAGAAGACTAATGGTAGTTGAACTCGGAATTCCACCGCACGCTGATAGTGGCAACTTACGGCACAAGGTGTATAATGATAATAATATCATGCTCCAGGCCTCGAGTGGCGATACAGTAGCTTGCACTTGGCCATCTTTGCGAGGCAGCTTGCGTGGCTGGACATGCGGCTCTCGACCATCTCGACCACCTAACATCCCACGCTCGTCGTCTTGCACTCTGCCCTCGGTGGGCTGCTTGGTGACAATGGCGCCGCTGCTATTGGAAGTGCCGTGGGATGCAGAAGGCACTATTCCTGCACATCACGTAACGTGAACGCCTGTCTCCAACGTCTGGAGCTGCACAGACGTGCAACGCACGCGACCCTCTGCCGCTTGCAGCGTTGCAAGATGGGACGAGATGTTGGTAGTCGCTGGTCTGTGGGAGCCCATTTCACCGTAACATGGCCGTGTGCAGAGGGCAGAGCCAGCGAAGCTTTCCCTGCTGGCGGAGGCGCTGCTCGCTAAGGAGCATAGTGCGTGCCCGGCGACAGAGCAGGGATGCGCTATGCCTCCCCTGCTCTGCTAGTCGCCCGTGCACACTCGATCTAGAGATGTTCATTGGTCCAAGATAAGAGGCATGTCGACGTTCAACGGCTCTTCTGCACCATCTCTCGCGGTCGGCACATCGGCCTTGCAGCGATGGATTCCTGCGATGCTTGCCACGATCGACCCTCACGAACAGAGCATGGGCGGGCAGTCTGCATTACGATACAGGTGATCGTGATCTGATCGCTCTTGTGATGTCAAACAGGCGATCAAGAACATCCTCACGACTCGGGCCAAAAGCAACGCTCTCTGCGGAAGTCGGGGACGAAAGCCTCATCCGCAATCATCCCAATCATAAGGCAGGTAATTGCTGCCAACCGGAGCACCTCTCAAACCTACGACAAGCTCCCGAGCGGCCGAGAAAAACACGAGAAGGGTGTCGCGCGACGCCTGGCGCCATGCGGTTTAGTGTGGCCTGTCTAGTGGTGTGGCCTGAACTCTGGCTGACCCGCGGCGACCCACGCTTGGGGAAACGGCCGTTCATTGAGAGCATCGCCCTATCGCCTTATACACCCATATCACCCGCCGCCCTCCTCGCCTATGCGATACCACTGTCGTCGTCGCTGTCGTGCTCCTCCAACATCTATTCCACGCAAACTCTCGCACACAGGCCCCTTGTCGCCAGACGTTTCACCATCGCCAACCTACCCAGCAACCGATATATTCTTATCAGTCGCATCACGAGCCAGCTACCGACAGCCCGTTCCTCTTATCTCTGGGTGGTCAGCAACCGACACTTGCCATTGGAAGACCTCCGTATCTCTCCAATCGATCGCCTTACTGCAGGTCCGTACCCCAAACGGCAGGGATTCTCCAGACCGCTACGATATTGCTCGCGGCACTTTTATTCCTCGAATCCTCGCAACCGTCGTCGAAGGTCCATTCGCGTTTCCTCCAGGTCTCGTGATCACCAACACCGTCGACAAATCTTCAACAATCAAAGTAATCCGCCTTTTCATGCGTTAACGGCCTCCACGCCTGTCCATCACCACATCTCAACATGATGGCAACCGCATTCGCACACGCTGCGAACAACCGACCTTACACCATGGGCCAGAGGACTACTCCTTCACCACCCCAGTCCTACTACCCTGGTAACGCTTCACCTCAAACACCTCCCTCCGCGAACCAGTCGCCCACAAGCTACCACGCCCACCTCCATGTCCGTCAGCTGCGTCCGCAAAAACAGCCTCTCTACACACCCGCATGCCTGCGTCCGACCGAGTCTTCAAGACCCAAGGATATTCCTGGCCCACGTGCACCCGATACACCACCAACAAGCAATCACAGCAGCTTCGATAACGGCAACATCGGCCTCGGTCTGCCCGCAGCCTCAAATATGTCGTCGCAAGAGGCGGAATTCGATCTCCTTCGCCAGGGCCTCAGCAGAGTGGCCAGCGACGGCATCGATGAGGAATATGGCGAAGTTACTGGACCGCCAACTATGGCACACTGGAAGGTACGTCGATTCGTTCTTACTTCATTGTTCTTGATGTATTGTGTATGTCTTTGGTTGGACGCCTCTTTCGCGTTGTCAGTTGAATGGCCTCGAGTGATCGCGATGGTTGCGAGGAATTCCGCGCTTTATATGCCCAGGCTTTGGAGCACGCAACCCGTCACGCAATCGCGCTCATCATGGTCGTGTGATCGCATGCACGCACAGCCGGGACCAATCAAGCCACCGGCCAAGACATACACAATACATCTTGCATACTACCCTTCAATACCTTGATGAGAAAATACTAACGTCCCTTTCAGCCCAACGAGTCTGCCGATGCATGCGCTATTTGCCAGTCCAACTTCACATGGTACTTCCGCAAGCACCACTGCCGTCGCTGCGGCGATGTCGTGTGCGCTCCTCATCTCACCAAGACCGTGCCACTTGACCAGAACGCCCGCTACAACCCCAACGGCACCGAGAGCAAAGCTTGCGACGCCTGCTTCCACGCATGGCGCACCATCAAGAAACTTCGCCACTCGCGTACTTCCAGCCTCGCAAACTCCATGACCAGCTCCTTCTCAAATGGCACCGCAAAGCCTGGCATGCTCATACCGCAGCACGTCAAGAACGACCCCAGCACCTTCGTCGGCAGCATGGCACGCTCTGAGGGCGGCATGGTCTGGAGCACCTTCTAAGCCATGCACGCTCTCCACCTCCAGCTTCACACCTAACAACAATTATGCCCGACACGAACCACAGTACGCAGTCACACATACACTCATACCAACACCGAACCGACCGACCAACAGCAGCTCTCGGCAGGAGCAACCAGGCGTTATTTTGGGAACTTTTTAATGCTTTTATTCTTGCGACTTTAGCGATTTCGCTTCTTATCTTTGCCGGTCTCGAAATCGGGTCGGCAATGCTTCTTTTTGACACGCTTCAGCGTTGTTTCGTTTCATGCGAGCGGACGACCTTAGCCGTCGTCTCTTTTTCTTTTATGAGAATATACCCTGGCTATACACACTTATAGAGTCGCGGCGGGAATCTCGTTTCTTGTGCTTCGTCTTTTCTCAACCTTGCCACCTGCTTTTGGAAATTGGGAACATAGATCAAATCTTTTTTGGAGCCATGGGAAACAACGGCCACGGGGTGATCTTTGGAGGGAACAATGTGGATTATTATTATCTGGTCGAGGTTGGGAAGATGGTCGGTATAGATGCTTAGTAGAAGAAAAGCAATCAGCACTTTTTACCTTGCCTTGCCTTGACGTATCACACTATCCTATACCTGATATCAATCTTGACTTCTACCTCGATGCTTTTATTCTTTTTTCTTTTTTCTCTTTTTTTGGTCTCGCGCCACTCTCAGCATCGGCCATGCGTTCGAAGGCAGGGAGAATGTTTATTTGCCTAAATTGATCTCATAAACTTTTGAATTTAGATTGGCCGCAGATGATGAGGTGTTCTGTAACATCGGCACAAGGGCCCCTGCTAAGCAAGCAAGCATTCTTTTGGCCCCGCGGAGAAAGGCGATTCGCGATTTGCTTCTGCTTGCGCAACGCGAATTCGCCGAAATTGACGAAGTTGACAAGGATTGGGTCGTCATTCATCATCTCGCGAGATCTTCGTCTCGCCATGCTTTCTTATTCGAAACGACGCTGTTCGTGTGGGGAGGCTGGGAGGTTAATTAATCTGCCCCCTGTTCGTCTTGTCTGTTCTATCTGTTCTATCTGTCTGTCTCTCTGCATACACGACGACTGTGCATGCATGCATGCATGCATGTCTGCCTCAGCACAACACGTGTTCTGCTGTGTGACTTGTGGTGCCACCCAGTCCTTTGGCTTGACTTTCGTCTAAGCGCCCAGACATACATGCATATACATATGTAACGCGCGCGCAGCGCGCATACGTAGACTCTGATTCGCAGGCGGGAAAGAACCAATCACAGCGCCAGATGGCATTACTTGGTGCTTTCAGCGTTTGTGGTATCTGTACAAGTCAAGGGAGCGCCCACTGCTTTGGGCGCCTACGGTGTACGGCGCTGCTGCCAGCTGTAAACGCTGTGCTACGCTTCTCGCATGGCGGGCGTTTTCTGCTTTGGCCGTGCAGCCATTAGCGGCTTCGTGGTAGGCGCGCGACATGTTGGTTTTGGGGGCGATGGGAGTCGGTTTGTGGGCTGGTTTAGGCGCCATGGCTTGTGGCGATGGGTCTTGTGAGGATGAAGCTTTGAGTAGAGGAATCGGGGGGAGATTCTGGGTTGAGTGTGTATGGTGGTGAGGCGCGTAATACGGTCGAGGCGGGACGCCTGGCTGCATTGCGCGTTGTTGATATAGGACGATGGGGGGTTTGTGCTACGCTCTCAGCGGTCTCGCCGTCCCTTCTCGATCTTATCCTGTTTTTTGGGGGAATCTATCTACTTACTTTACCAACTAGAGTGGTGTACTAGAGAGTCTTCCGATCTACGTCCTCGCCCTCTCCCTATCCATCGCTCTCCAGACGAAAGGCGAAAGGACAACTCGAGAACAAGATGCTTCGCAAGCCTTCCTCCCAGCTACACCTCCCGCTCCTGGCTCTCCTCGTCCTTGCTCTAATCATCTCGATTGCAACTCTGGCGTGCGCGGCATCGACTCTGAGACTTTTCGAGTCCCAGCAAGGAACAAACCCATGGCTTCTTCCGATATGGCGCAATCACTTTGATCTCAGAGGGCTGAAGCTGGTGGTTGGGACGAGCGCTGCGGTTGCGGTGCTTGATGCAGTGTGCGTTGTTGTGTTGGTGGTGCTCGCGGTTCAGGTAAGTCCCTGGTTGTTCACAGAGTGCATCATGCCAAGATGCATCTCCGTTCTGAACACTGACCATGATTTCCCTCGTTGGCAGCTCTTCGCAGTATCGTCCAGAACTGCGCTCCTCATCTCAGCCATGACAAGCCTGGTCTCAGCTTGTCTGGCCCTCCCGGCTGCTACTCTGCCGCTCGTCCTCAACGCTCGTGCACCCGGGAGGGACACGCTGCAGAGCTGGACCTGCGGCTGGGTTTCACAGGGACTAAACACCCACGATGGAATGCCAGGAGATTTTGGCAGAGTTTGTGGTGAAAGCGTAAGTCTTGCCATGATAGTTTTTCGCCTCCTGTCTGTTTTCGTTGCCGTTTCCGGACGAAGGCATCGTCATCTGTCAAAGACGGTCTTGGTTGCATAACCG
The DNA here is from genome assembly GCA_001553865.1 of Cladosporium sp. BSL10. Taxonomy (NCBI): domain Eukaryota; kingdom Fungi; phylum Ascomycota; class Dothideomycetes; order Cladosporiales; family Cladosporiaceae; genus Cladosporium; species Cladosporium sp. BSL10. The sequence continues at coordinate 32,165 of LJJI01000058.1, forward strand.
CTTGGGAGAACAACGCCCCAATCCTATCCACATCAGCAGCCCATCAAGCAGCCGAACAAATAGAACCCCTATTGACCAACGTCTCTCACAGCGCTTCGCAACCTACGCCCCGCTCGCCACTCTCTTCTTGCATCTCGCACTCCTAGCCGTGTCGTTGACAGCTTTGCAGAAAGCTAAGAGCAACAGCTCCACACGCGCCGTCACACCAAATTCGGAAGACGGCGAGAAGATGGAGCTTGAAGAGTACAAGAACTTCCCGAAAGAGGACAAGGCCTGAGTGAATGGAACGCAGGACGAGACTGGATCTGCTGTAGTGGTTGCAGAACAGTCCTGAACGGATGTTGATTGGGAAAAGGCGTGCTGAGTAATTGTCTGGACAGTAGGCCTTGCTGGACGATGACTTTGGCTCACCCTGCGATGACACGTGGGAAGTTGGAGATTTGGATTGTTGGGGGAAGTTCGTAGTGCTGTGTGGACAGGTTTCTGTATTATGTGTAATAAGATGGACGGTGTCCGCGCTTATGCGGACCTCTCGACTGTCAGTCGTCTCCATCTTGTTGAGAGCGTATTGTGGAACCACCTGACGCTCGATCACGCCCAGCTCTTAAAGCGCGAGAGATGCCATCATGCCGCCTTTCGATATGATACAATAAAGTAAAAGCACAGATATAGGTGCAACGTAGTGCACCGTTTGGGTAACCACTTCTTTATCGTCTAAATGCAGATAAGAAACTCTTTCGCTTGCTCACCTTGGCCTGTTTGCTCTCAGGCACAGGAGGCGGTTGTGGGACCTTGTTCGCATTAGGGCTACTACCATTGACAGTGGAGCGCCGCTTCGCTGTATTGGCGGCTGCGCCATCGGCTTGTGGCAGGGCCTCTGGCGGTGAATCCGATTTTGATTTGCTGCGCGAGTGGCTTTTTGCCAGAGCGGATTTTGGCGGAGCTTCGAGGTAGGCAGGCTTGGTTCTCTCGGTGGCGGATGTTGCTGTCGCTGTCTTTGGTCTCTCTATTGTAGATGTTTTGGTGGGCGATCTTGGTGTTTTGGTAGGAGATGACAATGTGGGTGTTGATATTTGTTTCTGCACTGGTGTGCTGCTGCGAGAGTTGGTCTGTAAGGCAAGAGGCAACGGGGACCTCTGCGGGTCTTTCGAGTGTTGTCGTTCAGACTTGATCGTTGGGGCCGGAGCACCTTCGTCGCTACCTCGTCTAGGCTCGAGATCAAATTTCTCCGAGCTGGACCAAACTGGACCGCCACTGACTGTCTTCGGCCTACCGTAGGGTGTTCTCGAATCTGGACCTTCAAGATCTTCTTTCGTAATTCCGTTGAGGCGCAGTCCATTCAAAGCTGCAAAGCTGTTGCTTGTGGGTGTACCGTTCCCGGTCGATGGTCGCTCTTCATTCTTCTTGTGACTAGCCAATTCAAAAACGTCTGGAAGTGGACTGAGTGGTGCAGGTGCAACTGCGTTTCGCATCGTTTCGATATGTCCATCGAAGCCGTCTGCCTGATCGGCCTTTCTCGCAAATTCGGTGTCGATCTTCGATGCGCTCCTTTTGGCGCTGAAGGCAGGCATGCTCTTTCGAACGTCGGTAGAATGACGTTTCGAGCCGCTGTTCCCAACTTGTTGTTGCTCGAAACGCTCGATCTCGCCAAGTATTGTGGTGCCGTTGAAAGCATAGTTCTCCTCTGGGATTGGAGTAAACTTGATGATGCCTCTTTCGGGTGGGACACTAAGAATGTCTGCCATGAACGACTGAATCAGCGCAGCGTTGCGCTTGTTTGTAGTAGCCTGCATCTGGGATGGAAGCGCTGAAATCGTGAGAATGTAGCACGGTTCGAATGTGCCCGCAAGAGCAAGACACGAGCTGTGATCGACATTGATCATCACAGAAGAGTCTGGCCGTGAGTATCTCTGAGCAAGGTGATATGACAAGTCGGTGACTAGTGTGAATTCGTCTTTGATCTATTGGTGTATCTGTTAGCCATGCGCCGGGTAACTGCATCGGCGCATCGATACTCACAATGACATTCGTTCGAAGCTCTGCAATAATCGGCGACTCGCGATGTACCCTCTCTCGCGCCGTGCTGTATGCATTGTTCTTGTATTGGTACTGCTCGTCATAAGACGTCGTCCTCCGCTTTGGATCGAGGCTTCCGTTCATGCTGAGGCTGGTCCTGTTGCCTCCCATCGCACGCGGCGGAAAAGTGTTCTTGAAGTGGCTCTCAGCAATCAGATCTGAGTAGGACTGAGTGATGCGCAAGCTGGATCGTTGGGATGGTGTATTGCTAGGATCGGGCGGAATGCCCAAGAGAGAGTTCCAGTCCCCGGGTTGCGATTTCGGCCTAGGCTTGCGCGGTTTGGTGCTTGCCCTGCGATTGAGTTTGGGGTGCGGAGGATTCGACGCTTGAGATGTGGCAGTTGTGGAGAGGGAGGTCTGGCTGTTGGAGCGAGAGTTGATACTTCTGGTGTAGGCAGAGCTCGTTGTCGAACGGGGCATGAGGTCGCAAAGCTGAGGCCTGCGGAAGAGGGCAATCTAAGTATCGCAACGATGCGGCGACAAGGTTCGAGCGATGGCCTGAAGCTTGACTCGGGATAAGGGTGAAGCGAGGCGTGGAGTGCTGGCTTGGGCGTAGTGCGAAGGGTAATGATGTTAAGGCTTGGGCCGAACGAAGGGCTACGCGGCGTGCTGAAACGGCACTGGCTGTGTCCAGGTGCAGACACGCAGGGTCTGACGCTCGTTCGGGTCAAGGTGTGGAAGCGGTGGAAGATCGAGTATCGAGTGTGGGGTGGCTGAGAGTAGTGTGGCGGCTCACGAGTGGATGGGATGGGCGGCCAGGCGGCTGGAGCAGAGCAAAGATCGGTACAAGGCGGTTGTTGGGAGGCAGTTGGCGAGGCTTCAGTACACGGAGGCAGTATGTTGGTGAGAGGGAGGAAGGAAGAAAGTCTCTTGCGACGATGCTACGTGAAAAGTGCAGCCTGTCGCGGCGCCGTTTGCACAGCACAAGCAAGCACTTGCGCTCGTAGCAAGCCTTTATCTCGCCTGTTTGGCGGCCGTTTGACGGTTTGCGAGCGCTCAGACCTGAAGAGGATATAGCACCACACGCGTTGACATAGCGGGTTGGGTTCGGGGCGATGGTGCGAGAAGTAGTGAGCTGCTAAATCGTTGGTACGAGGCTTCTGTTGGCTGTCGTTGCCGCAAAGTCAAGAGTCAGTCTGCAGAGGTACAGTGGTACCATAGAACGGAGACTCCACTACTGCTGCCGCACGAGGTTGTGAAGAAAGCCTCTGCCGGGACTTGTAGGATCTTCTCGTCCAGCGCCTCTCTCCCCCAAAAATCATGCTTCCTTCCACCTTGCGATCCTGACAACGACAACCTTTGCACAATAATGCCCGCATGAGGGGCCGAAGCACATTAGTCGCGACGTTAAGATCCCGGCCGCCAGATCGATATCCGGTAACCGACGCGAGGATTAATCGCTATCTGGCCAATGAGAATACTTTACAGCGTGCCAATAGTCGTCCGTACTGTGTCCCATAAACACTCGGACACCTCATTGTCGACGATCCCTGCTCCGCATTGTGTATCACCTGATTCTGGGATACCCCTAGAAGTATCGGATAATTGTATCAAGTCAAAACGTTGCCTCGATCACCTTAATTTGCAGCTGATGGAAGAGACAGCTCATCAGTACAAGAAAGATAGACAATCAGCCGGCCACAGCTAGTAACTCTCGGCTAACCTCTCCATCTGGCATCTTCTAGCGCACCGCGCTACTGCACTTCACGATCCAGAGATCGGAGAGATTGGCCAAGCTCTGCACTTGCCACTTTCGGATCGCCCCTCCCCGGGTTCTTCTCCGGTCATGGACAGCCTGTGAATCGCCAGATTGCCCTTTGCACCGCGGGGCGTCTGTTTGGGTGCCAGATGACAGCCAGGGCATGTCATCTAATGATGAACGTCACTCGCAAAGACTGAGGTCTGGGTTCCTCGAGACAAGGTACTAATAGCGGAGCATCTGAGACATCAACCCGTGGTCGCTCCTCGTGGCAGACCTGGACTAAGTGCTGGAGACACCGCATGAGACCAGAATTTCACTGCGCCACGGGGTCGTTCAGTCAGAGATGGTGGTTTGGCTACCACCGTCAACACTGTCAAGCAGATTAGGCGTGATGAATGGTGCAGATTGCCCATGCAAGGCTTACAGCAAATCTCCCAGATATCAAAGAGTTTGACCCAATGCTCCATTGACTTTCTTAGGCGTGGCAGCGGCGATATTACGATAAACGAAATTCCTCCAATAGATTATCATGTGGAAAGGCAATGATCTTTGCCCAGCAAACGCCATCACGGTGTTTCCTATGCTCCCTATTCGAGGTCAACAATCATAAACATTGTGAGATGTCTTAACCATAGTCTTCTAGAACATGTCCATCCACCGATGTGCGAATCTCAGCTCATGATCTACAATCTCCTCATGACGCACCATGACGCCCGCGATTGTAGAAAGATGATGTATGCGAGCCACACATCGAGGCATCGTCACCATTGACACCGCCGTATATCATCGTTTACTATCGTCTTAATCGCGGCTTTCTACAATATACGAATACTACACGCCTGCAGAATCAATAGAACACTAAGCACTTCCCACAAACCAACCCATACCCACAACAATGAGCAGCATAAACACACCCAACCAGGCATCCGCGTACGTCTATTTCCCACCAACCCTCCCGCCTTTCAACCTTGAAATATCTCAATCATACTGACATTCTTCCCAGCGGCCAGAACTCCTCCGACCAAAAAGCCCCCGCAGCCTTCGACGCAAAGGGCACCATCGGCGGCGCTTTCACCAAGGACGGCGCCATCGGCAGCGTTGGCGAGAAGGTCGGCGGACCGCTATCGAGTGACGGCGCGATTGGCAAGAACTTCAACCCGGACGGCGCGATTGGAGGGAGCGTGCAGAATGCGCTTGGTGGGGAGAAGAAGTGAAGGGATTATGAGATAATGTTCTGCTTTGTGAAGGTATGATGTTGATACGACGTGATATGAAATCATTGAATCTGTGATCTTGAATACGTGGATGTTTTTGTGATAATTACTTTTTTCTGGTAGTGCATAAGATGTGTCTTTGTTGCTTCGGTGGATGGAGTTGAGATGGTTGGGTTGTTGGCTGCACTCACTTTCTTTCGTTGTTTTCTTCGTCTTGTTCCAAACCACGAAGCGTCTTGAGTCCATGGACCCTCGCGTCGTCTGTTGATCGTTGTACCTGTCGTTCGATCGATGCCTAGATGCTTTTCAGGAAAACGAAAACAGGGAGCTCTCATTTGTTGAGTGAGAAGATATGTTTGTGAGTGTCCAAAGTAGTTCGGCCAGACAGTTCGTACATTCGAAAGAGCTCGTTTCGTAGCTATGAACAGGTGGTGCTGCTAGCGAAGCTGAGGTGACTTTATACATGTACAGGTATATCGTGTTGCTTGCCACGTCCGAGAATACATGTATTTTAACGATAAGGCATAGGACGAGACCAAGGGTTAGAGTTTGGGTTGAGCTCTGACAGCATTTTTGTCCTCGCAAGACCGATTGACTGGCTTGTGGCCATTGTTACTGATCCCTTGAGATCTTATACAGCTATCCTATGGAGGACCTGTAGTTCTGATGCCTGTTGCATGTTGTGTGCGCGGTCTGGTCGACTATTTCTCTTCATCGGCGTTGCGGGCGAGGATGCATGTTGAAGACTGACGGATTTGCACGTGAATGCTGCGTGATAGACGGTCTTGTCACTTGAAAAAGGTCGCGATGAGACGTTCACACTTCCAACAACATACTTGAATAGTACACTCGAGAAGGACCGGATCTCACAATAATTGTTGAACACATCAGAAAGAAGTGCTGGAGAGAGAGACTGCCCTATCGATCGAAAGCGCTCTCCCAAACGCGGAGAGCACGTCCCACTTTGTCTTTCACATGCGCCCCGAAGGATCGCCTTGCACATACCATCACATCACCATATCGCGATTCACAAAGAATGGCAGCAAAAGACAAAGAACTCGACCCCGAACCTCAGGACGAGGAGTACGACTCAAACGAAGACGAGGACTTCAATCCAGAGGATGCACCCGCCGCAGACGACGATGTTTCCGCTTCCTCAGACTCGGAAGATGAAGACGACAATGCGCCTACTGCCAAGAAGGCCAAAGCGAAGACTGCAAAGCGAAAAGTGTCGGAAAAGATAGACGAGGAGCTGGATTCTGGCGACGAAGCGACTATCAAAGAGCGCAAGCGCAAACGGAGGAAAGGCAAGGACGGCGAAGAGGACAGTGGGGGAGAGGGCGGGCTGATCAAGACGAGAGCGCAAAGGCTTGTGGAGAAGGCTGAGCGGAAGGAAAGGAGACGGGCTGACAGAGGAGAGGTTACGGTTGATGTGGATGATCTGTGGGCACGTCTGAATGCGGTGCCTGTTGGCAGACACTACGAGCCAGCTCCACCGCAAGCTACAGATGGCGACAACGCGGCAAATGTTGACAACGGCGCTGGCGAGGTCGTGCAGCCTTCAGACCAGCTCATTCGCATCAAGCGCCGCATTGCATTCGCAGGCGAAATCACAGAGGTCGAGGAGGAGGTGCTCAAGTCGTCGGCCGCTGCGAAAGCGTACCTCGCCGATCACCCTGAAGCAGACCCGGACAACAAAAAGTCACGCGCAAACGATGCAGGACAACAGTCAACATCAGAAGGCAATCTGCAGCGGCCACTTCGTCGCCCATCGATCTTCGAGCCAAACCCTACAGCTGCCGTGCGCGGTGTGAGCAGCGACAAACTGCGCCCCCGCGCTCCCAATAGGGTGGACGTGGTGATGGCCGAGCGCAGACTGGCGGAAGAGAGGAAGAAAAAGGCGGAGCGCCTGACTACGGTGCAGAAGAGTGCTATGGACTGGAAGGGCTTTGTGGCGGACCAGGGCATCGGCGAGGAGCTCGACATCTACGGGAAGAGCAAAGGTGGCTTCATGGCGAGGGAGCAGTTCTTGGATCGTGTTGCGGGTGCGAACGAGGCGGCCAGACGGGCGGCAAGGCTGAAGGGCTGATTGACGTGGAGGGAAGAGTATGGGATTCATCCTCCCTGTGGTATGGTGTTGCGCTTGACCTGTTTAAAGATACCCCTTTCAATGCGAATTATGTTTTCCTGTTGCTGCACCAAAAATTCCAATCCGGTATCTCTATACTTGGACTGTATGATAGTCTCACGACGGCGATTTGTTCGTCTTCAGTACACAATCGGACTGACAAAACCTGCAATCTCGCCTCGCCATGGGCCAGGCACGTGGAAAATGATCCACGGCTCCTCCTATCTGCAGCCTTAACAAGACTGCGGCAGTCGGATCGCCGGAGCAGTCGGGCTCGCTAAGAAGTGCTAGTGCTAGGGGATCGCCGGCTGGTGTCACCCAAAGGGTGCGCTTCATTTCCCAAGATTTGTCCAAGGCGACGAGGGGGTCAGGGAAGCTCATTCACTTGACATCTGTACTTTATTTCTTTCTCGCTATCTTGATTGAATACTTTGTCAAGCTCGAATCGTAGCCGAGTCCGAAGCGGTATCTCGAAACGACATACCAACTGCGACCCACACACACCACCACCAGAAAACAGACCCCCCGCAGGCTGCTTGCTGCAAGTACACCACACTGAAGTTATCTCCGCCTCGACCCGGATCACTAGGCAGAGACTTATCACTGCGACCATCTCCGCGACACCAATCCGATAACAATTTGCACAAGTTACTACAGCCTTCTGGACAAAAGACGTCGCACTCCTCTCCACTCGCATATCACCTTCGACCCGACCTCAGCAAGCAAGCATGGCGGCCGAAAGACGGGTCTCCAACCAGAGCAATGGCACTCCAAAGCAGCCCATAAAAGTGGAAGATGAGCAGACAAACGAGAACATCTTCCTTTTCGTCCCCAACTTGATTGGTAGGAACAATGCGGTCCTTAGACGTGTCGCAACATCAGACTGATCCTCCATCGCAGGCTACCTCCGCATCGTCCTAGCTCTCTGCTCCCTCTACTTCATGCCTCTCCACCCGCGCCGCTGCAGCTTCCTCTACTCCATCAGCTGTCTTCTCGATGCTCTCGATGGCATGGCTGCGCGCAAGTTCCAGCAGTCCACTCGCTTTGGCGCCGTGCTGGACATGGTCACTGACCGCTGCGCGACCGCTTGCTTGCTGGTCTTCCTCTCCACTGCAAAGCCCGCCTACTCCATGATCTTCCAAGGTCTGATCAGCTTGGACTTTGCCAGCCACTACATGCACATGTATGCGACTTTGGTCATGGGCGGCCAGGGCCAAAGCCACAAGAATGTCTCTCAGAAGAACCGCATCATGTATCTCTACTACACCAACAAGGTACGCCGCAGCAAGTAAACATGTTCCAGAGACCAAGAACTGACAAGCATTAACAGTGGGTCCTCTTCGTCTGCTGCGCCCTGAACGAACTCTTCTTCATCGCCCTCTACCTCCTCTGCTTCTCCTCGCCGACCATCACTCCCGCCCTCCTGCCTGTCAATGGCGGCGAACCGCTCACCCTTCTCCCTGGCTCGCCCGCCGCGCCCAAGCCTTCCGCTTTCTTCGCCTCGCCTTTCTCTGCCGCGGCAATGGAAATGGCCCGCGCCAACAAGATGGACAGCACTGTCCCCTGGGCCCTTTGCATTATCAGCTTGCCCGTCATGGCGTTCAAGCAATATGTCAATGTTGTGCAACTGGTTGAGGCAAGCAGGTGGTTGGCTGAGGGCGACAGGAAAGACAGGAAGAAGGCTGGATTCGACAAGCTGAAGTAATTTCCTGGTTGATCTGATGTCACCCGGGAGGCATACACGGCTTCGATACTGGAATTTGCACAAACTGGTCATTGTATGACTTTGCATGGCTCAAGAGAACAAACTCGACTGGCTGGCAGCGTCCAGCACCACAAGTTTTCGGACACGAGCGTGTTGGGAGCTAGTTTGGCGCTTCCGTAGCTCGCTTTGGCGGGTAAGCAACACGACACCGAGAATAGCAAGGCGCCATCGGGTCTATGCAAGCTGTGCAATCTCCTGGCATAGTCAACGACTACCTGTTGGATCGGCGCAAGCACCACTACGGTGACTATCGGGATCGCGAGCCTCTGGAGGTCTCTGCAGCTGCGTCGAGTCTGAGCGGTCGAAGATCATGTCTCCACTGGGCACATCAAATAAAACTTCTGCGCTTGGTGCAAATTCGAACGCCTGCAGATGCACGCGCACCCACCAACCATCAAAGTCGCTCAACTGGATTGCGAGAGCAACGAGTCTGCAGGCAATATATACAATATGCCGTCTTCTCCAAGCGGCAAAGCTGTGTACATGTTCTGGTTTCGATTGCGGGTCTACATAGGTGGCGTTTTGTAAAGGGCGATAGGGAACAAAGGGAGATATATTTAATCATGTTGTAATATCTGTTTCTGAGCTGCCCTCCGTTCACAAGTTCAGGCGCTTTTCTTTACCTACATTTATGTCGCTAACAGTTCTTGGACTGATTGCGGGAGCATAAGCACAACGACAAAGTTATATATTTGATGACAACAATGTTGCACTCAACGAATTGAGCTTCCAGTAGTTCGCAGATTCGCCCTCTTAGTTTAACGGTTAGAACAGAGGTCTCATATTCACTTATGACTTCAGCCTAAGCTGTAGATATCCTCAGATATGAGTTCGATTCTCATAGAAGGCAACTTTTCTTTTGCACTTTTTGCACTTGACCTGATGAAGAGTATCTAGGTGAATTTATGCAAATACTCTGCGATGTATTTGCATCCTGGCTTCCCTTTTATGATATTATTTCTTGGTGATGATAAGTTACTTCATGGAGAACAAGCTTGCGCCCGTGTTCGATGCTCCAGTCTTGGGAAACTGCTATCGGTGCGGCTGAAATTGACGGACAAAGCCCACAGCATACCGAGGTACCTTTGCTACCTTGCTACATGTACCCGCTACATGTACCCGCTACATGTACCCGCATACTTCTCGCTGACCGATCTCGACTTCTCGGCCTCGCCTTCCGTGAAATAAACAGTTTGCGGAGCAAGCATAATCGTACATAGGACGCAAGTATGCCTGAAGAACAAGGCAGGGTTGGGAATCCATCCCTTCGGTAAGGATCAAGGCTGAACTCGACTTCGAGTAAGCATTGCCGAGGGTCATTCGTATAAATATCGAATCAATGTTCTTCTGCTCGATGGCTCTCCCTATCATTACAATTCAATCACTCTATCTTACTAGAGGCATCAAAGCTCTATTGACAAAGCCATATCGTACCCATTGACCTTCACCAACCATCATGAGCAACACTAACATACCGTTGCCTTCCGAAGGCGTTATCGGCGGGAGGGATAACGACACAGCGACAGCTACATGTTTCTGTGGTGCAGTTCAACTTCTCTTCGTACGTGAAACTCCAGCAATCGAAGTGTCTCGATGCAAGCTAACAAAGGCATTACACAGCCAACCAAAGCACCCGGCCTCGTAGGCACTTTCGTGTGCAACTGCACAGACTGCAGGAAGATCACCGCGAGCATGTTCGCCAGCAACTTCACCGTCCTGGCCTCCGAGACCAAACACGTCCGTGGCCGCGACAAGCTCACCAAGTTCGCGCAGAGCAAGACCATCGAGAGCGGCAACACCATGGAGAACCACTTCTGCTCGGTGTGCGGGTCGTTGATGTATCGCATCTCATCTGGGCATCCGGAACTGTTGATCACGAGGATTGGTACGGTTGATGATTTCGATTTGCATGAGACTGTGCTGAAGCCGAGGATCGAGATTTATACGAAAGACAGGGTTTGCTGGCTTAGTGATGTGAATGGTGCCGTGCAGCATAGAGATGCGGGTCCGTTGGGATCTTCGGGGAAGAAAACGAGCACGCTTTGATGATGGTTTGGATCCAGCTTCTAGTTGTTGGCAGGTGCACGTGTAGCAGTAGAGAGAATAAGAACGAGATATGGTGAATGTGCATTTTGCTCCGAGTGCTCGAGCATGGCGGCGAAGGATCGCATCTCTCAATGTACAATGCCATCCATGTGGCAATTCAGCAGAAAAGAAAGCAACGGACAAGATTGAGCTACTATACATTACGTTGCACCACTTGCCTCCAAAAACAACGCAAGCTATGCGTACACGAATCCAATGACCTTCCTGTTGAGCTTGCGAGGCGGCTTGTAATGCCTGTAACCACAACCCTCTACGCCCTTACTACCTGTGCCATTGGCCTTCGGGTATCCGGAGTCACCTTCAGAGGCACTCATATGTGCAAGCTGATCCTCAAGTTTCGCCAGCCTCTGCTCCAAATCAGCGTTCTCGCGCTGCTTCTTCTGGAGAGCCGAATCTTGGATTCCATTCTGGTTGTTGTAATGCTGTGAAACCTTCCTGCTACCGGGAGGTTTCTGAAAGTCAATTTCTCTGTAGTGTTGCTCGAGATCTTTCTTCGCCTGTGTAGCGTCGTGTTGAGCTGATGACTTTTGGTCTTCGAATGACTTTTGACGCTGCTGGAACCACTCCAGCTTCGCCGTGAAATCGGCCTTGGATTTGCCGAGACTGGCACGATCAGCTGCAATCTTCTGCTCGATGGACTTGAGGTCGTCAAGTCTGCGCTGGATGTTCGCTTCATGCTCCTTTTCCGCCTGAACCTTGTCATCATCTTCGCCAGGCTTGTCCGCCTCACTGAAGCCGCTCTCTGCTGACTTCTGCTCTTCTTTCTTCGCTAGCTCATCTTCTCGCGACTGAAGTTCCCGCAGCTTCTTCTCATAGCTCTCCGCGCGGTCCTTCTCTTCCTGCGCTAAAGCATCCTGGCGCTCCTGTGATTCTTTCATCTTTTCCTCCCATTCAGCGGATCGCTCATTATCTTTCTGTGCCAGCGCGGCCTCGCGATCCTCTAGAGCCTTTAGCTTCGAGCTGAAATCTGCTTTGGAACTACTGCTGCTCGACGAGATTGAAGCCGCTGGCTGGAAGCTCGCTGAGGTATCGGTGAAATACCACGACGTGTGACGTTCGTTGTTTTGCTAGCAACATGCGTCAGCGACTCCATGCGACCAAGCTTATCACGACTACTCACCTCCCACTTATACATGTGTACTTTCGCGCCCGTAGCACCCCTTCGCACAGTATTGCCCGAGTGATGATTCAGGTACACATCAGGAAAATCGACGGGTGCTATGCGGCATGCGCCCGGTGCTGAGACGTCATCATTCGAGATCTTCCACCATTGCTTTTCACCGGTGCCAACCTTGCCCCAGCTCTTGCCTTCGAAGCAGTGCAAATACTTGTCGTTTGTGGCGCATCTCAGGGCGATGGTATCAGGCTCATCACCATATTCGACGTTCCACTTCTGCTCGTCGCTGCGATCGCCTTTGTTCTCGACGACGACTCCGGAAGGGCGGCCGTTCTCTTGGTATGCTAGGACGTGGCCATTGGATACGCTTGCTAGATAGAATGTCGTTGAGCTGTTCGAGCTGTACGACTCTGTGTGAGAAGTGAAGGAAGGCTTTGAGAATGACTGGAAGGATGGGAAGCCCTCGAATGATGAACCTCCGCCGCTATTGAAAGAGGAGGACGAGGTATAAGATGTCGTAATCTGGTTATTCGAAGTATTGCCTAAGTCTTGTGGCCAATTGATCGAGTCCATAGTCGTTATACGAGTCAGAGTACCAGGAAATGTTAGTACTCAAGCTAAGAGAGTGAAACGAATGAACCATGGACAGACAAGGCATTTTGGCTGGTGCAAAGTAAGACTACATGCACGATGACAGCATATCTATGCAGGCTGTAAGGAGAGGTCTGCAAGCGCGAAATGTGGCCCGCATATAGCCCTATAGTGGAGCAAATAAAGGAAGTTAGTATTCGATGCGCTCAGATATGTAGGGATGTTATAGGTTAGATTTGCGATCGATCGGTGATCTACGCGGACGCCAACTCTGTTTTTTAGGGTCAGGGTAGATTCTCGCCTACTCTCCATCCTCCGCAATCGCGTTACCGAACTCAAGAGACGTCTGCAAAAGCGCGACCTCTCTACTGAAGCTACTCACCAGAGTGAATTGGATGTCCGAGAGGCCGTGAACGAAGCGCACCGCAATCGTTATAACGGCCTCCTAACGCTAACTAGGCTCGGCCCTCTAACAAAATCGCCTTTGAACAATCATAGCCGCTACGTGCCTCGCATCGCGAATTCTCACCTTCATTCACCATCAGTCAGCAAGAAGGGAACAAATTTTTACTGCTTCCATTGAAACAACGTAGTCGACGCAGTGTCATGGAAATGCCAGCTTCCGCATCGGCCAAGCTCTTTCAGTATACTTAGGGCCGTTGGCTGTGAGCTTCTTGTGTCCTCCGTAAGCCTTATGTATGCTGAGTACTCATCGACAGCTACAACGAGTCTAAGCGTCTTGCAGAACGATACCTGCGCTTCGATGTCACAGAGCTCTCGAAGGCTGCAGCAGCATCTGTGGGCAGGAGCAGCGACGATGTTCAGTCCATCAACAAATTAGCCGAGGGCGGTTTCAATCGCACAATTGAGCTAACCATGAAAGATGGCTTCCAGCTTATTGCACGACTCCCCTACCCTTCAACACAACCCCAACGTCTTGCTGTCGCCAGCGAGGTTGCAACAATGACCATAGTCCGCAGCCATGGTATTCCTGTGCCCGTGATGTATGGCTATTCTACTAACATTGACAACCCTGTCGGCGCTGAGTACATCCTCATGGAGAAGGTAAAAGGCAAGTCTTTGGGGGATGTATGGTTCACACTATTTTAAAAAGACAGAATCAAAGTCTTGTCAGGCATTGTAGATCACGAGGCAAAGTTGCTTTCTCTCAGTTTCCCGGCCTTTGGCAGTCTTTATTTCGAAAAGGATTTGCCACTTGAGATGGGAAGGGTACTATGCCAGCATGGGACATCGGACCAGCGGTTGTGTATCGGCCTAGATGCCTCGCTAAAATTCTGGCATGAGACGCAGAGTGCTCTAGATATCGTCAGGGGGCCTAGTAAGATACACAGCACAAATAATTCATGCCGTTGCTAATCACGATGTGACACAGGTTCAACTAGTGTCGACGTCCTTTCAGCTCTAGCGATCAAAGAGATGGCTTGGCTTCAGAAATATGGAACTCCCCGAATGCCTTTCGATCGAGTTTACAGAGACATAACTAGACACCAAAAGTCAGATCCTCAAGAACACTACAAAAATCTCGAGAACTACTTGCAAATTGTCGATCGACTTGTGCCTGAAGAAGTGTTTCTCAACCGGCCAACGCTTCATCATCCTGACTTGAACTCAAATAACATATTCATATCGGATGAAGCCGATGTTATGGGTCTGATTGACTGGCAACACAGCAAAACCCTTCCTCTTTTCTTACAGGCAGGAATCCCTGCTCACTTCCAGAACTATGGCGATCCGGTATCAGAAGACCTGACCCAACCTCAGCTTCCAGACGATCTTGAAGAACTAGACGAAGAAGATCGTGAGAAAGAGCTTGAGCTATATCGCCGGCGACATCTCCATTTCTACTACGTTAGAGCCACAGCCAAAAAGAACGACCAACATTTTTAAGCATTGATGCATCCGGCAGGACTTTTTCGCCGAAGGATCTTCCAACATGCTGGAGAGCCTTGGGAAGGAAACAACATTCCTCTGAAAGCGGACTTGGTCCGCGTAACGCAGGAGTGGCGGACCCTCGGATCAACTGCACAAAATATTGCTAAAAGCTATTCGGAATGTCCTATAACGATTGGTGAATCGAAAGCGGGCGCTGCTATCAACGCGGCCATGAAGCAGGAGAATGCGGACGCTCAAATGGAGATTCTACGCAACGTTATTGGGATCAGCGTTAATAGATGGGTCACGCACGAAGGGTACGATAATGCCGTAGCTCAGGCAGCAGAGATGAAAGAACAAGCAATTGCGTTCGCAGAGAACGAAGCCGAGCGAGATTTGACGGCACGGCACTAGCCTTTCGATAACCACGATAAGTCGGAGAAGCCTATGCTGCAAGCTTTTCCTATAGTAGTAGATCTGTTATAGAATTTAAGAACCACGAGAGCATTAACTAGAAAAGCAGTGATGGACCTCACAATTTGTTATAAGTTACCGAAGGATAAGGAGGCGCGACAACATAGCCGCGCTCTCGCAATAAACGGACGGCCTCGATCTCGATTGTAGTAGGAAGCAATTCTAAAGAGTTTAATCGCGTTTAAGGCTGCGCTAGCAACTATAGGCTCGATAATAGGAGACCTGTAGTTATAGTCTCGATTATACGATGTGCAATAGCTAGAGTCTCGTTAAGTACGCTAGGCGGACAGTTTGCTCTTTATCGAGGCCTCTATATTGGTATAAGGTTCTTTAACGAATTTTAGCTAATGTTACTTAATAGCATAGTAGTATTATAACAAGTAATCTCATAACATAGTAGAAATCTACTCTCCTAAATTAGTAGAAATCTACTTTCCTAAGTTAATAGAGTTCTACTCTTCTAGTAGAAATCTCCTTTCCTAGTAGAACTACTTTCCTAGTATAAATCTAGCCTCCTAGTAGAAATCTACCTTTTTAGTAGAAATCTACCTTTTTAGTAGAAATCTACCCTTCTACGTTAGTAAGAATCTACTCTTCTACGTTAGTAAAAATCTACTCTTCTACGTTAGTAAAAATCTACTCCTTTTATAGAGCTCTATTTCTTAATACAATAAAAATCTATATTCTTTAAAAATTGTGTTAAGTTAACTTAGAGGAAAAATTTAGGAAACCTCTTTATTTTAAAAAAATTTCCTAAATTATCTCTTAATTCAGATATCAGAATATTCTCTTTTTAAAGAGGCTAATTAGCTTAAATTAATTTCTATAACATTATATTTAAAAGTCTTTTCGATAGTCTTAAGATAATTAAATTAGGAAATCTCTTTATCTAATCCTTTTCTCTTTATTTTTCTCTTAACCTAGAAAAGAAATATTCCCTAACTTATAAAGCTAATTAGCTTAGATTAGCTCTTTTAACTAAGCAACTAAATTAAGTAAACTTAGAGAAAGAAATTAGGAAACCTCTCTATCTTATCTAATTATCTCTAATTATCTCTTGATCTAATTTAGGTATTATAATATTCTCTAACTTCTATAGCTAATTAGCTTAAGCTAAGTCTTCTATTTAACATTTAAGATTAAGTAGATTTTAGGAAATAAGTTAGGAAACCTTCTTTGTCTAAGCTTATTCTCCTCAATTTTCTCTTTATTTAGATATATAAATAGTTTATAACTTCTAAGGCTAATTAGCCTAAATTAATTCTTTTATTTAAATTTTAAAATTAACTTAACTTTAAGAGATTATTAAAACACTAAGAAGTTAGGGAACCTCTTTATCTAATCTTATTCTTATTAATTTTCTCTTAATCTAGGTTTTAAGATATTCGCTAACTTTTAATATTAATTAGCTTAAATTAATTCTTTACTTAAAAGCTTCTATTAAATAATCTTAGAGGACTAAGCTAAGAAACCTCTTTTTCTTATAAAATCCTCTAAATTTTTATCTTAATTTAAATGTAAATATATTCCCTGATATTTAAGAGTATTAAGCTTAAATTAGAATTTCTAATTCGAAAGCTCTATTAAATAATCTTAGAAAAATAAATTAGAGAATATTTCAATATCTAGATAAGTGAAAAATTAGGGAAGATTTTATGAGCTAGAACTATTTGCTAATTCGAAAGGCTAATTAGCTTAAACTTAATAGAATACTTTTAGACTTAATTTAATAACTTTCGAGTTATAAATTAGGAGACTTCTTTCTACTATAAAATTATCTTAAAACTTCTATTAGTTTTAGTATAATATTATAGAGATTTCCTAATATTCAAGGTTAATAGGTTTGAATTAAGGTTTAAAACTTAGAATTTAACTTCAATAGCCTTAGGATAATAAGTTAGGGAATATTTTTAGCTTCTACAACTTATATAGGTTTTCTACTGATTTAGGTATATTATTAGAATATACCCGAACTACAAAGCCTAATTAGCTTAAATAAAGAATCTAACTAGAGAAATTAGATTAAGTTAGCTTAGGATAATAAGTTAGGGAATCTCTTTTACTAATCTTAATATACTTAATCTTCTACTGATTTAGATATATAGATATTCTATAATTTTTAAGGATATTAAGCTTAAACTAAGCTTAGTACTTAAAATCTCCTCTAAATCATCTTAGGCTAGAAAGGTAAAGAACATTTTTAGCTTAGAAAATCCTCCTAATTTTCCTCTTTATTATAGTGTAAAGATATTCTATGATATTAAAGGCTAATTAGGTTAAATTAATCTTAGTATCTTTGATTTACTATCTAATAGTTTTAGGATAAAGACTTAGAGAACCTCTTTACTTCAGAGAAATCTCCTAATTTTTCTCTTTATTTAGGTATAAAACTATTTTTGAACATTTGAACTTAATCAGCTTAAATTAAATGATCTAACCTATAAGGCTCGATTTAATAGTCTTAGGATAAGAAGTAAGGGAACCTCTTAATTTTATCTTATTCTCTTTATTTCTCTCTTAATTCAGACATAAAAATATTTCCTAATATTTGAGGTTTATAAGCTTAGATTAAGGTTTCTTAATTAAAGCTGCTTTTGAATAGCCATAGAATAATAAATAAGGAAATCTCTTTACTTAATAGAGATTTCCTTAATTTCCTCCTAATATAGAGATATGGATACTCCTTAATATTTAGGCTTAATAAGCTTAAATTAAATACTATATCTTTAAGCTAGCCTTAGGATAATAAGTTAGGGAACCTCTTTCTTCTTAAAAATCTCCTTAATTTTTTAATAATTCAGGGTTACAAGTATTCCCTAATATTTAAACCTGATTAGCTTGAATTTAACACTATCCCTTTGAGGCTTAATTTAAGAGCTTTGGGTTGAGAAGTTAGAAACCCTCTTTCTCTTGTAGAATTCCTCTCAAATTTCTAATAACTTAGTAATATAAAACTCCCTAAGATTTAAGATTATTAAGCTTTAATTAAGGTGTCTAACTTTAGTACTCTTTTTAATAGGCTTAGGATTCGAAGTTATAGTCCCTCTTTCTTCTATAAGAATCTCCTTAATTTTCTAGTAGTTCAGGTAATATGCTAGTATAGGAAGTAATCTATTCCTAGAAGTGAGCTACTTTTAAGCTTTTCGTGTATATGAAGCTAATTAGGCTGCTTTTAGAAATTCTAAATAAGCAAAATTAGAGAATAGGTTATAATATAGCTAATTTAGAAGTCTTAGAGTATAATAACGTATATTAGCCTAATTATCGACCTTTACAAATTTATATTTTTTAGAACTATTTTTTTAAGTACTAATAACCTAAAATTTAAGCTAGTTATCTTTATATTTCTTTTTATTTAAAGTAGTATAGTACCTAAAGACTAGTATATAGCCTTAATTAGGGCTGATTAGGCTTAAATACGGAGAAAATAGCTAATAAGAGGCGATAAAAGAGGTCGGTTTTAGGCCTATTTTAGAATATACTTAGAGATTCTATAATATACCTAGGCCTCAAATAAGGTTTTTTTCGACTTCCTAAGATATAAACTAGAGATTTACGGCTAATTAACCACATTTTGAAATTTTAAAAAGAAGATCTAATTATATAAAATAGCAGAATTCTAAAACTCTAATTCTTACTAAATTCCGACGACTAATTCTCGAGATATTTAGATTTTAAAATTAGGAGTCGAATTCTAAAAATAAAAAGTAGACCTTAAAAATCAAACTAGGGGTATTATATATAAGCTAATTAGCCTATCATTCGGTATATATAGAGAAAAATACCTAAACTTTAATTGAGCTTCTTAGAACTTTCAGAATTCCGCCTAATTAGCCTATAATCTTAGATCTAAGGAAAAAAAGCTTAAAGGTAGTACACTTCCGGAAGTAGCTAACTTCCTATACTACTATATTATATAAGCTACTTAGAGCTTAATCTTTGAGAACTTCTTTATTTTAGAAAATTCTCTTACTTTTATAGATAATTTAGACCTACTAAGGTTCCCTATTCTTAAACTTAAAGTATCTTAACTTCAAAGTTCAACTTTATCTTTTTATTTTTACTATTTATACATTTAGAGTTCAAAGTTAGAGAACTTCCTATTAACTTACTATAACTTTTTCCTACTTTTTTTTTTCTTTTTATAGATAACTTAGAGCTTCTAAGGTTCCCTGACTCTAAAATTAAAGTAGCATAATCTAAGAGTTTTATTTAATTCTCTTTTCTTCTATTATTTACGCTATTTAGAGCTTAAAGTTAGAGATTTTCTTTATCATATAAAATGTTCTACTTTTATAAATAATTTAGAGCTATTAAGGTTCCCTGAGTTAATCTTAAACTCTAGAATGCTAAACTCTTAGTTTAAATATCAATTTCTCTTTTCTATAGTATTTAAGTAACTGAAGTTAACCTAGAGCTCTAGGTTATAGGACTATTAAGAAGTCCTATAATCTAAGTTATCTTAATATATAATTGAAAGCTATTAAGGTCTCCTAACTTCAAATTTAAAATAGCTTATCTTTAAAGTTCTACTTAGTATTCCCTTTTATTGATATTTAAGCTCCTTAAAGCTTAAAGTTAGGAAACCTCTTAATCTTATAGGACTTTCCTTTATTTCCTACTAATTTAGATTATTTATACTCCTTAATATTTAAGGTTATTTATCTTAAATAAAATATTATAACTTATTCTTAAGACTCTATTTAATAATCTTAGAATTATTAATTAGGGAACCTCTATAATATTAGATTATAATGGTTCTCTAATCTTCTCTTATTTCTAGGATAACTATACTATCTAATATTTAAAGAGAATTAGATTAAATTAATTCTTTAGTAAAAGAAAGATTAAATTAAAGCGTAACTTACCTAAGGTAGGTACCTATATACCTACTACTTACTTGGTTAATAGTACTAATATATTAGTAGAGGAAGTAAATTAAGCTAACTTACTCTTAGAAGTAGGCTACTTTTAAGCTTTCTTTTTATTAAACTGATATTATATGCTATTAGGTATATTTTAATATTTTAAAGAAGCGAAATCAAAATTTAGGAATTTAAGTTCATATATATAAAAATTTAAGCTGATTAGCCTATATATAAGGCCTTAAGACTTTAAGTCAAAAAAACGTTCTTTTCTCCAAAAATCGATTATAACTTCTAAATTAGCTACATCTCTACTAAATAATTTTTAAATTACTTATGAATTAGCTACTTATAATTTTAGGATATTCCACCTTAGTTTAGCTTATTAGGTTCTATTATGTATAGCTTAATCAAAGAGTAATTAAAATTTTAGAAAGTTGAAGCTAAAATTCTTTTAACTTTCTCCTAGGTATTTTTTAGAATAGCCTAGGTATGTTCTAGAATAAATAGATAACTAGAGCTATTTTTCGACTACTTTTACTTATAACTCTAGACTCTTAGCCTAATTAGCCTTAATTAAGACAAAGTAGTAGTATTTAAGTAATTCTCTAATTCAGTTTTAAGTTTTGAAGTTTATAACTAGCTTAAATTAAGGAGTTGTAGTAATTTCAAAATCAGGACTAATTAATAGGTAACTTGTAAATTACCATATCTTGTTCATTTTAAGTAACTTAATATAACCCTAAATCTCAAAGACTCGCTTCTTTATACCCTATTTTCAAACTTTGCTTATCTAGAATTTTAAAAATAGCTTAGGCCTAATTAGGACGCTATTCGTCATTTTCTAAAAAGTAGCTCACTTCTAGCTATAGCTCAGTTCCCCTACTAGCACGTTATGCACATAACTAGGACTCGAGCCTAAGCAGTTTAGGCGCTATAAGAACTAACTTATAACGTTACGGCTTTAAGCTTACTTTATTCCTATAGGCAAGCGATGCTGTTCGTATACCTATCTATAGTAATGTACTTATAAGCGGAAAAGTCTACCAAGTTATACATTCCTTATTCACACTAAAGGTTACTGTGTGACAGATATCATTCTTCTTCGCTAATGTTATAGCTGCTATGGTACGTACGGGTGCTCAGAGCGCTTTCGCCTTTTCGCACTCTCGTTCGACTCCTTCGTCTTCTTCCTCTGAGTTGCTGCTGCATCCTCTAGCTGATATAATAGCGAGCGTACCCCTTCTACCTCGGTTTTAGCCTCTTCTGCCTATACCTTCTCATCAGCGATTTGGCACTCTAATTCTTTGACCTTAGCTCGAAGATCATTCGACTCCTGCTCGGCTCGAGCCTTGTCGCTAGCGGATGTCGTAGCATTACTCTCTGCAGCTGCTGCACGCTTCTTCAAAGCCCGGATGTCCGCATAGGATCGCTTCAGGTTGGTTGCTTGCTCTGCGCTATCCCTCGAAGCATGTCCTCTTTCGCGCTCCCAGGTAGCTCGCTCGTCCCTGAATGCCTTCTTATCTCGAGATGCAGAGTTGCGTGCCATTGACAAGTCCTTCTGAACTGCCTTGAGGGTTTTCTTCTCATCTGCTAACTCCGTCCTAGCATCGTCGAGCTCTTGTCAGAGTTTGCGAAGATCGCTCTGCTTTACGCTAAGCTTTGCATTTAAAGTGTTCGCATCAGCCTTCGATGTTTGCAGCCGACTCTGTGCTATACGCAGATCTTCGGATATGGCTTTCTTCTCTTCTTTCAGCTTGTCGTAGGATTGCTGCCACTTGTTGACCTCTGCCGCTTTGTCGCAATCCAATTGTTTCATGAGTTCTCCGTATCTCAATGTGCTGAGATTGACTTGTTCGCGATGAGCGTCTTCGCAATCAGATCTCAATTTCTCAATCTCCTCTCGGTGCTCCGATTCGAGGTGATGCATAGCTTCTGCGTGGCCCCGCTCAACCATAGTGAGGTTCTCTTGATGCTCACTCTTGGACCGATCGAGAGCATCCTGAAGCGGCTGCTGTTCTTTCGCGATGGTGTTGTAGTCCTCTCGGAGGTGATCGCTGGTGTCCTGGAGCTGCCGCTTCTCTTCCGCGAGGTTGTTGTAGTCATTCTGGAGACGATCACTAGCTTCTCGTGCGGCCTTTTCGCGTGTCTGGTGCTCTTCAACCTTCTCTTTCAACTCGCCATGCTGCTCTTCCAGTCGCACCAAGTCGTCAGATGCACGCGGGTCCACTCGTTGAGCATCATATAACGACGACTCAAGATCTTTGACCTGGGTGTTGAGCGCCTCGTTCTTGACCGTCAAATCCGCCACTATAGCTGCTGATATCCCTAGCTCCTCTTGTTTGCTGTGGGATTGCTGTTGTGCTTCGATCCGTTGTCCTTCCGCTTCATCTAAGCGACCTTGGCACTGTCTGGCACTGTCTGAGCTTATCTTGCAGGGCAGAAATTCTGGCGCTCGCCTCGGTATGAAGATCATTGTTTTGCATCTTCAGGTAATTAATCTCGCCGGCTAATCTGTTATTCCCGTGGCGTAATTCTCTCGAGATGTCCAGAAGACGCTGATACTGAACAGCTCCAGCGTTCGATATTGCAGCGAAACTGTTGGATCCACGATGAGGACTATCGATTTCGTCCCAGATCGTCTTAGACTGTTGTTCGTCGGCCGTCAGAAAATGGTTCTGGGGGTACGGCGGTTCAGCGTGGTTCTGGTATTGGCCGGGCACGTCAGTTGGCATTTGGTCATCGACCGATATCACCTGGTGTGGATTGGGGTCCGCCATGCCTCGCTATTACGCTTTCTCAGAGAAAACGACAGCTGTATGGAATGAGTCGAAGTAGAGTCCGGCTGTGCAGGGCATCTGAGAGGATGATCGGGGGATGACTCTGGATGAGCACATATTCCAGAACTGTAGCTTGTTATGAGCCCTTGTACAGAGCGATGATACTCTGCAGGATACAAACACCGCTTCTTGCTGAAGTGGGCCATGGGCTGTTTGGCACATGCGAGTAAGCAGCTGTCCGATGCCCCTGCGTTGCTCAGGCGGGTCTGACCTCTGGGCAAAGGTCGCGGAGGGCAGCGATACCAGTGACGAGGTGACGGGATATTTACACAGCTAGCAGGAGCTAGTGTGAAGAATGCCTGAGCTGTTGACCAGATGTTGAAAGCTAAGGCGATTGAAGATATGCACATTTCCGGAACAAGTTCTCGCACTGTCGTTGTCCCAGGAGCTCATGCTTCTTTCCACCATCCATAGCACAGATGGACATTTGATGAGGCAGAGCGTTATTGACCAAGAGGTGTAGCGTAGCCACGCAGGACATCCAGCCGACAAGACCGGACTACATGCTAAGATTTGTGTGTTTCGGCGCGCTCGTTTGCAGATGTGACTACCATCAGGTCCGCCATTGTCACGGCGAGTGGGAGGATGTATCGAGCGTTTGTGAGTCAGGCTGCAGATGGATAGCGACGCTCGGGACAGAGCTTCAAATATTGGATCCTGGAGTGCGGACTCCAGTAACTGCCGGTAATTGAGGAACCTGCTATGTGTGTTGCGTTCGAAGTTTCTTGTTGATTCAGAGCTCTTGGTTCAGTCGGTGTCACTCAGCAGATTACAAGCGGGTAGCGGCGTTTGTGCGACGGATATCATGATGCCTTCGGAGAGAAATTGCAATGACCCCGAGCAGATGTATGCTCAGAGAGCCCAGCTGGGAGATCTGATTCATCCAGCGATATCGAGAGAGAACTCGTCATGCCGCAGGACTCTGAAGCGTGATGTTCGCGATCTGTATATGCTAGTGATGCTCAGATGTATGTATGCGGTCATTTCTCTGCGTACACAGTCGATTCGAAGATCGACAGAGTCGTACCACTCCTCTCGCCGTGGTGGCTCAATGAGATGTTATACATCAATGCGGTCTGTTGGAAATGCTCGCAAATTGTATTAATTGAACCTTGTGCTGTGCCTTTCCGTACCACTTGCTTACCCGAAGCGTTCAGAGTTCATGAAGATCATCGTGAATGGTGGTCTGTTTTTACATTCTCGCTAAAAAACCCAATACCACCAGTATTGAAGAAGCAGGTATGAGCAGATGACTCGGGCGCTATGTGTATTCGAAAGTTGATGTTTGTGGAGCCTATAAGTGTCAGCCGCAATAGGAGGCAAAGCTGCTTTGTCAACATGATTGCGATTAGATACAATTGTACAACAGAGCCTTATGGTGCAGGCAGGCACGTTTTACAAAGAACTCTCGTCAGCCCAAGAGCCAAGCGAGATCAAACTAGCGACAAACAACGAGGAAGTTCCAAGCAACTTGATGACAGCTGAAAGCAGACACCGCAAACTGAAAGACATCTCTTGGTCTTGGCCACGCGAGATGCGGATCGCCACTGTGACAGCGCCACACCGATCTCACGTTCGCAGATGCCATGACCCGTCATTCAGCAATACTATCATGAAGTATAAGGCATCGAAGAGTGTCGATCAAAAGTGCTTATCTTAGGTATGCTTGGCACATTTCAGCTGAAGATTCGTGGCTGAGCCTTTCGGCTGACACAGCCTGCTGGATGCGGTAAAGTACACCGAGTATGAGAGAATGATTGCCTCACTTTGACGTAGTCTCGTATAGCTCTTCGCGACCCTTCCAACGACGTCGATTGTCGCTGACTGACGATCGTTTCGTCGACGATACGAACCCGTTTCCCTACGGATGTTCTCAGGATTCAGAACTTGCCTTCGGTCATCACCGCCGGATGCTGAACTGACTCGTGGTTACTGTCCATCTCTAAACTAGTAGTGGCAAGTAATAGTGGCAACTCTTAGAAATTATGCGTGGTCATTGACTTTTACGCTCAGACGGCTCTTACCTTCCACGACGCTTGCTTTGCCCTTTGACTTTCGTGACTAGAATGGCGTATAGATAGTACGTGCGCCCAAAATCTATGCTGCGTCCATGGATGCCTAGAGTGAGCTTGCCATTTCCTAAGAAGGGCGAGGAAAACATGTGAAACATCAAACCCGGCCGAAAGCTATTTGCGATACCAGCTACGAGACCAGGGTTGTTTGCAAAAACGACGTGACAACGGCCCCTATCCGATGAGGCTGTCCAGTGGCGAATACATTCCCTGCCAGCCCGACAGCTCAACTTTGATGCAAAGCACTGCCTCTCTTCAGCACTTGGCAGAGAAAGGCCTGGAACCAAATTACGATCATCCGGCCTCGCTGACGAGATATAGGGCTGAGCCGGTTCTGGACACTGAACATTAGCACCTTCCCGGAACGAAAGCAGTCATCCTACCTGGGCGGTTCTGGTGCACAGCCTTGCGGTGGCAGGTTATATGCCAAGGCTTGGCCGCCGTCCAGAAAACATCGCCTCATCCAGCCTGATGCTGTTGAATCGCACTTCCAAGTTTCCAACACACACTCACCAAGGCATCGTGAAAAAAGATGGTCAGAAGGGTGCCGTTCTGCTGGAAAGTGCACACGCATCACCGCCAGACCGCCTCCCTGGTCTTGCGCACCACAGCCTCCGATACCGAGTTCTCAGGAATCACAACATGGCCTGCGCCACATTTATCGACCTGTGAGTGGTATATAACGAACGCTCTGAGCCGTGGAACTTGTGGCAGCATCTGTCCTCCAAGGAAATACACACAGATACAACACACCTCATCCCCGAAATACCAACACCTAACGATCGACAACCATGGTTCTCGGCTGGAGCAACTTCCTGGAGTTCAACGACGAGCAAAGAGCTCAATACCGTGCCTCGCTCCGGGGCAAGTCCATCCAACAACTACACCGGCTGGAGCACGAGAAAACCGTTGCGCGGTTCAGTGCCGGCTTCACTGTGGCCGGGGGTGTTGTGGCATCTACTTTCGCCAACGTCTTTGGTCTGGCCTGGAGCGGCGTCGGATGGCGCAAAGGACATGTTGCCCATCGCAAACTGGAGATGATCCGAGAAGAGCTGCTTCGACGGCGCGAGCCACTATACGAAGCTGGTTTTAAGGACTTTGCACTCGCTGGAACCGCATGGGCAGCCGGAAATGCGATTGGAGCTGGCCTAGTTGACGTAGGTGTCGTGCCGTTCGGTGGTGGCTCGAGTGCCACAACCGGTGCTATCGCTGGTGGAGACATTGCTAGCAGCGCAGCGACACATGGCGTACGAGAGGCTTCCGAGGTTCTGCATGGCGAGGCTAGTATTCAAGACGGATTCGAGCACGGCAAAGAGCTGGTTCCGGCCATGCAAGGGGAGCTGAAGTCGATCGTCAAAGATGACGCAGGCTCAGGCTTGAGCTACTTAGCAAGCGATGCTGGCCAGCACGACCTGGGCAACCTCGCAACTGTAACCGTAGGAAGCGGAGGAGCCTTTGTTTCCGGACAGGTAACCGGGGAAGCTGCTGTCGAATTGGGGTTGAAGTGCTACAGCTACGCCTTCGAAGCCAACAAGGGATCCAATTCGACGTGCACAAGAGCGAAAAGTCCCATGAAGATCAAATGCAGTGTGTGCAGCTGCGCTATTGTCGATGGGTCTTTCATGCGTGAGTTTTATCCCCCAAGAGCCGTACGACCATCGAACGTTGAGCAAGCATGCTGACCGCGAATAACTCAACAGACTGCTGCGCTTGCCATGACGACGCGTTCGATCTTTGCAGCAAGTGCTACGACGAAGGCCGACGATGCGAGTGCGCTCCCTCTTCGGGTCAAGGTCTTCTTCAGATGCTCGCTCAAGAGCCACCGGCGTACAAAGCCGAATAAAGTCACTAACAGTAGTGTGGTGAATCGCCATGGAATCTTTGGGTGCTAGAGGGTTTTTATTGCCAGATTGTTGTATGCAAGCTGTGGGGAGTCGGTCAGATGGTTTTCTTTCTTTCTTTCTTTCTTTTCTTGGAAGCTCCATAGATTGTATGATGCTCAACTCGAGCTTTAGACTTGTGATGGTACCAACACGCCAAGCTTCACTGTCCAAATGTTCTGGTTTTAAGGGTATGCCTTTGGTCAGCCAGGTCAGACTTGGACAGGTAACAGGCCTTTGTATGTTGGCGTGTGGCGGTGTAGAAGTGACGCCTGACGAGGACCATACGCCAGTACACTCTCGATACTACGAGGCACATCGGTCTTGGGCCTGCAGGGACTGTGTTGTCATCACATCAACATATCTCAACACCTTGCTACATGTCTCTGGCTGCAAACGCGCAAAGTAAATCACCGTTCATTCGAGAATCCATCCAAGCTCAAGTCAGCTCATCGGGCATTCGTCTTGTTAGAATCCACCATCTTCATAACACTGTGCTGAGTATCAGAACAGCCTGCATCGGCTCCATAGCAAACATGGCATATGTGATGGAACGCGCCCACTTTCTTGGAGCATGCCTTGCAAGAGTAATATGCCCCATCGTTCTTTAGATTCTTCTTGCAACACGGAACATCGCAAGTTGCCGAAGAACCGATGGTGGTGACCGATCTGACGTCATAAGCGTTGTATTGTAGCAACTCGTGATCCTTATGGGGGCAGCCGCCTCTATTCATGTAGCACCGGTGACAAAGATCGAAATCTTTGCATGACGCGCAGTCTGTAGATTTTGCCCTTAGCATGTTTAGTCATCAATACAGGACACTATACTTACGGAAGAATATTCCCTAGCGCACATCTTTGGAACACCTGTTGCATCTGGCTTGACCTTTGCCGCATCTTGCTTCGTAGGGGTTCAACGCCTGCGTCCCCTGCGAGCGTGCCCACATGAAAGTGTACAGAGAGTGTTCGTTCGCCGAATGGCATGTTTTGCCTGAATGGAAGCAAGTAGGGCAAAGGTCAAAGCCGCGACCATACTTATTGCATTCTATACACGCTAGTCGCTGTCAGTTGAGGCAAGGAAGTCAGACGATTCTATAGGTCATTACTTACCATAATAACTCCCCTGTCTGATGACAGTCTTGCAGCCATCACAACTGAGCGAGCCAGCTCTTTCAGACCTCAGTAATTCATTGATCTGCTTAGCAAAATGAAGCATTCCGATGTGAGCATATTGGAGGAGATGGAGACCAGAAGAGCCCTGGCACTTGCAACGTTTGCCTTGCTTGTAGCAAGAATTGCAAAGGTCGAAATTGTCTTTCGCGCATCTGCAGCAATCTGCGACAGGAAGTGTTAGCCTCAAATTTAGTCTCCGATCTAGGCTATGTGATGCTATGATACTTACGCATGTATGTGCCTGTGTCAATATCTTTGCTACATCCGTCGCAGACGAGCCAGGGCATACCAAACCCGCGAGAGCATCTAGAATAATCCGGCAGGTCTTCGAATGCCTCTATGATCCACAAGGCGAGTCGGCTAGTCACAACATCCCCAGCATCGCTCTCCAATGCAACAGCAGCAGCGAGACCTAACTGTTCGCCCACCAGCTTCGCGATCGCTTCGTCAGCCGATACGGCGCTAGGGACGTACGCATCGCTCGTCAGGCTTCCAGCGTCCGGTAACTGCAAGTGTGAAGCCAAGGTGTGCATCGCAAGAGCTGTTGTGTTATCGACACCATTTGATCCACTGATCCCGTGCGCTCCAGCAGATAAAAGATCCCCTTCCTCGTGAAACCCGGCAGAGACCCCCCAGACAATGCGTCAGGGCGCACAAGTATCGCGTGTAACTCCTCGGTGATGGAAGCATCTATGTCTTCCGATGTCGTGCTAGGTCCTCCCACGAATAAATCACCGGCTGAGATGAAAGAACACAGTCCGACATCTAGTCCCATTCCAACTCCAGCGCCGATTGCTACCCCTGTAGCGGGTACGGCGATATCTCGCTTCCTGAGCTCATTTAAGAGGACACCGCGTCTTGTCAACTCTTGACGAATGAGCTCTAGCTTGCGGTGCGCGACCCGCATTCGTCTTGCCTGGACAGCACTCATGACCAGGCTTCCACCGTAGGATGGCACTGTTGCCAGGAGCCCCAAATATGCAGTGAGGCCCGCGGCAATCCGTGTTCGTATCTTGACAATCTCTTGCTGCTTCAAGTCGTTGATGTCGGCATGTTTCAATTTCTCGCGATATTCGGTCGAAGAGAGCCCAAAGAAGCCACCATATCCAAGAACCATCGTGGCAGATATGTGGTGTTAGTAGGTCAAATGAGACTATGCTCTGGAAGGTTAAAGGTAGGAAGGGAAGGCGAAGGTAGCGTAATATCGATACCAGACGTAATGTCGAGATGAAGCGTGAATATAAGTGTGATAGCGGCAAACGAAGAGCGCATCTGGCCTGTGGTAGCCGTATTCCAAGTCATGATGGTCGGGCATCGTATAAGAGTATTTGTACAGCAAGGCATTGCACTGTTTCGATGCTGATGCGGTACTCATGCCGTCTGGGCTCAAGACCGAGGCTGTGCAAATATTCACCATTCGAGCATGCGGTGCGATGTAGAGGTACTTGTGCTACGTGGCGCGATAGGCTGACATTTGGGGTTGCACAAGATGCCTTCTCAAAAAAGCTCTCAGCTTGGCATCTAGCCATGACAGTATGAGACCAAACAATGCTTCAAGCAGCTTGTCATCTGTTGCCTGCTTTTCGGGCGGCCAGACAGGGAGCTTTCCTGTCGTGTGGCCATGTACATAATCACCTGCTTCTTGTACGCGTCCACGTCCGATAGACCGCAGCAACAAGCCTGGAGTGCAGGCACCATGACGATGTAGCTGAATAAACCATCGTTGCCACCGCATCACCGGTGAACAGTTCACACAGATGACGCAAGATGGATTCAGGGCTCGACGCATATATCATGTACTTAAACATGGCGGTTGTGGCAGTGTTTGTAGGAAACTCAAGATTTTCGAAGAACTTGCTGATGTGACTTTGTACTGGCAAATGCCCAATGGCTCGCCACCTCGTATTGGGTCAATGAGCATGTGATGTCTTCGTAATCCGATCCGGTCTGGTGTGAGTTGTTTGCAATGTCGGCGAGCGCAGCGCGTTCGTGCACTTCGTACTTTCGCCCAAGATCTGCGCATCCAAAACCTGCGCCTCGATTGCTGGCCCCCAAACTATACAAGAAGCATAGGCAGGTCGATCAATGCACATACTCCAATACTGAAGCTCCAAGATCACGCCAACAATACCGATATACCGACAGTTGACCAGGGCCAGAAGTCTCAGCGAGGGATTACACTGTGCCATACGAGACCTGCTTCCTAGATTCCAAGTAGGGCGATTTCACGTGTCGGCATGCTTTGTAATACTGTGTATCAGCCATGGCATCTCCATGTGTGCTTGGCTTGGCTAACCTGCTACGTAACTAGATGTCAGTGCTTAAGAATCTTAGCACGAAACAATTAGATGTGCTTGAGAGTCGGCCTCAGTTGGGCTGATCATAGGCATCGGAGTCGAAATAAGTGACCGTCGACGTTAAGTGTAGCGACCGAGTCCTGTCTGTACGAAGATGCTTGCTGGATAGGTAGCTCATCTTGCTGCGATAGCGCTCCGTATTTTTGCTCGGGTTCTGTACTTGCACGGTTTCGTGACTAATAGATCTTCCACGTCGCCCGCATTGCGCATTCGGTAGCCAAAAAGCCCCGAAACAGTTTCCGAGCGCGCTCATTATTTGCTCTGGTCAGGGTAAATCAGGACTTCCTCCCTTGTCTTTCCGCCTGGCCATACGGATAAGGTTGTGATCCTCATTATCGATGTT
The DNA here is from genome assembly GCA_001553865.1 of Cladosporium sp. BSL10. Classification (NCBI taxonomy): domain Eukaryota; kingdom Fungi; phylum Ascomycota; class Dothideomycetes; order Cladosporiales; family Cladosporiaceae; genus Cladosporium; species Cladosporium sp. BSL10. Next base: position 62,761 of record LJJI01000058.1, read on the forward strand.
TCTCGTTGTGTGGCGTAGTCTCGACAGCAATGAAATCCGATCTCCAAGTCGACTCGGTTTCTCTGTTGATAACAAGAAGCATAGGCTCAACGAGCATGCGTTCTCGAATTTCCAGACCTCCTCTCTCCGCAAAGGAGGATGCCGAACTGGTCACGTGCTCAAAATTGCAATCATATGCGGCTCTTCGCTGCAGTCCTACCATCACGGAGCATGCACATTCCGTGCCTCGGCCCAAATGTTTTGAGTTATCAGCCTTGTGCTCCTTTCAAGCGTGTCGACAAGACAGCTCGCTTGGCTATTATGCCATAAGACCATACACCATGCTCGCATTCCCCCCTTGATTTGTGTTTCCCTCGACCAACAATCAGCCCTCTCGTCCCGCTGCCCCACCATGTCGGCCGTGCAGCGCCTCCCGATGGTCGCGGGCACTCTCACTTTTGGCGCCAGTCTGGCTGCCATTGCTGGCATTCCTGCTCTACGACATCGCTTTACAGAAGTCGTGGGCAGAGGCGCCACAGGCAAGATGTTGCGCCTGCTAGTAGTCGCGTACGCGCTGCTGAACTTGAAGAACCTCCCATTCATGTGGCATGTACGTTCTTACTAGACATTACTTCTCCGAAAACATTAGAGGTCGCTCAAGAATACGAGACGGCAATTCGAATAGTTCACTGACATGGCATTTCTTTCCAATAGTGGCGGGTCTTCAAAGGTCTCATCTATCAAATCTTCCTCCAAAAGCAAGAGCGCACTCCTCGTGATCTCTTTGCGCCCATGATCACCTCTTCCTTCAACACTCCTTACGACTGCGACTATAATCTCCACAAGTCTAACAGCACTTACTTCGCCGATCTCGACGTCGCTCGTGCCCACTACATGGGCAGCGTCATCCGCACAGGTCTACAACGCCTCAATGCTGGTGACGAAGAGGGCCTTCCCGCCGAAGTCCGTGCCATCAAGGGAAAATACTACGTTGCCCTTGGAGCGATTGGATGTTTCTTCCAGCGCGAGATCCCGCCGTTGCAGAGTTTCGAAGTGTACACAAGGATCCTGAGCTGGGACAGGAAGTGGCTGTACTTGGTGTCGCACGTGGTCAAGAAGGGTGCGATCAAGCCGGACTCATATGTGCTACAGCCTTGGAAGAAGGGCAAGAGGGATCCCAAGAAGAGCGACGAGGAAGAGGATCTCAAGAAGCACGTCTATGCTACGAGCATTGCGCGTTATGTCATGAAGAAGGGCAGACTTACGGTCAACCCGGAGATCATCCTTGAACGCTCGAGGCTGCTTCCTAGGAGGCCGGCAGGCGTGGGCTTGCCCCCAAGGACAGAGGACTCGGTCGTCCCTACTGCTGCTGAGGGCACGCCCACGCAAACTCTCGAGAGCCGTCCGGTGCTGATTGCAGAAGAGGTGGACTCGAAGCTCGGTGGCGCCAAGGTAACAGATGAAGTGGCCGAGGATGAGAGCTGGACGTGGGACATGATGGAGGCCGAGAGGCTACGTGGTTTGAAGATGGCTAGCCACTTTGACCAACTAAGCGGCATACATGACGAGATCCGCGCTGGTGAGGTGCTGGGTCAGTACTCGGACTGGTTCTAGAGGCTGATCGATGCGGCACTCAAGCTTGCCACAGGATGAATATGTACAGATAAAGTATTTAGAAGCTGCTGATGGGACATTTGGATCACTTCTATGTACGATCAGATAATCCCCAAATCTAATTGTACGAGGTTCCGAGATCATTGTCTAATCATCTCAAGTAGCTTTGAACTCCAGCCAGCTGTGCAGTATCCGCATCCTGCCAGAGAAGAAGGCGCTCATATTATCGGTCCTGCCGACCGATCTCGCGCAGTCCCCCTCGCAGGCTGATGATCTGTACTGAACCACGCATCTGAATACGATAACGTTCGCCTGTGCCGTGTTTGACGCCGTAGGGAATAGTCTCTGCCGAACACCTCGAACTGGTGGCGAATCTTCAATAGAATAGCCACTGTGAGTAGCATAGGGGTAGAGATGTACGCGGGGAGCTTTTCCCAATATATCACACCGGGCGTGATCTCGCCATATTGAGCGTCCAAGCCTCGGGCTTGTGTGATGGAGATCATGCGGTAAATCCGGATGAGTCGCGAATGCTCGAAGCGGTTGTTCCGGGAGATGTTTCGACATCTTTGGATCGTGTTGCTGTCTATATGGCGAATTGTCACTCTCGTTCTTGCCGATGCTACAGACGGCTCACATAAGACTTGACCTGCCGCCAGACGCGCTGATAACCGTCATCCCGGGCCGTTCAATGTGCACGAAACTGAAATTGGCCTCCCCCTTGTCGTGGTTGGTGGCCTGTCTACCTTCCATTGTGACAATTGAAGCACTGGTGATAAGAGGTGCAGACTTCATCCATCACTTCGAACATTGACAATGGAGAACACAACCTTCTGTGCCATGGATGTTTCTGTTCAACGTAGCAGTAGCAGGGGCATTGGCCGTCACAGCGGGTCGGCGCGTGATATTATTGTACAAGCTACTGCAACCTGTGTCCAAAAAGTTTAGCCTGCGAGGAGTGTAATCCGTGAACTCTGTCTAGCGCTTGCATTTCCCAACTCTGATCGAACTTTACCAATGTTTAAAGGAGTCTAGACCTTTGCACGTTCTAGAACTCTCCGACTTTCAAATCACGACCTTATCATATGGGCGCCGTTTATTATCAGATTACCGCAAATTACTGTACTGCAGAATGTGCATTGTAGCAGTACAGAGAATGTGGACTTAGGTTGACATGTCGATCCGAAAATTTCCTGTTCAATAAGACATTAATTAATTGTGTAGATACCAGCCCCGATCTAGGAAGTGATGTCTCCAGGCCACACCTGAATATACTTGATCTTCTGCCTCCAAAACGTAAATGCAATATGCACCATGCCATCGGGGGATAACGCCATGCTGGGGTAAGATAGCTCGCGATTGAGCTTTTGCTCGCTATTGTTTGTCATGCAGTACCCGTCACCTTCTTCCAGAACCCTGTGATCCCAGGTCTTTCCGTCATCATCGCTCCATCCAAGACATAGTGGCGCACGAGGGGCGCCCCAAAATGCCTGTCTGCCTTGATGTTTGCACTTTTGGTTTTGACGCTCATCGCCCTCTTCCTTGACATCATCATAAAGCCCTTCACGCTGTTCGACAGCTTTCGCCCTGGATGAGTGGTTGTATACAACTAGGATCCGGCCCGAAGGGAGAACATCGAAGCAGATTCCCGAATTGGGATTTGGCAAGACGGTGGGTTGTGGTTCACTCCAATCCAAGGCATTAGGAGAAGTCGCGATGTAGATGTTATCCGCCCATCGACTGCGGAAAAGGCCGAGGTAGCTGCCATCTTTAAGACGCTGAACTTCCATATGCACCGCACCAAAGCTGTTGGGAACCTCCCTTTCCATCCATGTCTTGCCTTGGTCGTGTGATACTCGTACTGTTGAGATATCGTCATTCCCGACCCATCGTGTGCCTGGTTCAGTGCGACATTTGAAGGTTGGTATGAGCCACTCGCCACCGTCTAGGATGATCATCGGCTGTCTGATGAAACTTCCAGGATCTGAGAACAAAACGACTGGTGAACTCCAAGTTCGGCCTTCATCTCGAGAGGTTTGTTGCTTCACAATTGCAGAGTCTTGATCGCCATTGTTTTGCGAAGTGTACATAAGCCAGAGTTCTCCTAAGGGAGTCTTGAAGAGAACAGGATTCTGTTCACTTCTTGTGCCGTCGAATGTCGCTTGCTGCGCGTCTGACCATTGTCTTGTTCTGGAGGATAAACGTGCTGTGTAGATGCTAATGTCTTTCTTGCCCTCTTGGCTCCCGCCGAACCATGCACAAAGCACGTCGCCGTTATCCAAGAGGAGCAGGTTCGAAGCGTGACATTGAGCTGTGGTGGAAGGAATAAAACTCATAGAGTGGCGAAATGGACTCTCTGTAAGTGTGAGTACACTATCGTCGTCTGCAACCAAGATGTCGTCGCCATAGCTGCCCATAGTGATGGAAGTCCGGAAGTCGGGGAATCCTTATCACTCTTCGAGTTGTCGCGAGAGTCTTGGCTTCCCCTCAAAGGATGAAGGATTGTGCGTTGATACGGTCGGGTCGGGGTCGCTGTACGGGCGGCGTGTCATAGGCATATGTGATAAAAGGCGGAAGTCGGATAAAGGTGGATGAAACTGAGTCCGGCGAACCTAAGAAATGTATAGAGAAGTTCTCGCTATAGGATTCTGCCGGCCACCGAGAGAAACGGACACATGCCGATGCGGATCGTGCGGTGAAACGCTCGACTCGGAGAGTCCTTCCGTCACGAGGCAGAACTCTCACACCCCTTCGTCACAAAATGACCACTCTCAGATCCCCCACAAACCCAAACCTTAAGGCCACGCGATGCGGAGAACTGCGCCCAAAGGAGCCTTAGGCCCTCTCTTCAAGCCTCCCGAAGGCGTAATCAGTGTTTGTTGGGTGCGCTCGAAGCTGAGAAGTGGCGCGACGAGATGAATCCGTCTCGACCTCAAGCCATGACAAGGACATTGAAAAACATCCAAGTAACCTGAGTCGGACCGACTATTGCGACTGTCATTGAACTCCCGACAGAGCACACCCGGACTATGGCAGGCGGTGCTTCCATTTGGGCTAGCAGAGACGCAAAGACTGATCCTAAAGAGATTTTCAATAGCAGGCTGGTGTACTTGCTCGTCACGCTCGCATGGGCAGGCTGCTTCTACGGGTTCGATTCCGGCAACATCGGCGGCATCTTGACTTTGCCTTCTTTCGAAAATGCATTCGGCCTCAGTGAACTGACTCAAAAAGAGATGGATGACCGGAATGGAACCATCGCTGCGATGCTAGCCGCAGGTGGCTCGCTCGGGGCAGTACTGGCGGCACCTACATCCGATTATCTCGGCCGTAAATGGTCGGTATTCTCATGGGGGGTTGTGTTTCTCAGTGGCGCTGCCATGCAGATGATCGCGGACTACAGAGTGCTCTTGGCTGGTCGATTTGTTGGAGGCATGGGTGTTGGTGCTAGCAGTATGCTTTCGCCCCAGTTCCTTGCAGAGAACAGCCCTAAATCTGTTCGCGGATCTATGACCGCCACCTATAACCTCATGATCGTCACATCACTTATGCTAGCTTTCTGGGTCAATTATGGAGTCAGTCTCTGGACTTATCCTGGTGTTGAGCATGATGATGCGCAGTGGAGGACTTCATTGAGTATGTGTGGGCTGAAGCAGTTTCGGTGAACTGGCTGACCTCGTTTAAGGTATCCAAATTATTCCTGGTGCCCTGATGTGTATCATGATACCTCTTGTCCCGGAGACACCACGCTATCTCATCAACCATGGCAAGTCCGATAAAGGACTCAGAAACCTAGCGCTTCTCCGGAGCCTTCCTATGGACCACCCCTATGTTCAAACAGAGTTTCAAGAGATTGAAGCGCAATTCTTCCACGAGCAAGATGCACGGAAGGGCCACAGCTACTCTGTCGTTCTCAAAGATGTCTTCACTGAACGTAGCAATTTCCGACGATTCTTTTTGGTAAGCCGGAGCTCTACATTATTTGGCACACCACATACTCATTTTATCAGGCTGTGATGTTGTTCTTCTTCCACAAATTCACCGGCACTGATACTTTGGTGAGTGTGATCGTATCATGCGTGGTCCAAAGCTGGCAAAGCTCATAACAGAATTAGAACTATTATGCACCCCGTATATTCGAGCTCATTGGCGTTAATGCAGGCTCGTCTAGTCTTCTAACTACTGTAAGGCGTCCCAATCCCTGCGCGCCGCCAGTCCCAATAGTTCTGACAACGGTTTAGGGAGTGTATGGAGTTGTCAAAGCAGTAGCTACGATCTTCTATGTCGGCTTCCTCGTCGAGTAAGCTTCTGTTCACGGTTATATATTTCTCCCCTCCCGGTGCACTAACATCAATTAGTCGTGTCGGAAGACGTCTTCCATTGCTGATCGGTGCGTCGATCCAAGCTACCTCCATGCTTTACCTGGCGCTCTACATTCGCTTCAATTCTCCAGCAGTATCCAAGGGTGCCATGGGAGGCACTCCGGCTGGAGGCATAGTCGGCATTGTGTTCATCTATCTGTATGCTTTCGGGTGGTCGTTTGGCCACTCAGTAGCCTGCTACGTGGTAGCAGCGGAGATCTTCCCAACCAGAATCGTACGCGCTCGTATCGAGAATCCACTCAAAGATCGCGTTCTTGACTCGCTGACAAGTAGACCCTTAGCGCTCCTTCTGCATGTCCTTCTGCTTCTTCATCAATTGGATCGTCGACTACGGCATCACACGCGCCACGCCCCACATGATCACCGAGATGGGCTACGGCACGTTCCTCCTCTATTCCTTGCTCACGTACACGGGAGTAGTGTTCATTTACTTTTGCCTTCCGGAGATGAAAGGCAGATCGATCGAGTCGATGGACGACCTGTTTCATCGCTCTTTGTGGACCATGTACAAGCACGCATACCCAACCGAGGAAGAAAAGGTGCGAAGCGACGTCCAGGAAGCCAGGCAGGCGAGTTTTCACGCGGCAACGGTGCGGCAGAAGAGGAAGAAGAGCAGCGCGGTACATGTAGAGGACGCGACGTGATTGACTGAATGGGTCGCTGTGAAACATGATAAGCAAAAAGTTATGGAGTCTTGAGCTTCCGCGTAGAATGAGTTTTAAATCACGGCCACGGCAGTCGGCCGACTACCACCCCAACTCCTCCCGAATGCAGCATAGCTCCCTTTCGGCATGGCACTTTCAAGGATCCTAGCGGAGAATCCTACAGGAGTTGTTCCTTTGGCTACGCCTTGCCGTTAGCTACATCTGCCCATATCACGCGTTGCATGACCACCGGCTAGCGCTGTCGTTTCTGTTCTGCCCAGGCAGTCGTAGTCTGCTGATTCGAATGTCGTTCGTCAGCCCAAATTACCGGAGTCACAATAATAAGCGCCTTAGAGACTAGCATGTAGCACGAACACGATCAAGTGAGCGCTGAACACAGTATCTCCGCGGCATCGACCAAAAGGCACAGAGCCGTACATCCATGTCCGATGACCAAAGCTGTTTCAGGTAATACTGCGTATCCTAGGGCATGTCTCCGCTGCAACACATATAGTTCGGAACGAGGCAAGGCGACTCTATCCGAGTTGGAAGCACTCACCGCAGGCTGGAAAAATTTAAGCTTTTGGATATCGACCGGAAAAGTAAGGTTTCCGGAAATGCGAACTGCCGTTTTCTAACCTTGTCGGTCCATTGCGCCAACGAAAACGTCTCCTTGGTCCTTTTGTCGTCGTTGTCGATGGGTCTGCTGAGGGTGTTTGATGCAAGGCACGGAGACATGGTTTGCAAATGCAACGGTGGTGGTAGGGCTATCGGCGTATCTCAATCCGGGCATGTTTGGCGGACGACGATCTGGACTTCGCTGGCGGATGCAGGTACGGATACAGACTCTTGCGGCTACAATCTGTATCCGTACCCGCGACCGCCAGCGGGACGAAGAATGAGATTGAGCTTTTGTGTTGCGTGCAAGTGGAAGATGAGCGATGAAGGGTCACACACTGCATGGCTTCGGAATTCGTGACCTGTACGCACGGAAGTCTGCTGTTACCATATGCATACAAGGAATGTCGTTGGCATATCTTCTCTCTTTTGCTCCGGATGTGAATGAGTAATAATGCACAGGTGATCGACTGAAGCGGCTCCTATCAGACACGGATCCCGGTACTGGATCCAGCCACTCGACTCGTGGCTGCATAGAGACTGATCCTTCCACAGAGGGTGCTGGGATAATGCTTCGGATTGCGTTCAAATAAATTACGAGCGACGAAGGCTCACACTGCGTGGTCTTGCAATTAGCATTACCTCTGCGGACTGGAAGCAGTCATTTCTCAAAAGCATATGATAACTTCCGTATGCGGATTTTTCCTTGCTTGATTCTGGCTGTGATCAAGTAGAGCGCATGGGATAAATTCGATAGAACTGCTGGGATCGCTGGAATTATCCTGGCAAATAATCACCCTGATCCGAACTCCCTGAGAATTTGCAAAGAGCGCGTTGCCAGATAGGAAGCATGAAGAGGGAAATGTTCACAAGGTGGAAACGGGTATGTAATACATAATCTGTACATGGTGAAGCAACTGCGCGTTTAACGCTTGACCCAGGCGGGCATCTTGCGAGCCTTGAGCTTGCCGGGCTTCTTCCTCTCGACACGCCTGGGATCACGTGCGACGGTACCAGCTGTGAGTATTGTGTTAGCAATTTGCTTACTCTCTTCCAGTTTATTACACTGTTCTTACCAAGTCTAAGCGCGGGCTTGAGATCCGGCTCGTGTGCCATCAACGCCTTCGAGACAGCCAGCATGATGGCCTCGGCCTGTCCTGTAGTACCACCTCCCGAGGCCACAGCCCAAACGTTGTATTTGTCCAGACGCTGTGTAGCTTTCAACGCCCACACGGCGCTCTCCCTGTCGTGCAGACGGCCAAAGTACTCTGAGAGAGACTTGCCGTTCACCATAGCCTCACCGGTGCCTTCCACCACGTAGACAGATGCTGTGCTGCTCTTTCTCCTTCCTGATGCCCTGGCACGGCCGTATTGGTCGATAAGAATAGGCTTGGGCTTGTTAAGGAAGGGCTGCAGAGTGCGCTTGAAGCGTTCCAAAGCAGCGGTAACTTCTTCGGGCATCAAAGCCGGGTGGATGTAGTTTAGGCGCTTGATGATTTCCAGCAAGCGGTTGTATCTGGTCTCCTTGACTGGCTCATCAACCTCGGCCTTGTACTGCGCCCATGTCTTCCATGCGATTCGGGGTGCCTGTCCGGGGGGAAGTTGAGGAAGGAGCAGGTGTTTGCGGAGAAGGTCGGAGAGCTTTAGCAGATCGTCGGTGTAGCGCGGTGTCGCTGTGAAGTAGCTGGGCGAGGCTGGCACGATGCGGATGCGCTGAAGGAGGAGATTTGGTGCGGGTCGGTCATGGCGAGGAGGGCCGCCTCTGGAGAAGCGAGACTGGCCTCGAGGGGCACTGCGAGAGAACTGGTTCTTATCCTGGGAGAATTGTATAGGTCGAGCTGCTCTGATGGGCTCTTTTCCTGAGGATTCGGCGGTAGGTGTTGCCAGCCATCGGCGCTGGCAGATGGCAGTTTGTCGTTGTGAGGGCGCATTGGACGAGGCGATTGCCCTCCGTAGGCCAGACCGGACTAATGAGGACTCCATGGCGAAGGGTGGTCGCGGAAGACAGGCCACGTGATGCGCGCGCGACCTTTGCTGGTGTGGTCGTCGTCGTCGCCGTCGTTGGCAGGAGGCTCGATGTTTCCGCCAAGCCGCTGGAGATCTCGGGAGAGCCTGGCGGGCATGACTTGAGTGGTGGAGGTACTCAGGCACCAGGCAGGGCACGGACTGGATGGCTGCAGAATTCGTTCGCCATCTCCACCGCGGAGCTGCTGAAGTTGATAATTCCCCTCTTCTCTCGTGCTGTCTTCTCTTCCACACACACATCCCACCCTCTTACACCACACCTCTCTAATACCATATACCCAGCCGACGAAGGCACACTACATCCTCCCACATCCTCATTGAATCCAGCACAATGAGCTTCGGCAAGCTCTACTCCTACCCGGTACGTACAGCTTGCGATTTCACCCCACCGCTTTTGCGCGGTGCCGTGAATCATCGTCTCCAAAAAAAGAAATAACAACGCAGCAACTAACACCTCCACCAGGGTAACCCCCGCACCATTGCCATTCAGGCCGTGGCCAACGTCAACAACCTTGACATTGAGTTCGTTCACACTGAGCCCGCCAAGGGCGTCTCCGACGACTACAAGCTCATCAACAAGCTCGGTCTCGTCCCGTCCTTCGTTGGTGCCGACAACTTCACTCTTAACGAGTCCATTGCCATCGCCATCTACCGTAAGTCACCCGCGTACTACCTCGAACAACCTCGGTCGAGTCCAAGCTCCCAAGCACTTGCAATGATGAGAAATATTATCAATTACAGTTATCCCTGTCTGAAGATTACTGTTGAGACTTTATTCACACTCTGAAAATGCACTTTGCGCACACCATATGGAATCACATGAATATCCAGCGGAGCATCCGCTAACGATTTCGCGCAGTCACCTCCCAGAACGAGAAGACCACCCTTCTTGGCAAGACCAAGCAGGACTACGCCAGCATCCTCCGCTGGATGTCCTTCGCCAACTCTCACCTCCTCCCTGGCCTTGGTGCCTCTTTCCGTCCCTTGATCGGCCGTGACCCCTACAACAAGAAGAGCGTCGACGACGCCCTCAAGGCCACCGAGGCCAACGTCAAGGTTCTCGAGGACCACCTCCTCGTCAACACCTACCTCGTCAGCGAGCGCATCACCCTTGCCGATATCTTCACCGCCGGCATTGCCTCCCGCGGCTTCCAGTTCTTCTGGGACCCTGAGTGGCGCTCCAACCACCCCAACATCACCCGTTGGTTCAACACTATCATCAACCAGGACATCTACAAGGCTGTTGTCGAGAAGACCATCTTCACCGAGAAGGCTCTTGAGAACAAGCCCCCGGCTGGCTCTGAGAACAAGAACAAGAAGGAGAAGAAGGAGAAGAAGCCTGAGGCCGCTCCCCAGCCCAAGGCTGAGAAGAAGCCCAAGGTCAAGACTGCTGCTGAGGCCGAGGAGGAGGAGGAGGCTGCTCCTCAGGCTCCCAAGCCCAAGCACCCTCTTGAGCTCCTTGGCAAGCCCACATTCGTCCTCGACGACTGGTATGTCATCTCTGCATCAAAATATACTGTTCATTGCTAACAACCCTCTAGGAAGCGCAAGTACTCCAACGAGGAGACCCGTGAGGTCGCCCTTCCCTGGTTCTGGGAGAACTGCAAGTTCGACGAGTTCTCGATCTGGCGCTTCGACTACAAGTACAACGAGGAGCTCACCCTTACTTTCATGAGCAACAACCAGATCGGTGGCTTCTTCTCTCGTCTTGAGGGCAGCCGCAAGTACATCTTCGGTGCTGGTGCCGTCTTCGGCCAAACCAACGACTCCGTCATCCAGGGTGCCTTTGTCATCCGTGGCCAGGAGGCCGAGCCTGCCTTCGATGTCGCCCCTGACATGGAGTCCTACACCTTCACCAAGCTCGACCCCACCAAGCCCGAGGACAAGGAGTTCGTCGACGACATGTGGGCCTGGGACAAGCCCGTCGTCGTCAACGGCAAGACCATGGAGTTTGCCGACGGCAAGGTCTTCAAGTAGAGTGCCCTGTTGACGCCTGTGTGCCTTGACTGAGCTTCTTTGCTACGAATATTCCCTGATGTGATGCGTCCCTTTGCATGATTCCCTTTTTTGTTGCATGATGGCATGAAACAAACACTGCCTCTTCCGGGTCGGCGGTGACCGAAGTCAAAGATTAGACTCTCTCGCCCGTCCGGAGATGCAGAAAAGTACGATACTTCCGTCCGTTTTGGGCGTACGGGATCTTGTCAGGCTTTTACGATACGACGACGCCAGAAACCATTGATGCGCCCGAGCGCGAATAAAATGGCGCGCGGGTGATGGTTGATAGATATGCGCGTTCTTCAATATACCCTTTTTGCCACACCCATCAATCTTCGTTTTCTCCTTCTCTTGCCTTACTTCATGGTCTCACCTTTGTTGTCGGTTTATTTTTTTGGCCTCTTGGGTCGTGAGATCTTGATCTTTGTGGGTCAGTATGCTGCCCGGGTCACGAGATCAACGACTGTATGACTTCAAGCACCAACTAACACCTTACCTGGAATACGTTGCCATGCGCCACAGCATTGGCGATGAAGGATCAAGACCTAAAACACTACCATCTTAGTATAGCTCAGAACACTGTTGTTCCTTAACTGTGCTAATACCTCCCTGTTCCTCTTGTTCTGCTAAGAAGCGAATGGCCTTCGGAATACACTGCAACGTCGCACAGATTTGCCAATAGCAGACCTCCTCGAATTGCAACTCACTGATTCCTCTCCAGCTTTCTGCAACATCGTTCACAAACAATGTCGCGCTCGGAGAAGACCTTTCGTATGTATCAAGAGCAACGACTCCAAATCCGCTCCACTGAGTCCGCTGGCATGTTCTAGTGACTACTACGATCCATATGGCCTGCTGGTCACTCGGGAGCAGCATCGCATGGACTGCATCTCCGCAGCTGCTCGCAGATGATGCTGTGACCCTGGCATTGACCTTCCTCTGGTTTATTTGGGTGGCCACTAGGGGCTGCTTGATGGCCGTACTCTCGTAATTTGGCGGTCAGCTCTACGGCAGCGGTCATCGGCGCTACGCTTTTTGCGATTTATCGCGCGCTTGTGGCTAGAGAGGGGACTGCTGCCATCTGGTCTTTCTGGGTCGTAGCTGGTGCTTACGCGGGATTGGCGACGGAAGCGGTGCTTGGAATTGTGCAAATGTTAGAAGACAGCATAGCGCCCCGGTTCGAGATGAAGGCGTCGACGAGGATGATTTGAGAATACCACATCATTCTGGTCTCGTAGTGGATTGGACCTGTTGAGCGGCATCGTTCGATATATCTAATGACTCCATTTGCGTGTGTCGCGAGGGATCCGCAACACCGCTCTGCACATTAGTGCGAATTCAATCTGCTCAATTTTATCAACCGACCCGACCCAATCTATATGAACAATATGACGAAATCAGAACCCGGAGAAAGAAGGCAACACCGACGACGCCTCACTCCACAGCCTCGCCTTCTTTGCCGTCAAAACAAGCAGCGATCCTCTCATTAGCCAACGCAAACCCATCACAGAACTTCTCGAGAGAAGTTCCGTCACGCGCAATCTCATCCAAACACACCCTCAACCCGGCTTTCTCTCGCACGGCGATCTCCTTCAGAGCAACGGCACTCTCACGCGACAGAATGCCCTCGTGTGCAGGACTTGCTATGAGCTCATGTAATGCGACAAAAGCCCAGGCCAGTCCGAGCAAGAACTCTCTGTGCTCCATCGGTTTCATCGAGAGATGTAGCAGCTCTACGACGCCAGAGTGGGAGGTTCGCTCGAGCACATCCTTGATGCAGGTCGCAGAGGGCATGTTCGCTGATGCCATCATCTCTCTGCCGAGGCCGACAAGGTCGATGCAATCACTGCGGTTGTATTCATCAGTGCCTGCGACGCCCTCGCCTTCGACCAGGAAACCGTATTGGGCTCGCAGGACCTGGATTACAGCCGAGGAAGAGGGTGTGATTGTCCGGTAAGGGGAGGCGACGAAACCCTCAAGGAGCGAAGCATGTGCGAACCAGAGCGGAACCAAGGCTCCAAGATCGATGGTGCCGTTCCAGCTTATCAGGCCTTGCAAGTCAGCCACGCTGATCGTGGGCGGTCGTTGGTACGACGCCAGCGTGGTCGGAGACAGCACGGGGTAGTCGCAGCGGATGTCACAACCCTGAACAGCCTCTGACGAAGACTTGAAATCACGGCCGGTGAATTTCCAGTATACGTCGGAGCCTGGTGAGTCGTTCAGCGAGTCGATCCAGTTTCGGACAACCTCAACTTCGGTCTGCGTGAATGATCCAAACATCTTGCCGTCCCAAGCCAGCAGTGTCATCAGTTTGCTCTGTGCGCTATTGCCCTTTCGCACCCAAGGCTGGGCGTTGGCAAGGGCTCCGATGAATTCTTTCTGCCATGCATCTGACTCAAAAGCAACCGGATTGAGCCAATCGACCAATTTCCTGGACTTGATCTTGACCTTCGAGGCGCAATGCAATTTGTGAGATACAAGGGCTTTAGCCTTGAAGATCTTTGGAACTTTAGCTTCGAATTCGTTGGGAGCAGAGTATCCGGTATAGTTGGACACTTGGGCATCGGGCGATGTGACCAACTGCTCGGAGAGGATAAAGCCAGTTTGGACTCGCTTCCATGCTTCCTGGGCGGCTGCTTCGCCATCCGTGTTCTGCACATGTACCATGTAATCGATCACAGCTTGCATGGCCATCGCAGTATGACCTGAGTCGGCATTGTCAATTGAAGGAGGAAGTAGTAGTCGTTCAGCTTCAGCTCTTTGAGCTTTTTGATGGCCCTCATCGTATCCCATGTCAGCATTTCGAAATGCATGTTGAAGCCAAGGATCTCTGGTAGGAACTCGTGCGGGAAGATGGATATGAGCAGTTGAGCGACTCCGGCTTTCCAGACATGTATCTTGTCGAGTCCGTGCCGCGGGTGGATGAAGTCTTCGGTATCGGGTGCGGACAGATTTGCATCAATGTCATCCATCAGCTCGCGCCACAGATAGACATGATTTTTCGTGAAGTCCCCGTCGCCGAGCTCCTCAGACATGATCTGCCAAGCTTTCTTCGTGATAGGCCGAAGAGCAAAAGGCGTCGTGACTCTGTGAATATGCCCGAGCCAGGCGCCATCGACATATTTGACAGGAGAGATTTGCTTGAGCCACCATTTGGCATGCTCCAGGTCTCGGAAAAGCTCTCTCGGCAGACCAGACTCGCGCCGTTTGAAGTAGCTCTCTCAACGCACCGTGATCTTGTCGTCTTCGGCCTGAAGGAACTTTGCGAGAGTCGCCGCGTCGAACTTGGGTAAAGAGAGTATGCCATTGCCGGTGCTTTCCGCAGCGGAAAGCTTTTCAGCAAACAGAGAGATCAAGAGGTCGCGTGCCTGTGTCAATACCTGTGGAAACTTCTCCAGATTCTGTAGCTGGAAGTACAATGTTTTGTAAAGCTGGAGTTCCTGGGCAGCGACCAGATCCTGGGATTCTTTGGGAATGGCTGCTTTACCAACACGGTTGTCAGTCCTGGCCAGATGGATGGTGTCTGGTGAGAGAGGAATCCAGTGAGATCTTAAACGTTGCAAGACGGTTTGCAAAGACGATTTCTTGCCATCCCTTGCAAAGGGCACAGACAGCGCAATGAGCACCAAGGCTATGCATCCGAAAGCGAAAATCATGTTGAGGGCTTGTCGATTGCTGGTAGGAACGAATGTGTTGGTGTGATGATTTTGTTCAATCTCAGGGGCCTCTCGGTTTCTTCATGTATTTGTTCAAGAACGTCCACACGTGTTCAGATCTCGCCATACCAACCTGAGGTTGGATCCTGTTACACCATGGCAAGAGTAATTATCATCGCATTTCGCCTGTGCGCACGACCAACATGGTGTTGCTGGTGAGCCCGCTCCATCTACGTGCATTTGCGAGACAAAGACCCACCATGGCTGAAATGTTCAGCATGATGTGACCGTGTTGTTAAGCGCCTGGCTGGCTTTCAAGTGGTCCCGGAGCAGCGCGATGCGATGAACCTTAGGCTCCAGGGCATCCAGAGGCGGTCTGCCTAGTTACACAGACGGTCGCTTGTGGTCATGAACGCAGCCACACCGAATGGCTATGCTTTTCAGCTTGTGGTTTGGACTGTTATTCCACTGTGTTTTTGGTTAGGGTGGTGTGAGCTACAGAGGATTGCTGGTCTGGGCCAGGGTCTGCAGGTGCCTGCAATGCCCTGCATGCTCCTCCTTCCCTCCTCCGCATATGACCTGCCTACCCTGCTCCGCTGAAGGATGCACTTCATGAAAGGGTGCGGGCCGGTGCGTCCGATCCGGCTTCGCTGTTTTTCCGTCTCGCTCAACAATTCCTGTTTCGGGCAAAGCTTCAGCGACGACGTGCTCCTAGCAGTCTTGCCCAACAACTCTCTTTGTGCGACTTGGGTCCTCAAGACGGCTTGCAAGCCGTGCGCGACACTGCAGACGCATCTGGTCACAGAGTATCCGCTGGCTGATATGACTCGTCACAGGCGGTCTATACCAGTGAAGGCATCTGCTCAGCCAGCGGCTGGAGGCGCAGAGCTGAAGTCATTTCGTGGTATACCACTAGCATGAAGCCGATGTGGACGCTGATGTGCCTACCGTCGGGGAGCGTTTACCGGAACGTCGGACCATGCATGTAATAGCCATTCGTGTTCGGAATAGACACTCGTTGCGTGCTTGGTACACATTGGCTTCATTCGGACAATCTCATCCGCAGGTAAGTGAATTGCACCTCCACCTGACGAGCGAGTTGCGGTGGATGCTATGACCACCGAGAACATCCTGTAGACCACGGCGAAGCCGAGATGGCTATGCTATTCATTTGCAGCTCCTCAGCTTCCCTCGTTCTTCTGATCAGCACCCGAACATCGTCCACCCTCAAAGAACCACACTACTGATCTGGCATAGGATCTGCCATTTCTGATCGAAATCATGACTTCCTCTCAGCCAATCGAGTTGGACACACATGGCCAAAAAGACCAGACGACATGCCATGCGACTGTTGGGCACGAAGACCAGCTCGAGAGGGCTGAAGTAAAAGACGACTCTCTGCCACCCCAAGACGGAGGTTCAGGTGCTTGGCTATTCCTGTTTGGTGCCTGCGTCTTTGAGATTGTGTCTTGGGGTAAGTATCTTCCCGACTCATCCGGGTTTCGACCATACGCTGACCTGTATGCCTAGGTTTTCCATACTCGTGGGGAGTCTTCCGTGCCCACCTGTTCACTCACGGTCCTTTCGAGGGCGTTGCCTCCATCTCTGTAGCTGGAGTCATGTCAAATGTTGTATCACCTCAACAGAATTCGCCCATCGAGCTCCTGCTGATCATTGTGTACAGGGTCTACTACAAATTTCCATGCCTTTTATCTTGTATTGGCTGAACTATTACCCTGTACAGCGAAAGTTAACACTCTGTGCGAGCTGCATATTGTGCTTTCTTTCGGCACTTGGTGGTGATTTTGCGACTACTGCACGTCTGCTCCCAAGACCACTACACAAAACACCGCTAACCATGTCTAACAGCCACTGCAACTGATCATTTGCCTTGGGCCTCTTTATGGCATCGGTGCAGGGATGCTTTTCGCCCCAACAATCAACTACATGTCGGAATGGTTCGACAAGAAGAAAAGCCTTGCGTACGGAATCATGTATGTCTAATGACAATTGTGCTTCATTGCCACTGCTAACATTCTCGAAGATGTGGAATGGGTGGACTCTTCGGCGCAATTCTTCCTCCGATCTTCACACAGTGTCTCGAAAGGTTCGGCTTCAGAGCGACTATCATCGGATGGGCCATCTGCGTTATCATCTCTACGGGCGCTGGCGCGACGTGCGTTCGGTCGAGGTTCCCTTCCTGCTCAACGATCAAACCATCGGCATCTGACTTCGGTTTCCTTCGCAAGCCATTATTCTGGATACTTTCTATCGCCACGGTGATTCAAGGACTTGCACATTACGTCCCTAGCATCTATCTTCCATCCTGTGCATTGGAGTTCCAGATGTCTGCTGCACAATGCTTTCTTATCCTGAGTATGCTAAACGTCGCCACGGCCATCGGACAACCGCTTCAAGGCATGCTTGCGTAAGTATAAATTACAACTAGCCTCGAAACAATACTGACAGTCGCCGCGCAGAGACTGGAGAGAATCGATTTACATCCCCATGCTTGGAGGCACAATCGGTGCGGCTGTAGAAGTCCTCGCTATCTGGGGCTTCACTCGCAACCTCTGGAGCTTCGTCATCTTCGCCATTCTGTACGGTGCAACCTCAGGCGGATACGCTGTATTGCGTCCTCGCTTTGCAGAAGCAATTGTGAGCAATGAGAAGGACAAAGAGCAGACGCTTCTCGTGTTTGGCATTCTGACTGCTCTGAGAGGAGCGGCCATCATTGTATCGGGCTTCGTTGTAGCTACTCAACTCAACGAGGAAGCGCCGGTAACTTCAGGATACGGTGGCGGAAAGTGGCGGGACGTCATTCTTTACACTGGTATTGTCATGTTGGCCTCCAGTCGAGGTGGATTGGGTTGGTTTACAAGATCGAAGCCTGTGTCGGAGCCAGCAGCAGTCACTGCAGAGCATCAGTCTGTGCTGGTCTAGGCACAAGCGAAGCCTTTACGACTTGCAGTCTGAGGATTCGGTTTAGATAGGGTGAATAGAACTGCACGTACGGCGAGCATAATAGTGAAAGACCAAGCTGCGGCACAAGCGCCCTAGTGTATCGTGTAGTGGGGCGCCGAGTTGGCCCATATATATATTCAAGCACGTCAAGAACGAGCTGTCAGCACAAGCAGCCAGCTAATTTCTTTCCAAAAATTTGCTCAGGACAGCTGTCATCATGTCCAGACCCAGTATCGGGGTCGCAGTCTTTGTCTTCAGAAGCGACACAGACAACCACATATTGATCGGCAAAAGGAAAGGAAGCCATGGATCTGGTGCGTACTCGGCAATGACCTGGACACTGTGACAATACCGAATGTCCTGATCATTCTCCAGGTCTAATCGCCCACCCCGGCGGGCATCTTGAACATGGCGAAAGCTTCGAAGCCTGCGCCCAACGCGAAGTCATGGAAGAGACAGGCTTGACAATCAAGGATGTCCGATTCTTGACTGCGACGACAACGATTCTTTCCGATTGCGACAAGCAGTACGTGACCATCTGGATGACGGCTGTAAATGGTCCCGTCTCCCCAGAATCTGATCAAACGGCCGAACCAAAGGTGAAAGAAATGTATCACCCTCATTGAAGCAAACATCAGATGACTGACAGCTATGGTAGCTTCTCGAGCCAGAGAAGTGTGAAGGATGGTCTTGGTCCACTTTCGCAGACCTGGAGAGGCTGCCGGATCAGGGTTGTGGGCTGTTTCGTCCGGTCACGACCTTGATTGAACAACGTCCGGATGAGTGCGACAAGCTTCGTATTGGACCAGATGCACTCTATCGCTAGAAGGTGAGAGTGCGACATGCAGCAGCGCGGGTTCTATAGGCTTTCCAAAGCAGGTACATTAAAGTGTCAACGGGCAAGACAACAGAGACCATGCATGCACAAAACATCACTGTCTTCAACACTTTACCAAAGACATTTTGCCGTACAACGTGGAGCGAATCAGTCATGTCTTTCGGTGGCATTCAACCCCTCGATTTGCGTCTACTCCCCACTTCTGTATCCACACATGCATGTACGCACGGCTGCTATATCGACTTCTCCTATCGACAAACCACTGACAAATCTAAGCTCAGCGGTGGCAGCTAAGGCCTGGTTCGTAGCATCATTGCAGCTTCACTAAAAGATGCATTCTCCTAAAGAAGCAATCTGCAAACATTGGAGACGACTTCATGCATTCGGATGCAATAATATCTCCCAGTAACCTCGAGCGGTGTGATGTAGCAATCCACATGCCGCTCGGCGCGTTCCCAGCTCACGGGCAGGGACCCAAAGTATTAAAGATATGAGAAGTCTGCGACATATTTCCTCCCCGCCGCAATCATCAGCGCCATCGCCAAACTTGTCCCGACAATCAAAACTTGCTACGACCGGAGTCACATCTCCACAACGACCGCAAGCATGGCATCCGAACTCCTTGAAACCCTAAAGAAGATCAAGGACTCTGGCGTCATCACCATTGGATATCGCGAGTCATCCATCCCTTTCTCCTACCATTCTGGGAGTGCTAATCCAGTCGGCTACTCACTTGACCTGGCAACCGCCATAGTCGAAGCTCTCAGTCGCCAACTGGGCATCACTTTGGAAGTCCGCTATAATTTGTGCACATCCGCAACTCGTATCCCACTGGTCCAGAATGGTACCATCGATCTCGAATGTGGCTCGACCACCGACAACGAAGAACGTAGAACCCAAATCGCATTTTCCTCTATGTTCTTCGAGAGCAGAGTGCGCTTTTTGACCAAGACCAAAGACGGCGGGCCATCGTACAAGGGCTTCCCGGACCTCCAGGGCAAGAACGTCGTCGTTACTGCTGGCATACGATGCGTTTGGCAGAGCAGGTTTCGTAGGCCTCGAAAACGGCATCCCACAGCTCCAAGAACACCGGGCACAGAGGTGGGCACAATCAAGTC